>RJWH01000513.1:240751-601207 GCA_004363575.1 Solenodon paradoxus | reverse complement strand
TCTTTTTGTACTGAAGTCATCTAGCAGCTTCGGCTGCTGTAGAAGGTGCAGCCTTGTTTCCCAGATGATGCTCAGCCTGGGTTCTTGGGACGTTCAGGAGAGCAGCAGACTGTGGTTTCTGCCTCTGGAGGCAGATACAACTGAAAAACAGATGTTTCTCAGAGGAGATGGCGACTGTAAGGGGCGGGGGCGGGGGGGGCGTGGGGGGGCGGGATTGACTGCTGTGCTCAGGTTTAGGGAAAAGGGATAGATACCTGCTGCATTTGGTGACACTAAGGGCAGAGCTCTTGGGACAAAAGTACAAACTTCTTCAACTCCCTCACCTCAGCCCTACCTACCTACTCCACACACATTAATGTATTTTTAATCTACTTCCTTTTTATTTGGAGGAGGAGGAAGAGGAAGAAGCACTTTTCAATTTTATTTAGTTGCTCATCTTGGTGGCCCTCCCATCTCCACCGGCCCCAGGAGGCAAACCCAGGAACTTGGAATGTGTAGGAACTACACGAGTCAGAGGCTGTGGACTTAACAGCTAAGCCACCAGGGTGCAATGATCCACTTATTCTTAATCGATGTTTTATGAGGTAATTTCACAAAAGACCTTAAGAAAAAAATTACAAGGAGCAACCCCAGCAGTTTAAGGCCTTAGGAGGAGGCAGATGGTCACTCAGGTCTGGACACCAAGGAAGAGCTGGTGCTGTGACCAAGGGAAGAGAAGCAAGTGTTAGCATCACTCATTCATATGGAAGTCTGAAGGTGTTTTTAATACCAGGGACAACAGCCCATCATCCTCAACCTTCCTTACTTAAGGGCTTTATTAAGCATTAAAAGAAACAATAAAGTGGGTTCATATTAAAAATTCAGAATATCACATCTCATCACCAAATATGGATCAAGAAATCTTGATTTGGGCCTCTGTATTTTTAACAGGTACCCTGTTATTCTGAAGCAGGTGGCCAGAGGTCCTCACCTTGAGAACTTCTGGTCATTGATGTCACCAAGTGGAACCAAATATGCAGTGAGCGGCTTTGAAGGGAAGGCGCTGGGCTTTATGAATGGGACTCCCTTGTGCAGGTGTGATCGCAGGGGAGAGTGCGTGTGAAGATCCTCACAGGGAACACTGCGACAGAGAATTCAGCTGATACGTGACAGCTGTACCACCAGCATGCATAACAGGAGGTGTTATGGTGAGGTGCATAATCATGATCTTTAAAAGGTTTTTAAATACATTCTATGACTCTTGGTTACTTAAAAATTTAAATCTAGGGAGAAAACCTAGGGAGGCAATACTCATTTAAAAGAAAGCAATAAACACTGTGAAGAATGATTTTATTTGGCCTCAAAGTGAGATAATAGAACCATTCCCCTATTTTATAGAAATACCACTTTTATATTTTCATTTACTCCCATTAGATGTGAGGTGTTTACACTGTGCTCTGTGTTTGTACAAGAGAAGGAGACCTAAACCAGGTCTAATGTTTTTAAATATAAAATTAATATCTACACCGTTTGTTCTAGTCTTTGACCATCTCAAAACAGTATTTCAGTAAAGATTTCCCTTTGGGGGAACTCAGTTTTGAAAGCTATTTTCATTATTCCAAAAAAATATTTCTAATATTTAAAAAAGGGAGCATCATTATTTCCCTAAGTTAAGAACATAGAGGCTAAGACTGAATACTTTCAAGTGCTAAAAATCCTTTGGAAAATATAAGAAAAGATAATAACAGAGAACAGAAAGCCTCGATAGCAAAATGGTTGAAGAAATCTCACTTCAGAGAAATTACTCACTTCAGAGAAGTTACTCTTTGGCCACATCCTGGCAACCAAAGGAAGCTTAATCAAAAGTCAAATTCATTTCCCAATGAAAGGCTTTTACAAATGTTCTTCTCAAGATCTGTCTCTGGAAGCACAAATCACTGCATCTGCCATTGAGTCACATGAATGTCAGGTCAAATTTTTGTTTTTTAATGATTTTATTTTGGTCTCAAAAAAAAAAAAAAAAAAGGCAAGAAAGATAGCACGAGAGAAAGAAGCTGTCAGGAAATTGAGCACATTCCAAAAGCCAAATAAGCTCTCTCCCCAAAAAAGCATCACTTTCTTTGTTGTTTATCATATGCTCAAATGATTTGCATGTTGTTATTTCAGGTGGAACTTTCCATTACATTACCATTCTCTCAAGAGTCTGTTACTCCCCTTCCTCATTTTGTCTTGTTGCTATGGAAACAATGATGTTTAATAGGACAAGGAGCAAAGGTAATGTGGCTTTAAAGAGAAATATTAACAAAGGAATCATCTGGAAAGAACATGAAAATGTTCTCCATCAGGAAAAATATATTGCCAAAGAAACAATTAACTACTTTTATAATCTGCCCTACAAGAATAATATTTAGACTGAGATGCTGGTGTCAGCTTAGCATCTAGGTCATGTAAAGCTCAAGGACCAGGACAAGGGTAAAAAATCAAAATGAACAAGTAAGTAAATAAAGATCTTACTTCCTCCCTTTTCTTCTTCTCTTCCTCTATCAAAAACAAGGAAAAAAAAAAAACAGAAAATCCCCTAGCAATAAAGATCCTTAAACCATCTTTGTTCCAATTGATTCTATTTTTAGAACTGAATAACAATCACAGAGCAAACATTAAATGGCTTGGGTTTTACTACTTTCAAGTATTAAATGACCTCTCTTTTTCCCAAATAAATGGGAATTAGTTTAAAATTGGCTATACTACATTGATAAAAAATTATTTCAAGATTCCTCTTACTCATAAAGTTCCTATGGCTCAAGTTCTCAAAAGTCATGGTTAACCCAGAAATCATTATACTAGCTTTGGTATGTGTGTGTGTGTGTGTGTGTGTGTGTGTGTGTGTGTGTGTGTGAGAGAGAGAGAGAGAGAGAGAGTGAGAGAGTGAGAAGGAGGGAGGGAGGGAGGGAGGGAGAGAGAGAGAGACTGAGACCTTAAACAAATATCTTGGACTCTCTTAAGTCTTTGTTCCTTCCCCTAGAAAATAAGATAACACCATTTACATTACAATTTTGTATAAAGATTTGATCAAATCTTGGCACAAGCTAGACGTTTCATAAACACTAGCTTGGTGATATTGCAACTGATTTCCTCAGCATACACCAACTGAGTGGTGGAGACAGTTTAGAGAATCAAAGTGGGTGGCGAGAGTTGGGAGAAAAGGATCCAGACTTGACCTAAAAATTGCTGTAAATAACCCATTAAGTGGCTTATCCACACAACCAGATAATCAAGCACTGGCTATTACTACGAAACGCCACCCCACCCATCCAAGTTAAAGGTCCTAGTGGGCAAGGTAATTCCAGGCTGCGGTTTAACACTGAGCGCTGGCAGTGCTGACTTTCCCTGCAATCTCAGAGCACAGAAATATCACGTTATAACATCCACCCTGTGGCAAAGGCAATTTGAAAGCAATGTAAACTCCTCCCTTCTCTCCGCTATCGTCCAGACTACTAAATATTTGGTGCCAGTGGTTACGGTTGATTCCATTTACAGAAATGCAATGCTGCTGGAAAATGAATTCCTTTTTCGCAGAGTGGAAAACGCCTGCACTGTCACCTATCTCTTCAGCAAACACAGGAAACCATGATAACAGACACAGAAGTTGACTTTAATGCAATGTAAAACACACAATTCACCAAACCCAAGCCAGGAACTAAAGCCCATGCTGGTACTATCACACAAGTGTGTCTACGGCTTACATTATCATTTATGATTACTGGCTGCCGTGAACACTGCTCTCATTTTCTACAATTGTAGCTGGGTGAATTTAGAAATATTTTGGATATACACACTTAAATTTGTTAGTGTAAATCCTCTCTTCTAATTGTTTTATGAACGATGAGAACACAAGCTGATACCGACACCAGCACTCTAGGGCCATCTATTTTTATCATGCAAAGGTAGCTGGAGATCTAAACACTAGCAATTCACGCAAAAGATTTTAAAAAACCACATTTAGCTCCTTTTTTTTTTTTTTAACTCTTCCAGGCTCAAGAAGCCTTCATTTAATTAACAGTATTTGCAAGAAAACCTCTATTTATAGGTATTTACAGTGTGTCATAAAATGAGGTAGGCATTTTATTACAGTGTCTTGCTTAATCCTCACAGCAAGCCTGTGAAGTAGACATGGGACTATTTTATAATGAAGAACCAAGACTGCGAGAGGCTAACTCACTTATCTAAAGTCATGAAACTAGAGATTGCAAGAGCCAGGATACAGCTTTTGATTCCAAGCCAAGTGCTCTTTTTACTAGCTCTAGAAGATCTTGTTGAACTTCTCTGAAAGTCAGAAGACAAGTCTGCCAGTAACGTTATTCAGCCACCCTTACTTGATCTTTGATTACTATGAGGGCACATTATTTTTCCTTCTACTAAAATCTATGGCATTGGCTACAGCCCTGCTCACTTTTTAAATACAGACACAGAGGCTCACTCCCTCCACAACCAATGTAATAAAATCACTAGAACAGACATCGTTTATATGCCATATTTTGCCATGTATAAGGCACTCCTGTGTGTAATGCACACCCACGTTTCTGGTCCAAACTTCACCTCTTGTTCCACCTCTGGCCATCAGAACGTCACCCTCACATTGTCTTCTTCTGTCTTGGCATCTGAAGCAGCTTTTCTTCCTCTGGCCTCCACCATCTGAGGACACTCTCTGCAGGAGGAGGTCCACAGTATTTCTCGGCAGCTGTTTGTTGTCAAGCTCTTTAGCATATTTAGCAACTGCTAGCCTAAAGCTTGCAGTGTACAAAAGCTTTTCTAAGAGGTTTTCCAATAATTTTTGTAAAAATATCATCTAGATTGCTAGTGCCCACCTACAATGCACAAAGAGAAATGCTGCACTATTCACCCTATGGTCATAAAGTTGGTATCACCTCTTTTACCAAGTCATAGTCACTTACTCTGTGAACAAGAATATGTCACTCTTTGTTTCATTTTGCTGAATCATTGGCCAAAATTGCCTTTGTTGCCAGTTCGTCAGAACTGCAGCAAAATCAGTTATCGTATTCCAGGGTATTATTTTGCATCTGGATATAGTTATTGATTTCTAGAGTTACACTTTTAACTCATAAGCATAAATAAAAAAGTCAAAAAGATTTATATAGCTATAGAATTAGTACTACTCACAGGTAATATGTATCCTTATTTTTCCCTCACAAATTTGAACAAAAAAAAAGTGTGCATGATACATGGCAAAATACAGTAAGTACTCCTGATTCTAAAGTGTAGGTGTGATTGAAAACCACAGCTTCAAAATACTATATTTTATTGAACTAGGAAGTCATTGATTTCCTAATACTGATTTCAGAGATGCTAAAATGGGAACAACAGTTGCAAGTGATAACAAGACAACTCGAATTGGGAGATCCCAGTATCACAGATGTTAAAATATAAACACATGTCTATTTCAGAATTATTAAAAGAAACTTTACCATATAAGATGCAGGAAAATTAGACGTGATCTTGGGTTACTCAATTACATAAAACAAAGAAATTAGAGTAAAATGACTTCTAAAGCACCTTTTGTATATAAAACTCTGTGATTTGAAATTCTATCTACCATCCCACAGTTATGACTTGCCTCTTGAGTACAGAAGATGAGAACCGTACATTATATTTCCAAAAAAAGTTTGCCCCAAATGTCAGTTAAACACACATCTGCACTTCAGAGGAAGCTGGAAAGAGAAGACAAGCAGGTTTTTTCATTCCATAGAGAGCCCATTTGCATGAGCAGCAGGAGTGATCACCGGTCCACTCTGAGCTCAGAGATCCTTCTTTCAATCTCCTCCAGCATCTGCTCATCCCTCCCTGGCATCAGCAACAGACTATTCAGAGTTTTCTATCTCATGATAACAACTGTGAACAGAGAGTAAGAAGGGTTAAATAAGCAATACATTGCTTAATTAATATATGATGGAATGATATAAAGCCATTTAAAATCATCTTTTAGAACCCTAACATAGTGGGGAGACTCTCAGGATACATTTCTAAATAAAAACTTAAAGGTGTACCACACACTCAGAACTGGAGGGCAAAATATTGTATCAAAGTACTCCAGGATAGATCATTTTGATTGTATTTTCCAAATTTCACAGTAAACAAATATTTTATTGAACATAAAAATGTTATATGTGTAAATAAATGTGGTTATTAAAAAATTAGAATGTAACTACATGGAAAATTCCTAAGAGTCAGTATTAATTTTTTTTCAAAAGAATACAAGATTGTAGATAGGTCATTAAAAGCATTTTATCAAACAGAAAAAGAGGACTCAAAGGAAAAATATACCAAAATATCATTAAGTAATTATCTTGAGGTGGTGTGATTATAGATCACTTTTAATATTTAATTCTTTAGTAAGGTTCTTTATATTGCTAATTATTTTAATGAGAAGATGTGGTTTTAAATGTTCTTATTTTTGAGCAATGAAACATAAATACAACTAAAATCCAATCCCTCCTTCATTCTATCTCCCCCCTGCTTTTTTAGAGATAACCACTATTGTTCAATTAGTATTAGTAATACTAATTTAATTAGCAATTAGTATTGTTTATCATTCAAATACAAGTTTTAGAATTTATTTTTGTATTATCTATAAACCACAAATACTATTTTAATGTAAAGTGTAGTGTCATACTATACATATTCTTTTGTAATTTTTTCACTTTGTTTTGCCATGTTAATATACACAAATTTAAATCTTGATTTTAATCACTGCATACTATTACACTGTATGAATCTGCCACAATTTATCATTTCTTCTATTCCACTGCTCCTCAAACTCAGTATGTATCAGAACATTTAGAGCATCATGCTGGACAGTTTTTAAATGAATGAGCATGATTTTATTCTAATACAACTTTACCTTGGACACTGACATTTGAATTTCATAAAATGTTGCATGATATAAAACATTATTCATTTTTGATTTTTTTTAAGTATTGAAAAATGTAAAAATTATTTATAAGCTACAAACAGTTTACAGGCAGTGAGATGGATTCCACCTGAGGGCTATCATGGATCAAGTCCCCACTTGAGTCAACGAAGGGTGGAGTCACTTCCATGTTTTCGCTATTACAAACAGTGCTCCTTGAGCACCTGTGACAAAGTCATAGGGTAAATATTTAGAAGTGAAAAAACAAGTCATAGGGGAGTTACACCTCCAACTTCACTGGGAATTAACCATTTTGCTCTATAAAGTAACAGCACAGAATCTGCCTTCTCTCACCAATGAATATGAGTTTCTGCTTTCCTAGGGCCTCAAGAATTTTTAGTTAGCAGATCTTCTGATGTTTGCTCATCTGGTGGATAGGAAGCGGTCTCTCGCTGCAGTTTTAGTTTGCCTGTCCCTGGTCATTCCTGAGGTGACATCTTTTCCACTGGAGATGACTTGCCTTTCTTCTCCTCTGAACTGACTCTTCATACCTTTGCCCATTTTTAAATGTATTGATGTGAAGCCATTTTTACAGATTCAAGATACTCTTTGGTGTGTTGAATTTTAGAAATGGAAAAAAATTCCAGTCTGAGATTTATTATTAGCTCTATTTATAATAGTGCTTTTTTACCAAGTTTTTTTTAATTTATTATTTATTATTATTTATTATTATGATTTTAATAAGAAGTTTTACCAAGTTTAGCCAAGTGTATAAATCTTTTCCTTTATAATACAGTTAAACCGACTAATGATGGAGATACATTCTCAGAAATGTGTTATTAGAAAATCTCATTGCTGTGCAAATGGCATACAGTGTACTTCACACGAATGTAAACAGGAGAGCCTGTGGCCCACCTACACTATAGTAGGGACTACTGCCATTTGTATTTGTGGCCTGTTGTTGACCAAAAAAAAGGTCATTATGAAGCGCATGACAATATGTTCCTTAAATATCCAAGAAAACCCTTCCTATTCAATATCCTAAAATTTTAATTTTTTTTTTCCCTAAAAGTTTCTACATTTTGATTTTCACATTTTGTTCTTTAATCCACTTGGACTTTATACTGGTGAAAGATGAATTTTTTCTTTTGGTCAACATAAACAATTGTCTCTGTTAATTTGTGATGCCATCTCTGTTACATATAAAATATACTATATTTGTAAGACTTTTTAAATAGAAAAGAAATATAAAAACCTCTAAAGTGTATCCCAATGGCAAAGCTGTGGGAATAAAGCAATGAACTACATGATAAGTAGTAAATGAGTTGCTGTGGTAAGATATCCAAGGTAAGTGTCAGCAATGCCATAAAATATATGCTAGAAAGCAGAAACTTCAGCTACAGTTGGTTTTAAATGTAACTTTTTAATGAACACAAGTTCTATAAAAATATCTCTCCCCCACCCTGAGATTAAAAATAGAACGATGGCTTCAAAAACAGTTCTCTATCTCAATAACAATAGACATATTACAAATCACAGTCTCTGAAGCTGAAGCTGGCTACCCCAACAGAGAAGTGAGAAGGCAGGTGAGGCTGACCTGGCATAGCAGTCAAGAGAAGTTGGCAATGTTTCAGGAGGGTAATCAGGAGGAAGCAAGTGGATCTGCTTTACTATTGACTTATTTCAGAGAGCACAACAGGAAGTGAAATTAACAGGCAGTGTGTGATTCCCACAGAGAATCAGCACACATATAATTTATACAATTACTAAGTTGTGGTGAAATATTAAGCTGAACCACATGAAATTACCATTTCTGTAGTCTAAAAAAAAGTTGACTACCTTCACTCTCATAGAGCTCTAACATAACAGAAGAGGAAGAGAGTGCCATGTTAATAATTATTCAGGAGTCACTTGCTCAAAAACTAGTCAATATAATGGAATTTCCTACTCAGATCCAAAGAAGAAACTCACTGGTGCTGGAATGACTTACTGGCTGCTCCATGTCATTGGCACACTGACAAAACTGTAAATTAAGTTTCTTCAGACACAATGAGAGAAGTCCTCTAACTTAGCAACTTGGTGACTTCTTTCTGATCAGGATTAGGGTCACAAGAATGTGGTTCTAAGTGCACCCTGGTGGAGCAGCGGTTGGGCCAGTCACCTCCAGAGGAGTACAGCTCACTTGCACACCAAGGACCCCAGTTCACGTCTCAAGTCTGGGTGGGACAACTAGTGTGAAAAACTAAATAAAAATAAAGTGTTTTCTCCTCTCTCTTCCTGCCTGCCTGCCTGCAGGCCTTTATTCCTAACTGTGCCTTTCCTTTAAGAAAAATAGAATGTGGTCCCAGGAGTTCCTTTCCCTAAAGTTCAGGCTCTCCATGACATAAACAATGCCTTTCTCAGAAATGGCATCCTGTCCTGCTTACTCACTCTCTGCTATTAGATCACCCAGGAAATGAGATAATAAAACTCCTCCAATGAATTTAAAACATCTGCCATACTAAACAAATAAAGCATCTTGAATCTTTCAGAAAAAAGCAGCAGAACGAATTCCTTCCTCCCATGAACTCCAAAGAAGATACCGTCTGAAAAAGTGTTCTTCAGTTCAGCTCATCCAACTATTTCTTCCACTGTAGCTCAAGACTCATACTGGTTCATCTTTCCATCTTACACTCGGCCATATTCCAGCTTCTCTAGACATATGCGTTTGTGATATTTTACTGGATTTCCCTTTCCAAAACTAGGAAGTCAGCCTGTATGAGTGTACCCAGGAAATGTGAGGGTGGCCAATGAGCTGTGAATCTCTTTGACTAAAATCCCCAATTACATGTATTAGGTTAAATACAATCAGTTTCAGATTTTCTTGTTTCCTTTTGTTCCCATACTTTTAATACTGTCTCAACTGCTCCCTTAGGGTCACGGCTAATTAAATGAGAATATCCTAAATGAGGGAAATTGAGTTGGAAGCTTTTAGAATTCTCTTCTCATCATCAAATTACATAAATAGCATTTATGGGCAGCCTAACTCCAGCTAATTCCCTCTCTGAATCTTTAGCTATCATACAATTTGAACATCAAACCCTAAAACCACAGGGTGGGTATTTTCCATTGCCTTGGTGGCATACTGTTTTCACGTTTGCCTAAAGTGTGTTTTGCCAAGAGACTACTTTAAGGCTCCCCCTTTAGTAACCAGAAAGTCTTCAAAAACCACATTCAAACGTCTGCTGTTGTCCCCACTCCTTTGAGCAGTCTAAGGTTTTCATCACTCAATGGCTCCAGATAGAGCCACTCAAATTAAACATGGTTGAGAGAAGAAAATTTAGACAGAAAATTATAGGGCTTCTGTAGCCCCTGGAAAGCACTGGCTGCCTGACAGACACTAGACATCACCTCTCCAGCAGCTGTCCACAAGGAGGCTTAAGGTAACACGAGCACATCCTTCAATCTACCCCACCAGCTGTTCACCAAATTTTCTACCTTTCTGTCCTCAGCATCTTGCCAACCATCCTTTCTCATACCTGTAGCCACACTCTTAATATGGGTTCTGTTAAGTACAATTCCCTTTCAGTAAGTCCATAAGAAAGACCTGGACAAGCCACTGTCAAAGCAATTATTTCTACTTACTCGCACCTGGGAAGATTCTTGGCTGGCCTGTCATACTTCAAACTAGATGAAGCAAAAGTCTGAGTAGAACTGGTTTCAGAGGTCAAATAACATCATCAGCATTTCATCTCTCAACTCCCCAGTGTGTGGGCATCGTTCTTAGGGTTCCCCAGAATGCAGGTCTTTTGAATCGGAAATCAAGCCCCAGTCCCCAGGTTTTTCATCAGGAAACCCCAGGCCATCTCCCTTGATATTTTCCCGGTTCCCTCATCCCCATGTGACTCCTCACTTTCTTCAGAAAGACAAGGAGGTATCAAAAAATAAGCTAGAAGGATTAACGAGTCCAGGAGCAAAGGGACTGGGTTGTGATCTCAGTTCTTTTACTCCTCTGCTGCGTGTTCTTGGACAATTTATTTTGCCTCTCTGGGCTTCGGTTTCCTCATCTGTAGAATGCTGATTTCTTCTTAAAGCTTTCCCCAAGTACGTGCCCTTCTCCTATCCAACAACCACCTCTTCCCAACATGCACTGTCTGCTGGACTGGACTGGCTGGATTGCTCTAAGCCTGACACACCAGGAGCAGGAGCCGGAGGTCTTGGAGAATAAGAACTGCCATATTTCTCCTTCTAGTTCTAGGCCAGGACCCAATGGGGAGAGAATCAGCAGATCTCCATGGCTCCTCTAATCTTGGAAATCACACAATTATCTGATCTTGTACTGCAATCCAGAATTATCCCCAAATGGCTGGACCAATCTCCTCCCTTCTCTGAAGCAGCTCCCCAAATCCAATCCCACCTTTGAGATTCTCCAGACTAACACACCCACTTCTCATTCCTCTGTATCATTCACTATGCTCCGTGTGATTTCAAGTATCCCTTTTTTCTGTGTGTGTGGATTGAAAATGCCTTCACTGCAACCTGCTTAGTTTTTTGGTTTTTCAGCTTTTGCCTGATTATGACAGAACCATCTTGGCTTGCAAGGGTGCCAGAAATCAAAGGCTGGGCTCCATCTAGACTGCCCCGAGCACATAGCTGTCTCATAAATTTAGCTTTTAAAGATAATGAATGGTAATGACACTCAGATTGATCATAATATTCTGCAGTATATACTCCAACTCCAGATGAGCAGCAGGGTCAGTTTAAAAAGTTTAATTCAGTGACTCTCAATGGGAGGGGAAACACAAAGCCTGGGGGCTGGGCAGAGCTTATGGTTTGAAAGGATGATTTCAGTATGATTGTATAGTTTTTGTATAGTTATAAAATGCAAAAAGATAAATGTATTCTTTAAAATAAATGATGGCTTCAATTTGTGGATACTTCATATATTAATTCTGGCTTCCCAACAACCTTATGATTTCACAGATATGGCTACTAAAGTTCAAAGAGATTAAGCTATTCTCTAGGGTCAAACAGCTGGGAAACAGCAGAGATAAGATCTGAAGTCTGGGCTCCTCTTTTGTCTACACTGTTTCTCAATGAAAGAGGCAGCAAATTTAAAAAAAAAAAAAGAGTCCTGGGACAGTCATTCTCCCTCCATGTTTGATCCCAGTGGTAGTATCTTTTGAGATTTCAGAGCATTGTCCCATGTCGTGGGATGAACAGTCAACAACAATAAACAGTAATCTCAAGGCGCCGAGTTCCACTACTGCCCAGTGTCACATAAAAAGAACCTGTGCCCCGTCTCCTTCCTTATACTGAGGAGTCAATGTGCCTTTCAGATTCTTCTAGAAAAGTGAGATGTCTGGTTGGCCTGGCAACTGCTTGTCAGTCAGGCTCTGCTAACTGGCCTCTGAGAAGCCAGCCAGCCCATCAATACTTCTCAGCACCCCACCCCCACCCCATGCACCAGGTATGTTCCAGGTCAGGGTCGCTATTTAAATTTTCTTTAGAATGGACTTATTAGAGAAATGAGTGGGGCGGCCAGCAGCTTGAAGTAAGTGCTAGACAACAAGTTATCTGACCCCCAGTGGTGACCTGGCAATGTTGTGTGAATCAACAGTCTCATTTCTACCAATCCATCCTGGCATTGGGTTTGCCCCTTCATGACGTACAGCTCACATCTCATTTCATACGACATGTTCTGAAATGAAGTTGAAGACCAGCTTAAATCATCTACTCTACAATGTTCAGAACTACTTTCAAGAAAAGACTCTGGGGTGAGAATTCACACTTGGCCAATTTAAACACCCCTGTGGAGGCATAGAAAGCAGAAACAAAAATAGTTTTCAGGGCAAATTAGATCATAAATTTTGGTCAGATATAGAACTGGCCTCAGAAAGTTGTAAACAAAAGAAAGTGGCACGTTGAAGAGGCTTTGAAGAGTCGGCCATGCAGAGAATAAAGACAACCTGAGATTCTAGGAGCTCCAGTTCCAAGTACAGCAGATAGGCTTTTGAAACATTTTTGGATGAGTTTCTGCCCTTACTAAATTCTTCTAGTGCCAGCCCACTTATTTCCTTCCCTAATACCTTTCCTGTCCTTAAAACTGATTTTGAGACCCGGGTGATGACCTCCAGAAAAGGTAAAAAACAGTGAGGACAAAAAAAGTAATCGCATTTCTAAATTTGAAATTTTTCAAACTCATAGACAATTGCCTAGAAAACTGAGATCCTCTAATATGCAAAAGTCAAACCTTTTAATAGATGAAAGGCTTTTTGAGGTCTAAAAGGTTGGTTTGACATATCCAGACTCAGCAGCCTGAAGTCATCTATATACAAAGCATATCCATAAATCATGGTTTGGGAAGAGAGATTAAAACACAGTGGGAATGGAGTGTTGAGAAACATGAGGTGAGAGCAATAATGCTTGTGGCAGGTCTATCCCACCATGCCCTGTTGCTCTGCCCTACCCAACACAGGCGGGGCCCACACCCTGGCCCACAACCCAGCTCTCAGGTTCAGCCCCACCCCACCTCAGAGCCCTCCCTACACCCTGGCATGCCTGGCCCCACGCTCCACCCCTCCCCACCCCACATTCCTCCCCAAGCCCTGGCCCTCAGCCCTGGCCCACCCCAAGCCCCACCCCACATTGGGCCCTACAACCTGTGCACCACTACACCCATACCAGCTCTGGCCACCAAGTTCATCCTGCCTCCAGGCTCTCCTGTATTAAATTCCAAGAGGAGATCCCAGACCAGAGGAGCAGTGGATGAAATGACAGGGCAGTAAGTTTTCCTAGACTCCACTCTTCCACCCAGACCCTAAGGGATAAAGCAGAAACTACCAGAGCATTATCTGTGGAGAGTCGCACCCCCACGGCTGGGAAGTGGAAGCACAGACGAAGGGTCTATAGATCTGAAAGGGTCTCCTGGTGGGAAGTGAGAGACCACAGAGTAGGAAAGGCAAAGGTAGGGAGAGGGTCTGGGGACAGAGATGGCAGAAGGGACTGAGGCCAAAACCCTTAAATATCAGAGAACCATGGACATGTCAGAGTGCCAACCTCACGGCCAGAAGCCCCTCCTTTCCCTGAACTTAGCTGCCACCCCCAGGACAAAGGGAGGAGGAAGGACCCTACAGAAGACCAGATCTAGGCAGGAAATGACTGGATTGCTAACTAGATTTGAATTGGCAAGATTTCATTTTTAGCTTTCAAGTAGAATGGGATTTAGAGAAAGAGATTAAGTTCAACTGCTTGTGAATTCTTAACTTTAAATAGCTATCAGGTAAGCTGGTAAAATGTTTAGTCTTCAACAGAACAATTTTTTAAAAACCAGAAAAAGGGGGATAGTGGTAAAAACCTGTAAATTCTTTTTTAATTTACACAACACAAGGTAATAGAAACCACAAGAGTATTAGAAAGTTTCTTGGAAATGTAAGAAGAGTCTCGTCACTGAATACAGGTCTCCTTTTTAATTCTCCTTGTATTAAGGGGTTCTATTACAGGAGTTTACTTGAATATTATAATTACCTTTAAAACTTCAAAATAAATGAGACTGAGTTTTTCAAAATGCATATCTTTTTTTTTTTTTTTTTTTTTAAAGAAAGGTCCAGACAGGAATGAAGATGATTAGGCAGGCAGGCAGGAAGAGAGAGGAGGAAGAAGCATTTTATTTATTTCTATTTAATTGTTTATACTGGTTGTTTCCCCAGCCCTGGGTCTTGAACTTGGGACCTTGGGATCTATGTGGGACTGCTCCCAGGGTGTGCCAGACTGCTAGGCCACCTGGGGATGCCTCAAAATGCCTATCTGACCACAACCATTCTCCCCAACCTCCAGCTCCTAATCTGATCTGCTTTTGCTCACCACTGCAGTCCAGCACCTGGCAAGGAGGCTGGCACATGCATAGAATGTCCTCCTTGGTTGAATAAATTCAGAGGTAAGTGAATGAATGTAATGAGATGAATGAACTAGTGAAGTCTTACTCTGGCTCTAACATTCTGCATCACACTGACCTTCCCAGATAAAGACGACCCAAAACACTCTTAAATGTCAGAGTTTGAAGTAATGACTCCTTGCAGTAACTGGGAAATGGTTTCCATTCTATTAACTGCAGCTCTAGTATCACATACACACATTTTACACCTGTATATTCACTGAGCTTATTTCATACAGGTGTTGATCCCTGCACCCTAATAAACACAGGCATCACATGAGTCAATGCCTCAAAGTTTTCACTGCTGGGGTAAATGTTAGCATAGGATTAGGTATAATTCTTTAATGTCACAACTAAAACTAAAATTAAGGGTCATATTTTGCTATTTAAAAAAATAATTATGGAAGTAACAATCTATAAAAAGAGAAGAAATGCAAATGAACACACTCATTTTTTCAGATTGGTTTTTGTCCATGACAAAACCTTTTCCCTAAAAGAGCAGCAAGACCATAAGCTTTTGGTTTTTATCCCCTAATCATCTGTTCATCTCTACATTTCTTGTTGCATACAGAAACATTGTTAAAGATTTCTAGCTGTCTAGATAAACACCTTTTACTCTAGCAGGTCCCACATTTTCAGCAATCACAGAAATTTTTAATTCTGAACGTTCCACAAAATATGGGCAAAAATACTGCAGATTCCTGTTCCTCATCCACCAAAATCTCTCACACAATAATTAAAGTCTTCATCAGCATCACTGTGTGCTACATAGCAATCTAGCCTCTCTAAAAATAAATGTACAAGGGGGGAAATTCCTCTCAATGATAAGCAAACTGCAATTATTATTCCCTGTGATTTAAATGTGCTGAGTTAATTGCACAGATACCAGCAGAGAGATCACCTTAAAAGGCTGGATACCAAAGGGGAATTAGTCAGAGTTTTGAACTTTCCCGTCTAATTGAGAGGACAGTTTGCAGAGAGATTCAGTAAATATTTGTGAGGAACAATTAACATTGGGTAAACAATTCAGTGCTGGCAAAGAAAAATGTATTTTAGTAATTGTAAAAGAACTTCCCTTGATAAATGCTGAAAATGAGTTATTTCAAAATGAAAACAGCTACCAACCACATTTCCTAAGCAGTCTTTGTTGTGTACACACTTTATCATCCTGGAGTGTATTTATAAGAAGCACATGTTCCATTCAGAGAGGGGAAGATACTTGGGGATTATTTTCCAGGGAATTCAGTGTGCTCAGCCCTTCCTTAACATTTTTCCTGTTGTAGACGCAACAGAAATGGGATTTTACTGCAAGTTGGTAGCACACAACCTATCAAGGTTTGATACTGTACTTTTACTGACACCGTGGAGCAGGAAAAAAGAAATTAAATGAGGAAGCTCCAAAATTTCCCTTTACCTCCAAGTGACAGATAAAGCTAACCAGTGAGCATGAACGATCTTGGAAGGCTTCCTGGCTCAATTAAAATCCAACTTTGGTGAAATGTCTTGTTTAAAGAGAAAAATAGTGTCTCTCTAGTAAAAAAACAGTTCAGGACAGCTGCTCTGGGGGAAGCAGGTGGTTGAGTCTACCCTGAGGGCTCCAGAAATATTAATATTTAAACCTCTCACATTTCACTCAAGTTCAGGGCAGCTTCCTAATGCCTGGAGGAAGACAGAACAGGAAAATCGCCAGCCACAAAGCGGGAATACCTTCTAATTTGGCCAGAACCAGGTCTGTGTGTCTGAGTCCTTGTCTCAGCCTCTCTTCTTTGCTGTTAGCTCACAAAGGCACAGCATTAGAATTTCAAAGCTGCCTCTTCCTCTGCATATTGCAAAGACATAACATGTCATCAGAACACCGTGTTTGCCAGGGCCATGATTTGTTTGTCTAGACTCTGGTCATTGAACTCTGTTTATTACTAAACATCATGTGGAATGGGCAGCAAATCAAAGAGCTTTTGGAGAACCTGTAAGGCGATGCTTCCCTCCACACAGCCAGCACTGCCCATGGACAATTCTTCTTTCTCAGTTTCCACAACCTGGAGAGATCCACCTTTCCCAGGACCTGGAGGCTAACCACTAGACTCATCTCTCATCTCTTTTTGACCCAGGCCATGACCCCAAGTCATTTGTAACCCTCAGAGTCCCTCCCCACCATTGTTGGAGTGGGCAGCCTTTAAGAACTCTACTCTGGGCTGCTGCATGGAGGGGTCATGAGGGACGACTAATAATTAACATTTGAAAATGGAACACGAGAGGAAAATGCTACCAATCACAGCAAAAGAGTCAGCCAGAAGAGCAGAAGGACCCCCAAAATGCATATAAATAACATCCTTTCAAGATGTAAATGTGACATTTAAAAGAACCCTTCAGGTTTGCTTTTAGAAAGACATAGAATTAACAGATACCATCACCATTTTTATGGATAATGAGTAGCTTAATATTTAATGAATATACAAATTCTTTAAACGATTTGTTCTAGAGGGAAAAATGGAGACTCACAGCTTTCTTTGGAAAATGATGCACAACTGGATTCTTTTGGCATCTCTGATAACTATAAAAATAGAATTGCTTTGGACAAAAATCAGTCCTCTGGTGAAACATTTGTGAAATGGGAGAGACACGGATTATGTGAAGAAAGAACTATGAGGTAAGAGGGCTGCTGTTGGTTCCAGAGACTAAGGATGCAGGTCTCTAGCCAGAAGGGCCTAGGCACCAATGAACTTTACACATTACCCAAATGGGGGGCAAGCTCTCTAATCTGTGCTTTACTTCTCCTGCCTAGAACTGAAAGCTATCACACAAAAGTGATATTAAGCAACACAACAAAGAGTATCCAAAGCAGTCCTAACTTCTGCTGTGTCCATTTAGTGGTCATTCATTTATTCATGAGACTCACAAAGAAACCAGAAGATGAAAAACCATCCGAAACCTAAAACCACAACCAGGGGCCTTCTGGTCCATTCTTGTGGATGTCTTAGATTACTCAGGAGAGAATGTGGCCCAGTCTACTGACTCTATTCTCTCTATCTGCATATACTAGCTAGAAGTGAAGACCCCAATAATCCTGAAGGGATGACCCACAACCACAGGCCTGAAAAATGATCTGAACAGTCTCAGAAGAAATGAAGAAGAGAGAGTAACCTACTCATCTCTGGGACCCATCCTCACCAAGTTCATTGTAATGGTTTCCAAATGCCCAAAATGACAAAGAAGAACCATTGTACTGCCCTTAAGAAGCTGGGGTGATGTCAAACACACTCAAGACAACTAACAGAGGCCTCTGCTTCTGCTTCAGCTTCAGCCTTGAAGAAAAGGCTAGTGAAACCCTGATCTTATGATCATCCTTGTCATGGAAATTAAAAGTTTAATGAATACATCATTTATGTCTTAGAACAGGATTCCATTTAGCATGAGCCTTTGGATAGTCCTAGGGTATATACCAGTGCCTTCTGCTTTTGTTTTCATCCTTCCCCTTCTTTCCTCCCCACAACAGGTAAGTGCCTGGAATGCTGGTTGAATTAACTTGGATAAACTCATTTGAACTTTGAAAACTTCAAAATGAAACCAAAAAACAAAGCAAATAGAGAAAAAAAAAAAAAAAAAGTAAATGGTCACTTTTATACCCAGGTTCACACCACAAATTATTTTCTTTAAAAAATTAAAGGGCCTATCAGATGAAAGTAGAAAGAGCAAATGGTATGAGTCTCCACCCAGTTTGGCTGTGGCTCTTTCATTTTTTTAAATTAGTCTTCGCACAGAAGGTACTTGGTAGTTATCATTTAACTCTCAAGTTAATTACAGGTCCCCTTGTCTTTCAAGTCACACAAACACAAAGGGCTCCAGTGATTTTTTTTTAGCTAAACAGAGAAAAACATGCCATATGAAAATCACTTTTGCCCACTAACACCAATACGTAGGCCACTCCAAGACAGATTTGAGAGATCTCTGTCCACAGGACCCATTCATAAAAGCAGCACAGGAAACTCACAACAATCCAGACAAATTTAAGTTTCAGAAACACAGAAAGGTTACTAAGAGGCTCTGGTTATGCAGTGAAAACTTCATTTGAACACTCGAATAATAATTTTCCTCCCAAAAAGAAGACAGCAGATTTTTAGCTAAATCAGTTCTTAGTTTCAATTCGATTAAGTTTAAAGCATAAACATTGTCTCCCATCACCATGAAGAAAAGAAAAAAGAAATTCCATGAACAACCATAACAATCTAGTTGGAAGTCACAAAATGGCTTTTACAAGGTACCCCTCAAAGATATTTATCCCTTAAAGATTGTTCGCATCCACAGGAGACTAATGAACATATACAATTTGTATAGAAAATCATTCCTAAAATGCAATAGAGGACTTAACATCTTCAAAAACAAAATCCTCTTATAAAAAAATGCAGTGATCATCACTGAGTTATATGATTAGGAAGAGTTTTTCTTTATTCTTTCTTATATTTTCCAAGTTTGCAGATGAAGAACGGTATTTACCTGTGAAATCAGAAAAAAAGAAAATGTAATTAAAGAAATCCAGTGGTGGAGTCCAAGGTGAAGAATGAGCGTGAGGACTCAGCCATTCTGTGACTTGTGTGAATCAGAAAGAGCAACACGGCCTGGGGTCAGGGGAGGGCTGTCTCCACTCCACTCACCCTTTCAGTCAAGCACCACAAACTGCAGTGCTACACTCAGTCCTGTTTTCTCCCTCTCTCTGTGATCCACATTTCTATTAGACCAAGTTTCCCTTATTTGTTCATTTGCACCCATGTGTGACTGACTGTGATTCCTGGTCCGAACATTTCACTCAGAAATCCTGTCTAAAACAGGCATCCCAGACAGTTATATCTTGAGAAACAGCTATTCTCTTTAGCATGAAGGACCATCACCAAAGGCTTTACCAGATAAATGAAGTCATGCCAACATGAACTGAGAAGGAGAAAAGGCTTGTTTTCAGGTTTCCTTTCTGCGGGTGCAACAGAATGAAGACAGATCTTAAATCTCTGCAACTCTGGGTCCTCTTCAACCTCAACATCCAGGTCTAGTTCTTTTTACTTCCAAAATAATGCCCATAAGCATGCAAACCTCAGAACAGCACTGACACCTGCCCAAGTGACCAAACAAATCCTCAAGGCTGTAGGCTACACTCACTCTAAGGAACATAATGGTCTCTTCCAGAGGTGATATGTTCCTGGAATCAGATCATCAGAGCATCCTGCTGCCTGGTCAGATCCGGATTGCACACACACCATCCGAAATTCTTCCCACATTGCCCAGACCTCCCAGAAACAGGCTGGGAGAGGTGAGATAGACATCTACATCATCCAGTGGAGCACCAAAGGGATAGGAATGGAGAAGGAGGGAAGGAAGGAAGGGAGGACTTGCTACCTAGACAGGCAAATGAAGAGTGCTGCTCCCTCTGCCCATCGTGACTGGCTGCACAACTTGCACAGTGCAGTACAAAATGAAAACACAGACCTCTTCTTCCAAAGTACTGAGACTTGCAAAACAGGCACAGCGGAGCACAAACCTTGCCAGCACGGGAGTTCCGTGACTCACGGCACTCACCCCTGAAGGCGGTCCTGCGGACTGTCAGTGGTAAAGCCACTGGGTTCTGTGTCCAAATACACATCAGCAAATGATCCAAAGAGAGGAAGGTAATGGAAGAAATAAACGTATAAACCATCGAGAAGCAAAAGGCTCCAAGTACCAGGCCAACCTCTTACCTGTAGATACATCAAGGCATTTCTCAAAATATTTTTCTATTTTTCATCCGGATAATGGGGCACTAATAGTGACCAATATCACAGGAAAAGACTCGAATTTGCCAGCCCTGATTCTGTAAACCATAAGCATGTTAACTACCCCCTCAATCCAATTAAGGAGAATAATTTTCATAGTAACAGAACTGGACAGAATTCAAATGGCAAAAAAAAAAGCCATAAATTTTTCCCCTGGCATATTCATGTTCAGAGAGAAGTTAATTATGGGGTGAATGAAAATTTACCTTTTTCAGGGAAGCCAAAGATGCACTAAGAGTTTTTGCTTCCAGCAAACCCCTAAGTAAACGGGGCCCAAGGCCCCACCTGGACAAGCCCTCCTCATCCCTGCCTCCCAGGGTTCCTGTATTCCCAAAATTCTCTCTGGGCCTTGGCAGGGATCCCAACAAATAAATATATGCACATATTTTAAAGTCAACTATTTTGTTATACTCAAAAATTAGCTGGAGCTGAATCCTTTAACAAAATACATAAGATTCAAGGTCTCTCCAAGTTGGATCTTCCATCCTTAATAAAGTTAAAGAAAAAAAATCTCCAGGTCCAACTCCACAACCTGCTGAGACCAGAAACTGCTTTGCAATGTAAATCACCTTTTTAAGAGAAGAGAGAAAAGATCAAAATTCTAAAACTGGCACTAAAGAAGTCCTGCTGAGGTGGGTGAATGGTTTGTGGCGCTGTGAAAACACACTCAGGCCTTGTATGAACACACCTCTGGCTTTCAGACCCACAGCCACATGGTTATTAATGGTCTGGTGCATACACTGCGGGGTCCTACCGGCTCCCACATGGAACCCACATACACCCACAGCTCCTCCTCTGGGGGACTGAACAAACACATGGAATTCCTCGGGCCTGCGGCTCAAAGAGGTACTTCTTTATTCTGAAGGGCTGTATTTCACATGGAAAAGGCAGGGAGAGAGAGCAGAGATCAGCGGACAGCCTACTGTGTGTTAAGGTCTACGATAAGTGCTTTCATGAAAGTCAGCTCACCTTTTCTTCCCGGTCTAAAAGAGGAGTGACTTTCTAAAGGTCACACAGCTGACCTTGGGTGGAGAAGGCCCTTCCACTCTGACGCAGCACCATTCTACAGTTCGCGAGCCAGAGGCAGACTCTGCACATCGTGAGTCCTCCCTGCCCACTGAGAGGACCCAGCCCTGAAAGCAGTGCCAAGGCTGGAGGCTGTGGCCAATGGAACATTCCAGTACAGCAGCTGGACAGAGCTGCCAACAGTCCAGTCAGGCAAGTGGCATCCAGCCTGGAAAAGGCCAGCAGCAGGCGCTGTGCAGCAATGTACGTGGTCAGGCCTGCTGCACCCGGCAATCTCTGCGGAGACCTGTCGCTGTCACCAGCAGCTTAGCACTCAGTCACGCTGAGTGGGCACCTTGAGAAGCGGTACCTCGCTCAAAGAGCAAAGAGCTCCCGTCTGGTTCAAAAGCTGGTCCTAGTCGGCTAGCTGGGGGCCCTGGAGCAAGTTACTTAAACTCTCTGGCGTCCAAAACCAAACTGCTGAACCCAGACCAGAAACACGGCAAGAAAGTAGTCTGGCAAATGCGGTCTCCCGGCAAGAGTCACAAGCACTTCCCCCTAAAGCAAGGCCGATGCCCCTTGGTTCTCCTCTAACCGGGCTGCTGCTGCTGCTTCCTTCCGCAGGCCAGGGACGCACCAGCTCTGCGCACAGAGACGCAGGCCCTTTCCCGTTTGAGAACTACGCATGCGTGGACACTCCTCCCGCCCCATCGTGCTTAAATATGTGTTCTGCATAGTATTTTTCACAAAACTGAGAATTTTTGAAAATTTAAATGATGTAGTACATACAAAGCACTCGGAAGAGTACCTGAGACGTAGTGGGAGAGTGGGTGATAATTGTTGGATTTTTTTTATGTACCAAATATGTTCTGGAGCAGACCTGGGACCCCAGAAAGTTCTCTCAGCGCCAGTCATGTGAAGGAAGTTGTGGAGCGCGCGCTTGCACACACACACACACACACACACACACACACACACACACACACACACTGCAACTCACAACAATCTTTTTTCTTTCTTTCTTTCTTTTTCTTTTTTTTAAGGAAAGGTGCAGGCAAGAATGAAGGCAGGTAGACAGGCAGGCGGAAAGAAAGAGGAGGAAGAAGCCGTTTATTTTCACTTAGTTGTACATCTTGGTTGTTCTCCCTGGTCCGGGGCGTGAACCTACCTAGGTCCACTGAGCTGCATGTAACCTGGACTTGGTCTGAGGCCATTGACCAAATCGCTCCTCCACCAGGGGCCGATACTCTCTTCTTCAGCAGGCCCTCACAGAGTCCTGGATCTGAGCGGGGAGCCATCAGCTCTGCAAAGGGACACGCTGAGCAGCAGCCTGTGCACTGCGTGGCCAACCCGTACATCCCGTGACTGCACGTCCAGCCCCTTCTCCAGCGCTTAGCATTAGGAATTAACACTTGTCACAAAAGTGGATCCTTCTCATCGCGGGGCTGCAGAGAAAAACTATCAAATCGCCGAGGCTGACGAAACCCTTTGCAAATTTTAGGGCAGTGTTGCGAAGGGGCCGCCATTCATTCTCCCTTTATGATTACAGTAAAAGGCTTGGGTGCTTCCAGCGTACTTTCCATCCCCAAAAACAATCCCTGGAGAATCCCCCAAGGGAAACCCACCCTTCTTCTAACTGAAGAACTTTCCCAGCATAGAGCCCATCAGCATTCTCTTCGCTACAGAACTGGTTTTTCTATAAGGCCTATCACAGAGATTAATGTTTCAATTTGCAGTTGCTTAATAATATTCTCGGGAGCCTTTCCCTCTTGTCTTTTGCCCCTGGACTGGCCCGAGGACTTGTGGTTAACAGGGCAGGTAGAGAAGCTGTTTGTTTCCCCTTGACCGGGTGTGTTAACACTGATCTTTTTCTCTGTCAGGCCTCCAGTCTTAATCTCAGTCTTGCTCTGATGGAATGTTCCTCTCCCATATACTTCTGTCAATGCCAGGTATTGAATATCTAGAAATTGATAGCTTCAGTGAATGCCCTACTGTGTCTTCCAAGGATCCTGCCCTTAAGGAGGTAGCGATCTAAAGTAAGCGTAAAACAATAAGAACATGCAACCACACTCCTAGCTTACAAAATGGTTGTTATCTTTGGAGGTACTCATGACACCTTCTGCAGCTTAGCTAGGGACATGAGAAGTCATAAGATTGGACAAGAAAGGGCTTTGAGTCTTAGTGTTTCCACAATCTTCCATGTTTTCGTCACCTAGTTTTTAACATTTCTGTGCACCCTGGGTACTACAGTTACTTTTTGTCCTTTCTAAAAATTCATACATGCTACAAAATATTTCTTTCAAAGGAATTCAGATAGCTACAAAGCCTATCTTAGTTTTAAGAGAAGAGGTTTAAGGGAAGTTATCTGCCTTCTTGGAAAAAAACATGTGGACCCTAAACCTTGAATTTTCCCTAGGCAAAAGTTTTACCCACACAAGTTCTTTATATATTTTATAGTACATGTTTAAGGCAATATATATTTAGCTATGCTATTTACATTTACTTAAAAGTAGTTACTGGATATCATCTGCCTAGTAATGCTTTTCCGTCCTATTTATAAAATTCCCTTTGAAATTTGAAGGTAACAAAGAAAATTGAAATCACTCATGCTTTTGAGCAGAATTTTTCCCTTGATTACTTGATTAAAGCAAAAACGAATTCTCCTCCCTATTCCCACCCCAAGAAACTTTCCAGCTTGCCAACCGTCTTCAGTTACTAGGACCCAGGTTAATCTCTTACATTCAGATTTATGCTGTGAATCACTTTCACAAAAGAGACAGAGATTTAAAGGGAAACTTGGAACTTCCAAACTCTTGGAATTTTTTTAAATGTATCTGCATTGTAAATTGAAGAAGTAGTTAATCAGTTTTCAAGATGTTATATTCAGAAATGAGAGGCCCCCTGTGATTTCTAGCTAAGGATCTGCCAAACCCACTTATAGTTTTAGTGAGAATTGAGCGGTACTTTCATCAAATAGCCCTGCAGTTTAGCTTCTCTGTGTGATGACATGAATAGATAGACTCATTCAAATGTTATCTTTTGGATTTCCCTGAACTGCCCAAGTTGAAAAGTGTGTAACTTGAGCAAGGACAGACATTCTTAGCTTGAAATTTTCAAATGCCAATGAAAAAATTTAGAATGTTCTAGAATAAATATGGGTTGTTTTTTATTTTTTAAGCACTCAGTGCTTAGGCAATTCAAAATTCCATTAAACACAGAAACAATTTTGAAGTTAAGCTTGGGCTGTTTCAAAGAGCCTCTCCCCTAGTATTTGTCACTAAGCTAGTGTCCCAGCTAACATAGATTATGGTTGCTTTAAATCTTCTTACTATATATACATGTAGTGAGAAAGAGCTATTAGTACATTAAAATTGTGCTGACACAAAAATTAATGAATTAATTAATTTGGGTAAAATCGTAATGTCATTTTTTTTTTCCTGAAACTCAGTCTCTTCAGTTACCTTTCATGCGTGTGAAGAGCATTATAAAGAGGAAATGAGATTTGTGTTGGAGAAACTAAACTAACTCTAAAGTTAATATTAGCATGTAAATGATAATAGGCATGTAGATTTTATATGTAAGCGAAATAGTGATGAAACATCTGCTTTTTAGACCAATGAACTTTATGCCTCAAATATAGCAGTGTTTTGTAACGACTCACCTTGGAGGATGACTCCGATTGGACTACCATTGCTTGGTGCAATATTGTAACTCCTATTGCAATTGTTTTTAAGGGCTTTTTCTCACAAAGAAAAGAATATCCAGATATTATAAAGGAGCTTGTTTGATCACCTACTTTATTCACCAAACCAGACACTTAAGGACTCTGGAAGATTGTGAGAATCAATTTCCCTTCCAAGTATTTGTTGCCACTGTGGATAGTCAGAGAAAATGCTAGAAGGGCAAGAGAACGTTTAGTTTGCTTTGAAGTTATATTGACAAGGCTAGCACTCACTTGGAAGAGTGTGTCCTGTGTGCTGTACTTGTTGAAAACAAATTAGGTCTCTTACCTCCACACTGAGAATCAGGGTGCTCTCCTACAGAGTGGAGGCTCCCAAAGCTTGCCCTTTCACGGGATGACAAGGCAGAGGCACTAAAGGAACCCAGAGGGCTTCCTGCAGGGATCCTGCCACCGTGAAGCTAAGATGCCGCTTTCTGGAACTGCAGGCCTGCTTCAGAATCACCTTGTGGGGGTGTTCCCTGCAAAAGGGCTCTTCTCTCCTTCTCTGCTGGTTTACTCACATGCAAAGCGGAGCCTCTTGTTGGAGCCTGGCATCCCCTCACCACATACTGGAGGCCAAGATGAAACCCACTACCACGCAGAGGATTAGGTTACCCATTGCCCAGAGGCAGGTGGATGGAGAACTACAACGCAGGTTTGGGACCCTGCTTCTCAATCTTCATTTGCTATCTAAGATATGCTGAGGGGAGCCACAGAACAAGAACAGCTTGTTCCACCATGGACCATGGGGTCAAGTCAGGGATCAGGAAAGTGGCAAAATTGGTTTCTTTAGTTTTTAAGCCACCGTAGCACGTAATTCACAATAGTCGGTCGCAAGGACTGGGTAAGTCAAGTCAGTTCAAAGGATAAAGCATGCCCCCACAGAAAACTTTTCTTTGTCTCAGAATAAAACAACCCCCGAGTTTGACTGTCAAGGGCAGGCGCTAACCCAGAGCCTTCCCTCTCAGGTTCTAGTTGATGGTGTCACAACTGCTGGTCTGTAACTACCTGGAGAATTGGAAAAGGATTTGTCCAAAACTTTCCCCCCCAATCTAATACTCCCCCATTATAGGACTCTATTTCTCCTCCCTCCCATTACTAGTCATGTCAAGTGTACCCCTTTTTGGTGCAGTGGCAGAGCATCTCAGGGTCAAGGTTATTAGCTACATGAAAAGACACTGTCTTCAACAATTCCGTTAACTGCAAAAGCAAGGGTAAACAAATGGGGTTACATCAAATGAAAAAGGTTCTGCACAGCAAAAGAAACTCTCATCAGAACAAAATGACGGTCAACTGAATGGCAGAAGGTATTTGCACATCGCACATCTGACAAGGGGTTAATGTCTAAGATATCTGAAAAATTCAAAAAACAAAAACATTACAATTTTAAAAATGGGCAGATGATTGAATAGACATTTCTCCAAAGAAGACATACAGATGCCCAACAACATGAAAAAATACTCATCATCACTTATGATTAGGGAAATGCAAGTCAAAACTGCAGTGAGATATCACCTCTCACCTCTGAGAATGGCCTGTACTTAAAAAACTCAAAACCTATTTGGGTGAGGATGTAGAGAAAAGATAATCCTAGGAGACCATTGCTGGTGGGAGTGCAAATTGGTGCAGCCATTTTGGAAACTGGTGTGGAGTTTCCTCAAAATGTTAAAAATAGACCAATTTTAACATTAAAAATAGAAATAAGTATTATAAATAAAGTATTTTTTAAATGTACAGCATTTTAACGTTGAAAATAGAACTTTTATCCTGAAATGAAGAACAGATTTACGTGGAGGCAACTCTACTTCCAGGCATCAATATGAAGAATATGAAAATACGAATTCAAAAAGGCACGTGCATCCCGATGTTCACTGCAGCAGTCCACGATATCCAAGAAATGAAAACAGCCTAAGTGCCCAACATCAAATGACTGAGGAGAAGACATAGTATATACATGCAATGGAATACTACTCATCTATAAAAAAGAAAGAGATGAGCTATTACCATAAATATGGGTAAAACAAGAAGGGAATATGCTAAGTAAATCAGGAGGAGAAAGACCAATACCAGATGATCTCACTCATATGCAGAATATAAGGAAACAAAGTAAACAAACAGACAACACAAAAGCTAACCCTTGGATTCTGACAACAGAACTGAGGTCACCAGAGGGGAAAATGGGTGGGGAATGGGAAGAGGACAATGGGGTGAGGGGGCCCAAAGGATAATGGTGGAGAGTGATTAGAAACTTGGTGGGGGGGCGTAATGTGTATCTTTGATGAAAAGTAAAACCGCATATCTAAACGCAAATTGTTCATAAATCAATGTTTCCTCAACTTAAAATAAAAAGCATCAGTTAACCGGACTCAGGCTTCAGCATTAGCAGTATTCTTCCCTGTATTCTCTATTCAAGCCCCACCCAGAGGACCTCGCTCCTCTCTCACTAGTTCTACTAGTCCAGGCCTGAACTGAGCTCTCCCTCCAGGAAGCAATGTCCTTTCTGCTGGGCCCCAGGTCCACGTCCAGGTCTTACACACCTGCAGTTCCCGCTCAGCCTTGTGCCTCCAGGCTGGACAACATGCTCTGGGCTCGACCACAGAAATACCCATGGGGAGATTTCAGGGAACTGAGCAACTCCTTCAGTCACACATACTCTTCTATCGATTGTCCCTCTACAGATTTTCCTTTCCAAGTTTCAACATTTTTCATAGTCTCTTCCTCCAGGAATAAGGCTTCATCATCCCAACCAGGAGCAATTCAAACCAACCAGGAATCACTACCTATTCTACCCAATAGATATTCTATCTACCCAGCCCATCCACACAAAGTGAGACATGTGTAAGCAAAACCTATTTCCTGGTGGGTTTTATTCCCAAAACATCCAGTGATAAGTATTTGTGAAGAAGCAAAGCACTGGGTTTTGCTCCTGACCTGACATCACACTAAAAAACATTAGGATTAAGCCCTGATGATGGGTAGATCAGCAACCCAACAGGGCAGTCCATAAACTGGGATTATATTCATTTATGCCTCTGGTTGCCACAAAGGACATGCCACGCCTTACCTCGCAATGCTCATTCCTCCGCTTTTCAAATATACCCACCACATGGATCGCATCTTGAGGCCTATCAGCTGCACAATATCCTTTGACATGTCCCTAACAAGAAATGGCTGTGCTTGTATGGAGGCAGAAATGAGGGCTGTATACCTGGCTTAGCGCCTGCATTTATTCCAGACCAATGCTGCTCAAACTTCAGTGTATATCAGTGTATATGGGAAAGGGCAGTGGTGGTGAGTGTCTGGTTTTAAATGCAGATTCCTGAGTTCCATCTGCTTTGGATCCTGGGACTCCTCTTTTGTAACAGACCTATGATTCTGAAAATGGCTCTTTGAGGAAAACATTTAAAAATATTGTCAGTCTCTTGAGGCCAGGCTCACTGTTCTCCTCTGCATCTCCATAGGCTTTAATGAAGTTTCCATCATACAATAGGCATCCAATAGATTGAATAACATCGAAAAAACGTCATTACATTGACATTTAGCATCTGTGATCACATGGAACATGTTGTATTGACCCTCTAATATCATTGTTCCTGTTGTAAAACAACAATGAACTGCTTTTTAAAAAGTACTGGTATGCATGGAGGAGCTGTATGTGCAGCGATGATAAGTTCATCTTCTCCCAGTTGCCGCTGTCTCTTCTCCTAAGTAAAATGGTGTGATAACCTGATCATTAGCCTCTCTGCTGGAGTTAGTGAAATGTTAACTTTTAGCTAGTCATTAGTTGAAAAACCACAAAGCACTTACCTACTTTCCTACTGTTAAATCTGTCCCCAAAGATGCACTTCTCAACATTCCTTTGGAATGACTTAGTTCTCGAGAGCACAATCACCCAGCCCTAACCCCAGCTATCCAGCTGAGAGATTTGTGAAGTACCAGCCCAAATCCCTAAGAAAGTGGAAGAGCCGATGTGAAAATTCGCATCAGAGGTTCCTGGTTATTCCTAGCCATAGCGTGTAAAGCGTTTGCAGGTGTATACCCTAGGAACCCCAGTGACCACCCCAGATTACAGACGACAAAAAGCGAGCAGACTGCCCAGTCCCAGAGGCATCCCTGCAGCCTGGAGAAATGTCAACAGAGAATCTAGTTTTCTTTTTCCTTTCATTTAACTGCAATTCTTCAGTTTCTTTCTTTCTTTCTTCTTTTTCAAGGAAAGAAAAAACTCATGTCAATTTTGCAACCTGTTCAGAGGCAACTAATTTTCTGACTCTCCTAAAACTGGCCGAAAGGAAAAAGCACTGCTCAGTCACAGCTGCTCATAAGGTATCTCGAAAATACCACCTCTCCACCACACACACACTGGGGACAAGCTTCCTCTTCACTTTTTACTTTAGTAAGATGTGGGCTCTTTTTCAGTCCCTGAATTCCTCTTTATTTAGTTTTCTAAATTGTTTCTTGAATGCTTACAGAGATGAACATTCACTATAAAGGATGGAAAGTCCAGAAAACTTGTTTTTCTATTTCTAAAAAAACAAAATATTCTATCACTTACAAAGTAGAGGATGGATATTTTAATCTCTTCTAAAGGGTTGTCAAGTTTATCCCTTAAAAGCTACAGACACAGAGAAGAATATGCATGCTAAACATACACAGGACCTCAAAGTACAGTATTAAGTAAATTTTTTTTCAATGATTATTCCCACAACAATGCCGGTGTTTTTAAATGGTGCTTAGTAGAAGCCCCCACCGCAGCCTCCCTCCCCTCCAGTTCCAAGCAGAGCGATCCCTTAGCTCATCCATCAGAAGGAAATTAGCACAATAAGAACCTTGTTTCTGATCCGAGTATCTGTCACTAACAAAGAAGAGGCAATGTGTTTTTTATTGAGTGGACCCCCTTAATGAGCAATACACAAAATACCATTCATATAAGCCACCCTCTGTCCCAGTCCATCACACATTTGCATTTCCAAAAGTCCCACTCTGGTCTTTTGTAAGATTCACTTTGGTTTTGCCTGGTTTTAGGAGATGACTGCCCCCAAATATGATCCTTCCACCACACATATCCCACACTCAACGCACAGACATACATTTTAAAAGCACAATCTGCTGAGCCCAGATTTTACTGGAAGGATGTTCAAAAATATTGTCATCGACACCATCCTTGATTCTCACCATGGGAAAAGTAAAAACCAACTGATGAGAAGAAGCAACGTCCACCTGGACAGTGACTTTCCTGGCTTGGCTGCTTTTGTGTCACAGCATCAGAACAGAATTTTGCTGAGTGTCGGGACCATGCACATGAAAAGAAAAAGAAAATGTTTTGTTTCATATAACTCTGCTCTCCCCCAGGAAAATGGATTAACTTGTCAAAACTGAAAAAGCTTATGGAAGTGGCTTCTTCAGATGCCCTTTGGGAGTTCATGACACTGGGTTGCTGCTCGGTTTCTATTTTCATGACACATAGTCATATGAAAATTCCTTGTTTAAAAGAATAATATGAACAGGCCTGTTCTCCACAATGCAAGGGACATGTAGTAGCTTCTGAAAAGCTGGAGGATGCACTGTGTGGGCCTCCAAGCCGTGCTGATGATTTGAAAAAGGTCAGGGGCAGGCAGGGATGAATCCCACCTGGTAAGCACCTTCCTGACCTAAAAGAGTGAATGAACACCTTGTAGGTCATCAGGGAAATACTAGTTAAAATGCAATGAGATATCAGTCTGTACCTAGGAGAATGGTCAAAATCCAGAACACTACCACCAAACACCGGTGAGGATTCAGAGCAACGGGAACTCTCATTCATTGTTTGCCGAAATGCAAAATGGCACAGCCACCATGGAAGACATTTTGGCAGCTTCTTGGAAAACTAAATATACTCTTTATCTTAAGACCCAGCACCATGCAACTTAGTATTTACCTAATGGAGTTGGAAACTTATGTCCGTGTACCTGTTCATGTTCAAACCTGTGCATGGATGTTCGTAGCAGCTTTTTTCATAACTGCCATAACTTCGAAGCAACCAAGATGTTTTATCGATGGGTGAATGACTAAGTAAACCATGGGACATCGAGACACCGGAATATTGCTCAGTGCTAAACACCAATGAGCTATCAAATCATGAAAAGACACGGAGGAAACTTAAATACACATTATTAAGTGAAAGAAGCCAATGCGAAAGGCTGTGTATTATATGAGAAGTATCTATGACATTCTGGAATAGGCAAAACTAAAGAGATAGTGAAAATAGTCGTTAAAACAAGTTGGAGTAGGGAAGGATGTAGAGGCAGATCACAGAGGATTTTTAGGACAACGAAAATACTCTGTATGGTATTATAATCATGGATACAAGTCATTATATATTTGTCAAAACCCACAGAAGGTATATCAAGAGTGAACCCTAATGTAAGCTATGGACTTTGTGTGATTATGATGTGTCAGTGCAAGTTCATCAATTGCAGCAAATGTTCCACTCTGGTGGGCAATGTTGATAATGGGGGAGGCTGTGCATGTGTGGGGGCAGCATATATATATATGCATATGTATATATGTATATATGTATACACACACATATATAAACTCTCTCTACCATCCTCTCAATTTTGTTATGAATCTAAAACTGCTCTATGAAAACTGAAGAATCTAAAAGTGTTTTATAAAACTTTAGGAACCATATCCAGATACCATCTTCCCTGGGTTGACCAGGTGTTCTCTCAATAGATTGAGGCACAATTAGCAATTGAACAGTATCTGCATGATCTACAAATAATATCTATGTGACAATGGATAAAATAGGAAGCAACTAACTATTGAAAAGAACAATATTTCAGATTATGTAACATGGAAATGGGTCCTCATTTCCATCCATTTCATGCAAACCATTGTTTATAATTATTGTAATCCTAAAGTGCTGCATCTATATCAAATTTGTGTAAATCTAATTTTTCCTTTAAGTAATTTGTAATTTCTTTCAGTTCTAATGTTAACAATTCTATCACTGTACTTGAATTTTCTTGTATGCCCGTCCTAATAACCCCTAACATTGTGTCTTTCCCTTTTATTCAGTCACCACATATTTATTCAGCACCTTTTATGGATCAGACACAGTTGTCAACACCGACTCCATGTCTGTCTGCTATCCTGTCCATTATATTTACAGACACTGAATATTTTGGATGTTACCATAATAGCACACACAAAAGGCAGTAAAAGTCATTGGTGATGACTGTTGAAATGAGAGGACACAGAGAGGACTTAGCAGTCAAGTTGATGGCAGGGTACTGGGACAGAAGTAGTGAGAAATTAAGATTCTTCTCACTGCAGAGAGCTGTATCTTAGAATACCAATCTAGTTTATCTTTGTACTTACCTGCCTCTTTCTGTCTCCCACTTGCACCCCCAGAGACTTTTATGTCCTCGAGTCCATACCACAGGAGGAAAAAAAAACAATTATTGAAAGAGAATATTTGACTTTCAAAATACCTAAAGCATCATTTAGTTGTATACCAGTTTTGCAACTAATACCTAAACAAGAAAATCTGAAATCAAAAGGGGTGAAATTGATTTAGAAGAACATTTGATCTGAATGAAAAGTAAAACTTCACAGAGTGATCAGTAATTGAACTTCCTATAACTGCATGTGTTAAATTGTTTGTACTATAAATGCATGTATGGTGATGCTTTTTAAGAAAAAAAGTGAATAAAATCTTCTGTATAATAATGCATCTTATTATTATCTTTTTTGGATCTTAACTTTAAAATTTCTATGCCATGCACTGTGGTTATCAGTAAAATGACACAACTCACATTTATTAGTGGCCTTCATCATAAAGTGGATGAGCACCTGTCCTGAACAGTCACACCATAAGTGCTGATGGCTTTCCCAGCTAAAATAAATTTATGCCACAGCTATGACCAGAAGTTCATGCTTAAGCTTCCTTCCAATCCACTTGTCTCTGTTCCTTCACACAGATTACATCCAATTATTAGAGTTCTCCTTTGTAAGTTCTGATCATCATTTCACTCATATATTGGAGGAAAATTCCAAGTCTCCAAAAATGGAAAAACTCCTGGAGGTGGGGGTCACCATTTGTTGGAGAAGACCATCTGTTTCCCACAACAATGTAAGCAGTAAACAGACAAGTCTGCTGAGGCACCTACACAGTGTCTGGCATATAGTAGGTGTTCAGTTAATGGCCTTTGAAATGAAGGAGGTCAGTTGTCCTTTAAAGGAAACAATATGCTCTTTGATGAGGTCACTTAACTCTTCATGCTCACTGTCAGGAAAATTTTCCCTCTTAGGACAGGTTTCTCTAGCATGTAGAGAAGCATGATAACTGGAAGTTCAGAAAAGACTGTCCCCAAAAGAACATGAAATAACCTCAGGTAAACTGGGGCCACCTTACCATTTCGGAAAACTGAATTTCTGTGTACAGAAATTCCAACCTCAAAGACAGCAGAACACAAAACATGTGGAGGTACTTAACAGAGGGATTATGAGCATGGACTGGATTTGGATTATTTACTGTGGGCAAATTGCTTAGCACAAATTGTTAAATTCCAATAAGTCTCCGGTTCCTCACCTACAAAGTGAAAGTAATACAGTTACCTCCTGAGGTTGTTGGCAGGATTAAGTGAGATCATGTACTAGCAGATATTCAATAAATGGAACCTGTTCATCATAATGATCTTGATGAAATGAAATAATCCAAGTGGCCAGAAACAAAAAGAGCTCACAAAGGAATTGATTTAGGTTGGACAGGATAAGGAGGGCAGCCACCACCGGCTTTATCCTTCAGTTTACCATCCCTGCCAAGGCAGGAATGCTTATCTTAGGACTTAGAAATTCAAATTCCTTGAAAATGAATGCAAAATATCATGCATGTGTATGTTCTTCTAAGAAAGGAGTCCCTAATTTTCCTAAGTCTGGCATTGCCCCAAATTAGAAATCACTGCTCCAGGGTATAGCACTCTCACTCTAAGCTTCTTTTCAAATTTAAATATACATGAAACTTCCTTTCTTCCTCTTTTGGTTCAGTCAACACAGGAGGCTCTTTTCAAAAGAATTTTGCTAAGAATCTAAGGAGAAATTAGAAAGGGAAATACAGCATACACAAAAAGGTGAACATCAAAGGACAGTGCATTTTACTGATTCTAAGATGACAGTGGAGCCTCAGGTTGGCTAGGTCTGCTTGCAGGTGTGTGGGCTCAGATTCCTTTCCTCATAGCTCTTCCCTTGTGTCCCTTGGAAGATTCACTGCTTTCTTCATTCAAACATGAAATTCTTTTAGAGATTTTTGCCATCTGTCTAGATTTGTTCATATAGAGACAGGCCATTGTGTCACTCTTAAAATAACTCCTAACATCCAGATGATGATGGAATTGCTGAGTTAAGTCCCATCTCTCTCCCCCACTGCAAGACACTATGGCAGGTGTCCCTACACCCGTCTTGATGTCCCCTGTTAAATGAAGTCTACCTTACCATGAAATTTAAAAAAAAAATCAACTTAGAGCCCCATGTTATCAACAAAGGGCTTATTTTAATAAGCAGGCATGTGATTATCAGTTATTAAATCCTTAAAGTTAATTAATTTCCTAATTATAGATCCTTTTTCTGGGGGAGAGATCAGAGTAAGCTATACAAAGGTATTAGATTTATTGGAGCTCTCAATATGCTTTCCTTCCCTTCCCCAATCATTGAGGGTGTTCCTGAAAAGGAAAGGAAGGGAAGGAAGCATGAAGAATAGAGGAGTTTCTGAAAATCATTCACATCCAATTCTTAACCATTGAGCTTTAATTGAATGCTAGTCGCTGACTGGGCTAGGCTCCAGAAAGTAAGAAAATGAATGAAATTGAATCATGTCTTCAAGAAGCTCTGGATCTAAGGAAAGATATATATGAAAAATATCATTCGAAGCATATTATTAGTTGTGTGATGGGAAGCCCAAAAAGGAATAAGGTTAGAGAAAATACATGCCACATTTAAGACCAGATTGTCCTACTTTAAAGTTATCACTGGGTCTGCCCTTCCTGTCTATAATCAGTCCATGTCCCTCCTAGACCTACAAGGCAAGCTGACAAGAAAAAATTCCTGAGATCAAAGCATTCCACAATAAAGTCCAGAGATGAGCCCTCTGACCATTGTGTTATAGGGACAGTAACTTCTACTTCTTCTAACAGAAGAAAAAGAAAGATGTGCTCCCTTATCCCTGATCCTTGGAACTATAATCTTTCCCTTTGCTTCTGGAATGCTTAGCTCTGAAAAACTCAGAAATTTGTGACATGGAAGCTGCTTTGTCAGAGAATAAAGAAATCTGAGTGTGATCTCCAGAATGGTAGACAAAGTATGGGCACACTATTTAATTTCTAGATCGCTTGGTCCCCAATGATCCATTACCAACAGGATGTTACCTCTAAGTTCTATTTCCTGGTCTTCTGTCACCAAGAAGACAAATCCTTCTTTAATGGGCCCCAGTTCAACTCTAAACCACAACCGTCCTCTTCACTACTACAGAAACCTCTCACCAAGTCACTTGAGAGGAAAAACCTTGGGTTACAAGAGTGTAGATTAGAGAAAGGGAACAAGACCAGCCAATCCCGGTGTCTACCAGAGAACATGGGGAACCTAGGAAATGTATTTACCTGAGTGGGAGACTGGCTTCTTACACCTGACCTTCTGGAATTCTCACTAACCCACATCCCACTGCAGCCACCTGTCTCTCCACTGTGTCCATACTCACCTTTCAGACCTCCACCAGACCTACCCAATTGGAATCCCCACCTAGACCAGGTTAGTCAACGCCATGGCTGGTAAATCATTTTTTTTCATTGCTGCTGCAGCAGGTAAGGAGTTTCTGGTACAAAAGTAGCACTTAGACCCACAAATGAGCTCTCCAACCACCACCACCACCACCACACACACACACACACACACACACACACACACACACACACACACACACCTATTCACCGCCTATGCTCCTTATCTCTGTGATAGCGCCACTATGATGGCTAATTTTGTGTCTACTTGATTGGATATAGGGTTTCCAAATTAAACATTATTTCTGGGTATGTCTGTGAGGGGGTTTTCAGATGAGATTAGCATTCAAATAGGTAGAATGGGTAACTGTCTTCCCCAATGTGGATGGGTGTAATGACGAAACTGTTTGTGTCTCTACCCTCCATCCAGATTCTGAAGGTGATAGCATTGCGAGGTGGGATCTTTGAGAGATATTTAATGAGTCGTGCAGGCAGAGCCCTCATGAATGTGATCAGTACCTTTATAAAAGAGGCCTCGCAGAGTTCCCTGTCTCTTCCATCACTGGGGAACACAGCTGGAAACTGAAAGCCTGAAACCCAGAAGAGGGCCTTCACCAGATTAGAGCCTATTGGAGCCCTGATCTTGATCTTCCATCCTCCAAAACTACAAGAAATACATTTGTATTGCTGTAAGTCACCCAGTTCATGGTATTTTTGTCACAGCAGATCAAATAGACCAAGAACATAGGCAAAATCCAATCCTCTGAGAACCAAAATATAATAGAAGATAAAGTCCCTTTTCACTGACTGAAGTAGAACCTCTCAGTTCATCTTCTGCAACCCTCAGACTACAATTAATATCAGCAGCTCTCTGGGGTCCCGGGACTTTGGCCTCAGACTAAATAAATACACCCTTAGCTCTCCTGGGTCCCCAGCTTGCAAATGGAAGATTATGGGACTTCTCAGCTTCTTAATCACATGAGCCAGTCTCCCATGATAGTTTCCTATCACTTCTGTTTTTCAGAAAGACCATGACTAACGCACTGTCCTATCTGAGCACCTCCTTTCACATCTGACTCGACCAAGTCTTAGAGATTCAAGTCATTAGCATTTCTTACCTAGATGACTGCAGTCTTTCCTAAATGCTCTCTCATACTTCCAGTCTTTTCCCTTTATCCACCCTTTTCCAAATCTACCACAGAGCTGCCACAAAAAGAACGTGACTCTTGTCATGCTTTAGATCATTCAGAGGCTTCTCAATACCCAGGAAAGAGAGCTGAAATGCCTCTGTATATCATGCAACCTTCTCTGATCCTCCCATCTCTCTACCCTGCCAGCTACCGCCCCCACCTCTCTGCCTGTGCTGTGTCCCACCTATGTTGAATTCTTTGGTTCCCCTGAAATAGAATAGCTTAATCAGTTAAAAAAAAAAAAGAATTTCCTGAAAGAATAAGGAGATGGAGGCTTGGTAAAAGGGAGGAACCACAGTCAATCAGGGGCAAACAGAAAGCACAGCAAGTGTGTTCTCATGGGAACAAGTCAGTAGGCATGGCACTGTTGTTATGAATTATTCCCAGGTCTTCTGTCCAGCCTTAGATCAAGAGCAATGATCTAAGCATGTGAATGGCATAGTTTCACTTGGTGTCATGACTGCACTAAGGTCAGACAAGTGAGGATGTGGCTCATTCAACTCCCTACTAGAAGGAAGGGCCCTGTGTCTTCCCTCCTGCCTATAGTACAAAAACGAGGAAAAGGTCTGGGGAAAAGTAAGACCCCAGTGGAAATTAGTGCAAAATAAGGAAGGGGTACCAATGTCAGTCATCCAGAAAGTAACAACTGTGTAGGTCACAACCCTGCCTCTCTTCATGGAAACTCCACATCTCACCCTACCTTCTGCCACCCAGTACCACTGCCCCCTTCTGCCTGATGCATTCCATGTTTCCTTATAAGCTTAGCTCTGGCATTACCTCCCCTCAGATTCTTCTTTGACCCTCACCATCTATGTTAGGAACCTCTCATCTGCTTATCTGTATCATATCAACCTGAAATATTTGTCCTCTTCTGGACTAAATGGCCCCTTGTGAACTGACAAGGGATGCTCCAAATGTAACACTACAAAAAAGAAAAATTGTAGATGATGACTACACTTAAACACTTAAACAACTCACTTAAAAATAGTGACCTGCCAAAAATGACTTTTGGACTACTTTTCTAAGCCATTTTTAATGAAGAAAGTGGAAGTCGCTCTGGGACTCTCTAAGACATTCTTGCAAATGTCATGTGTCTCTGTGCTGTTGCATGATTTGCATTGGTAAGGAGATTCTAGAACCAAATCCAATTCCTCACTGATGTGATTCAGAGCTATATCATGACTCTTCTCTCAGAGCTAAAGCAAATATGCTCATTGAAAGCTTGGCTGGGATTCCTAATCTGCAGGAATTCTCTGTTTGTTTTGATATCGGCACAAGATCTTAAGTTTAATCTGTGGAAAGAGAGAAGCATATTAATATATTTTCATAACCATCTTGTACGCTTTTGAGAATGATTCACTCATTTTAAAACCATGTTCCCTCCTAAATTAGTCTGGCTCTCCTCCAGATCTATTTCTTTAGAGGATATTGCAAATTTATTACAAAAGTGCTTGTTAAGTGAACCACTGATGGGCCTAATCAAGTCATTTAAGAGAGAATTCATCTATACTGAGTGGGCTTTGTCAGGCCCTTAGCCATATTTGGAGAGAAACACATGCTATATGGAAAACAAAGGACATCGCTCTCATCATAGCAGTGATGGTAGATGGCTCAGAGTTGCTCTCAGGGAAACTGTCGTTGTTCTCATCTGAGAGCCAAGTCTAGAGATCAAGGTGACATTGTAAGCTCATACTTTGAAGTCCCTCCTTCTCCTTGAAGCACAGAGCAATTATAGATAGCATTTTAAAAGAGTTAATGTGAAGGGAGGGAAAAAAATAAGCACACATTCATACATAAAGAAGAAATAAGTATCTGTGCAACTAGAAAATGAACAGAAATATAACAGTGCATTACTAAAGCTTTGAGCTTGGTACACTCTGGTGACATGCAGTTTGCTAAGAGACACACAGAACTCCTCCATGGTACAGGGGTTGGAGCCTAGATCCAGGCTTAATTCTTGACTCTGGTATGGGGAATTCCTGCCTGAAAAAAAAATGCAGCAGCTGCTACCTGAGGTGAGGGCTTAGGTGAATGTCAATCTAGAAAAGTAGGAATAAGTAGGAATGACCTTGTGGCCAGGACTGGGATCAAACTGCCAGCAGGTTCCACGAGTGAATTTTATACAAAATTTCAGTATCATCATAAGGTAGGAGCCCAGAAACAGCAAGAGAAGACCAGGGTATGGATGGGGTGTATAGAGAGGTGGAAAGGGGGACAAAGTCTTCCGCCACAGCAGAATCTCTAGTAAGCGGGACAGAAAGGGCCACAAGAGAAAAAGAGAGTGTGTGTGTGATACCACTCCAGATTTAGAGCACAAAACTCATTCTAAAATACCTGGAGAAAACCAAGACTAAGAAAGGGATCCAACAAAATCAATATTTGGAATATTTGGAATTAAATTACAATCACAGAATCCGAAACAATATAAAATAAGAAGCTTTAGCAGCTTTAAAGGAAAAGAAAAAAGGATATCAGTAAGGAATGATCAGTAAATTGTGAAACACAACAAGGAAAAAATGAAACAAGAACAAGTGAAAATGGAAAGGAACCAACTGGAAACACTAATAGTGAAAAGCAAGTACTTTAGGTAGAAGCTAATTTCATTTTGGATATAATACCGAGATAGTTAGTGAATTGGAAGATGATATCGAGAAATTTAGAAAGCAGTTTTAAGAGTTAAAGAAGGAGAGGGGACAGAGAAATCACAATTAAGAAAGATGGAAGACACTTTGAGGGGCTCTACTGAATGTCTAATGGGATTTCAAGGATTGGAAGAGGAAAATATTTGTGCATAGTAGTCAAAGGGACACTAGTTAAGACCTTTTCAGAATGAAGAAAATATGTGTTCTCAGAAGAAAACGATTTATGTTCTCTTTTATTTGAACAAAAGCGCACAGCAAATAATGCCAAACAGGATAACTAATAATGAATCTAAGCAAGAAATATGTTACAGTGAATCTGCTGAACACTGATGACAAGAGAAAATTTTAAAAACTACCAGAGAGAAAACCAGACGACAAATAACAATTTTTAAAAACTACCAGAGAGAAAAACATACAACAAATGACAGTCTAGTTCTCCTATACAATGGATGCCAGAAGACAGCAAAGAAATCTTTTCACAGCCCTGAGGGAAAACAATTATCAAGCAAAAAAGTCCATACCCACATCAACTCTCATTTACCACAGAGTCATATCGTTGTACATTGTTTTCAAACAACAACAACAAAAAACACCCAAAGTATACCACTCACATGGTAAGTCCCCAAATGGATAGAATGCATTGATAAATGTAAGCAAACCTTGACTTTAAATAACTAATTTGTGTTTTTAAAATAAATCTAAAATTATAGACAGAAATACTATGAAAGATGGGGAAGAGGATTTCAGTGAGGAGGAAGTACGTGCTAAATTCCTTGCCCTTTCAGAAAGAGGATGGAGACAGTGAACAAGTGTAGATTTTTGTTAAACATTTCATAGTAGATACACATTAAAATTTAGATGTAATCACAGAAAGCAAAAACGGGAAAATAGGAGCCAGAGTCTAATAAAGAGTGACCTAGAAATCTGTAGGGCAGAGCTTGAGTGGCGGAGACAGCAGCTCATTAAGCAGTTCATGGTTTCCCATGGCCTGAGAAAACACCTTCCCAACATTTCTTCTTTGCTCCTAAAGAGGAACTTAAGCACTGAAAGAATTAAATACCATGAAATTGAATTTAGATGCAAATTACATTTTTTTTTGTTTCTTTGGTCATTAAGGATTTGAAGGAAACTTAGTGTGCCCTCGATTCAAAGTTAATATGTATTATAAGACACCATTCATTAAAAAAAACCTTTTTTTTGCCTACAGTAATCATTAACTATAAGGTGTCACACGATTTCATGAACATTAGGACAATCGTTTTATTTTTTTAATTGAGATATCTTTGACATGCAATACTGTGTAAGTTTAAGGTGTACAATATATTGAGATTTCATTCATTTGTACACAATATAATTGATGCTATGGTATCAACTATTTTCACATGATCATCATTTCTCCTAATAGAGAACAATTAAAACCTAATCTTTTAGCAAATGCAGTGCTTATAATAGAGTTTTATTATATATAATCACTGTACCATGTGTTAGGTCTCTAGGACTTCTTTATCTACTAGTTACAAGCATCTAAGCAATATCTCTTCCGTTCCTCTACCACCTAGCCTCTGGTAATCACCATTTTATTCTCAGCTTTTTTTTTGATTCCACACAGAAGAGATATCATACAGCATTTGTCATTCTCTGTCTGAATTAGCTTACTTACCATAGTGTCCTTGAATTCCACTCAAGTTGTTGCAAATGACAGAATTTCCTTTTCCCTTTGGGCAGGATAGTATCCCAGTGTAAATAGATACCACTTCTTCTGTATCAATCTCTCTGCTAACAGAAGCATAGGTTGTTTTCAGATCTTGGCTACTGCAAAAAATGCTGCAGCAAACATGTGTGTGCATATATCTCTTCAACAGCTAATGTTTCCATCTCCTTTGACTATACACCCAGAAGTAGAATTGTTGGGTCATAGAATAGATTGACATTTAATATTTTTAGAAACCTCCAATACTGTCGTCTGTAGTGGTGGACCCAAATTCCAATCTCACCAACAGAGCACAAGTCGCCCTTTTCTCCACCTCCTCGCCAGCACTTGTGAGCTCTTGTCTTTTTCAGGATAGCACACTTACAGGTATAAGGTGCTACCTCATTGTGGTTTGCATTTCCTTGGTGACTTCCAGCACCTATTCATCTACCTGTTGGCCATTTGGATGTCTTCTTGGGAGAAATGTCGATTTAGTTCCTCTGCCATTTTCTAATTGGATTGCTGGGGGAGGTTGTTGTCACTGAGTTGTAGGAGTTTTTTACAACTCGATTACATAGAAACGGCTTATCACAAAATTTTTCTCCCATTCTGCTGGTTGCTCTTTATTTTGTTGATTGTTTCTTTTGCCATGCACAAGCTTTGAAGTTTGATGATCGTTTTACTTGTTATATTTCTTCTTTTGTTGCTTAAGTAAGCATTTTAAGTCAATAAAAGGCATTAATTTGGACAAGGGAAAGTGATTCTCCAGTATATGACTACTTTAAAGGAGCATACTAAAATTCAGAGCCTCGATACAACTCTCAGAGACTCTGATTCTGAAGGTTGAAAGAGGCTAGAAATTTGCATTTTTAACAGATCATTCTGATACAGGTAGCAGAAAAAATATAATTTCAGAAATATTGGCTGTGTAAAGTTAAATTAGCTAGGCAGCCCTGAGGGAACCAACAGTAAACATAAAAATGAGTGACCTATTCTGGAAGAGTCTAAATTGGAGCTATGACAACCTCGATGAGTTAAATACTAGTTTAGACATCAAAAGCCTGGTTTCTCTCCCAGTTTTGCTGGTAACTAGCTTTAAGACCTGGTTAGGGTAAGAGGTGCCTGATTATTTTTTCTCTCTGGGTGTCAGTTTCCTCATCTGTAAAATAAAATTGGTTTAATCACTGCCAGCTCTCATGTTCTTTGACTCAATGAGTTCAGGTTATGAGAGTGTGGACCTGTAATTAATCTCATCTTTGCGCATTCTTTGAAAGAAGAGCTCCCTTTATTTCCCTGGGCCATGCAGTAGGAATGCACAGCACAAAGATATGCTCAGGATGGTCTCAGGATGGTCCATCAGCATTGTCACTAAAAAGAAACCGGTTCAGGGTGCTGTCCCAAAAGCCCCTCAGAATCATATCTCCAACTTCCCAGCAGCAAAAGCGATTCCCTAGTAAGCAACTTACCAAATGACTACAGCCAAGACTGAGTAAAGAAAATTCAGCAGAGCTCCTCTACTTGGAAATTACCTTGGCAATTGCACTAAGCAATTTAAAATAAAAACGGTGGCAACCAGAACAATAACAAAGAGTTGATTCCCAAGTTAAAATTGCTCAGATTTGGCTCAAAACCAATTGGCAGGCACAGGCTACAAATCCTGGGAGAGGCAGGACCTTGGAAAAAGTGTACGGATAGTGGCAGCAGGGTCCCTCACAAAAACAACCTTCGAAAACAAATAGACCCTTAAGTAGTTCTTCTAAGAAAAAGTGTTTTTCCTTTAGAGGCTGTCTTTCCACAAGTCTTGGAATCCACTGGCATTCAATGTAATGCCAAGCTGTTCACCCAAAGACTAGAGCCCTACACACCTCTCCAGCATTTACTGTAGGAATCTTTATTTGTTCTGGAAGCCCTTTTGTCAGCACTTTGGTTACTCCTACAGAGTGGACTCCAAACATTACTGTTTAAGAAACTATCTGCAAATATCAGAATGGTTAATCCCCACAATAAGGTGTTCATGAGTCTCTTAGTGATTTCCACCCTACACACAATAAACCGTAGTGTTTCTTTTCAAAGGTAGAGGTATGTTTGCCCTCTCTGCTAGTCCAAAGTGCTGGGCCCTTCTTAGCCACATTTCTTTCTTCCTTTTTCTTCTTCTTCTTCTTTTTAGTTTAGGTTTTAGGTAAGGATGATAATTTTAAAAAGGAGTAAGAATGGCTCTTTCTTTATCTGACAGTAATTACAGGGTGTTAAATCCTAAGTAAACCAGGCCATACAGTGTCTTCAGGAAGAACCCAATTAGCAGAGAAGTTTGTCATTCCATAAGTCTTCCTCATGAGCGCAAGAATCCACCATTAAATAATAAACACCTCTTAATGCCTCTGGCCCAAATGCCCAGTTCACTGGCCCAATTTCTCTGGTTCTTGGCTGAGAATGTACCTGAGGCAGACAGCCAATCAGCAAATTGCTGACATTAATCCTTTTTATTATCTGTATTCTCATCTCTCCCTTTAGCCTCTCTCTGACCCGCAGCAACTTCATACTGTCAGTTTAGATTCTGGATTGTATGACCCCTTTTCTCTGAAAGCCAGGTTTCCTTATTGAGTGCAGTATGTGACTGCCGGAGGTACCAGAGCAGAAAGGAGTCACGCCAATACCCACCTCCAGGGGCAGATAGGCTGTGGCTTCCACTCCAGGCAACCTTTACCTTTTGTACCACTGCCCACCACTATCATTTCAGTTCTTTGTTTTGGCTTCAACAGGAATCTGACCTGGGATTTTTATTGGTTTTCAGTTGAGCAGATGGCCCCAGGACAATGCAGTTTCCAATTTCTTTATGCAGTTCATGTCTTTTGCCTATGATCAGAGTTGGAGCAGAGAGTCAGAGGAAAGCACTGTGCTGACAGCAGTGATCTTCCCCCAAACTTTCCATGGTAGACAAAGTGCTGACCTGCACCCTCCAGAGGCTGCATGTTCATCCTGATGGGCCTGGTCACCAAGGTGCCTCTGGTGGGACTGGCCTGGAACCTCCAGAGCAAGGGGTCAGGAAACAGGACCCAGGATAGATGTCACTGTCTGAACGGGTAGCAGAGATGGAGTCAGCCCAGCCCTGGGAACTGACTGCTCAGACATGACTTCACATCACAGAGGAATGATGCAATGATGACTCTGCCGTGAGCTCTGTTAAACAACTCAATGCTTAGTTCTCTGTCAGTGATATTCTTGTCACTGAGCCAATGGCTTCATCAAAGGAATTAAGCAAGGATCCTCTGATCGCCATTTTTTGGTTATTGGTAGTAACAGTCATAATTACGGGTTCCCTATACCAAGCACAGTGCAAGAGCCATAAAAGAAAAAGAAATGGCACCACCTTTCTAAAGATTATTTTTTTAAGTCCCTCCACATCAATCAGTCAACAAATATTCAATAAGCAATTTTTATGAGCATCGCAATATGCTGGGTGCTGAGTTTGCTGATGGAGGATAAATTCAACATCATCCTACCCTCAAAGTACTTACAAAACATTAGAGAAGAGACATGCACACAGGAAAACTAGAGTCCTGCGAACCATCACAGAGGCCTGGAGCTCGGTGGCAAAGGAGGTTATTTCTAGCTGAGGAGGAACAATCAGAATTTGGACTGTTTCGATACACCCAGTGTATGTTGTACTCAGAGAGCAATTCCTCTCTACTGATATAACTCAGTGAGCCCACTGGTGAGAATTCCATCTCTTCTTCACACCAAGATGTCAGAGGGTATATATTTTACACAAAATCTTACCTGGTCTACTATTTGTATCATTTCTACTACCATAGATTAAAAAGATGGGGCGTCTGAAATTGTTAGAGTGATATCTGAAAATGAACCCCACTGGTCCTGCCAAGCCACCAGACCAACACCATTATCCCCACTGACACCCACAGGAGGTCTCGACAGGATTCTTGCAGAGATTTGAAAACAGCCTGTGGGTTTTCTTTACTTCTTCACCATAGCACCTCTTCTTCCCTCAACTAGCAATGCACCTTCAACACAGTGCCTAAAACATCACCTCCCAGAGACCTTCCCTGCAGATTCTACCCAAAGGAGGTTTTCCCCCCACCCCTCATCTATTATTTTAATTCATGAAATATATCATAATAGTTATTTTCTGATCATCCATCATCCCAACCAGACAGTAAGTTCTGGTCTGAAGAACAAGAATCTTTTCTGTATGCACAGTGCTTGGTACAGCATAAAAATTATTTGACAATGAATAAATGGGTAAACAAATGAATAGTACCATTGTTCCTTGAGACAAGTCCTCTGACCTCTCTAGACGACTAGTTTCCTGCACCAATAAAATGAAAGAACTTGAAGCAAGGATCCAGGTTGAATACACATGACTCACTGACTTGTCAAAATCAAAACTAGCTCTTCACCAGAAAGTGTTGAGTATTCATGACTTACAGGGAGTTTTCCTAGGAGTGAGATAAAGCAGGTAATTGATGGGAGAACGTTGGGGATTCGGATTCCTTTTGTTCTTAAAAAAAAAAAAAAAAAAAATCTAAATACATTTTGTGTTTGCAAAAAAAGCTAGGAAACTGAAAAGAACCCCTTTTTACTGTGGGCAGATGGGTTCAGACAGAGAGGGCTGTCAGAGCACTTACAAGATATTTGCAAGATTGCCTGTGCTGGGACCACGTCCTGTGTGAGGTTCCTCAGTTCTACCTAAGGCTAAGCACCGTGCCCAGAGCCTAAAAGTGGGTGGTCTAAACTTCTGGCTTAGCTTATTTCAGACTGACACAATCACATCAGTTCAAAACACAGAGGCCAGAAAAAATGCTGGGATCAGCAAGGTTGGTGAATACAGTGACTTTTTCCCATTAATCAGCAGGAAACACAATCTCCTGTTTGGGGTGGGGAGGGAGGGAGTAGTAACAGTAACACATCTGTTACTGAAGATAAGTTACTGTTTGACCCATGTGAAATGCATCAGTGGTATCATTCGGATTCACAGCAGACCCAGTTCTAATTTTTTTTTTTAATCAGTCTTTTCTGTTAGCAAAGCACAAGGGTTGTTTGTTTCTTAAAATCCACTAGATTTTCACAAGTGTTGATAAGGTTTGGCATACTGTGCATCTCACGAAAAGAAGTCAAAACTCCTAATTAAAAGTTTTATTCTCACAATCAAATCTTGAACATGAGTCCTTTGGTTCCACCTCTTAGACAGTAACTCATTCCAACCTTTCAAAAAAAGTTTTTTTAAAGAAAAGGTACAGGTAGGAATGAAGGCCAACAGGGAAGCAGACAGGAAGAGACAGAGGAGGAAAAGGCCCTTTATTTATTTGTTCATCTTGGCTGTTTCCCCCAGCCTTGAGTCTTGAACCGGGGACCTTGAGGTATTTATTTGAGTTGCACCACAGTGGACTAAACCACTAAGCCAACAGGACACATCCAAAGATAAACTGACAATGTGTGAGATGAATCCTTATCAGAAGATTATTAATTATCATTACTTCCAATTTTGGAAGTCAAAGCTATTTGCTGTAACATCATGCTTTGGAGACTGTGTTATGTGTATAGGTGTACCAATACCTAACACAGGCCCCAGGCATGTCTGACAATTAGTGAGTACACATTAAACTGAATTTTTTCTGAATTAATCAAAATTGTTCAGCCATAGAGCTAAGTAGACAGAGATGGTTAACTAAATGGATTAAATTTAGGCACAGGTCGAATTCTGTGACGGAAAACTGGAAATAGAGCTGTATTGGATGACTTGGTATTTTTCATATTTTAAACAGATAATTCAAATACTGGATTTGTATGGCTGACCAAGATCTATACATATAAGCAAACTACAAAATGCAGACAAAGGTATGATTAACCATCTGCTTATTTTCCTGAGCAGACTTCATGTTTTCTAAACCAAAGTGCTTGGTCTGAACACACAGATCTGAATATTAGGAATTGAGACCGTCCCAGAAATCTGGGACATATGGTCAAATCTGTCATCAAAGTGGAGTTTTCTTAGCAATACCTGAATCCTTTCTTCACTTCCCTCTGCCTCAGTCACCAAATACAGATGTACACACACAAGTCTTCCCCAAATTTTACACTACAGGAAAGCATAGAAATATTTTCTAGAAATTACAGAAGAAAAGAGACACATAAAATTTAAAGTTGGTATGTATTTAAATGCTTTCAAGTCCAGTCCACCTAAAATTTAGAAAAAAAGATATGTTTGTTAGGCTGGCCCAGGGACAAAAGCAGCAGCGGCCATGCCCGGGAAAACGGCAGCCAAGCCCGGGAAAAAGATGGCTGACGTCAGACTGAGGCATTGAAGCCCACACCTGGATTCCCAGGGCCAATCCCCAATCGCGACGTAGGAAGCCCGCGAAATTCCTCGGCTTAAAGAGCTCGCTCCCCTTTGTTCAAGTGCGACTTCCCAGCCCACGGCTTCCCCGGCCCCATTCTGCGGACTTGGGAACCTCGCCCGGGTGTGCAGAATCCAATAAAGCCCTGACTATTCGACTTCTTTGTCTAATTGACTTTTTCTCCTCGCAGAGCCCAGAAAAATCTTACAATGTTCAGCATTGAAACATGAATGCCACTTAGACATCTCTGGCAGGGAAATAGTGTGATCACCCTTTCTGTGACCAAGGGTGTCAGCAGTTACAGCAAATCCTATTACAAAAGGGTCCGTTTTACTTGTTAAACAGTGTATCCGTGTTCGGACAGCTTTGAGTGGAGGTAGACTCGGGTGGGAAGGCCAGCTGAGCCTGTGTCCCAGAAGCCACGGAGGACCTGAGAGAATGCAGACTGGAGCTAGCCCCAACCACTCCCCCGGCTTCTAGAAGGCCTCTCCATCTGGGGACTGATGGTTGCCTGAAAGGAGGAAGAGAGGACATACTGAGTGGAAATCCTTATTAGTCAAAGGAAGGGCCTTCTCTCTGGCCTTATCCCCAGCTTGAGTTCTCACTGTGGGTTCCACAAGCGCCTGACGCCTCCTCTGACATCAACGTGCTTTTTTGTGCTTTTGGGGGTGCTCCACCCTGGCCTGGGAAAACCTAAAAGGTCTAATAATCTACTTTTCCCACCCTTCACAGCTCCAAGATTTCTTGAAGATGAAACCTGAAAGTTGTACCAAAATAAAGGCCTTGTGAAAAACCTAGTCATCGGAATCATGCCTGATACATCTATATTTCCTTTGCTCATGCACGACTGAGAGGGAAGCAAACCAACCAACGGAATCTTGTTACTCTGCTTTGCTAGTTTGTATTTTAAGACATTCCTAGTTCCAAGGCAGGTAGGAACTTTTTTTTTTTCCAACAGCAGTATCCTCCTATAGTTATTCTCCCAATGACCCGACTCATTTCCCCTGGACTTTTTGTAAAGGAGCCTGGTGTTCGAAAAAAGAGAAGCTAGCTCTCCAGACCACGATGTCCTGGGGAGGTCACCCCCCTTCAAGAAGAGGTGTCACCATGCAGAGAGCAGAAAGGGAATTTCACTAGGTGGCAGAAACACCTCAAACTCTAGCTGCAGCCTGTTCCCCCTCCTCCTCTCCCTCCTTCCTTCTCAGAGAAGCCCAAAGAGCTCATTTACCAGCCCCTCCAGCACAAAGCTGGGGCTAGCTTCTCCCGTCCGTACCCACCCCCCACAGAGCACCTCGTTTCCTCCTCAGACTCATCCGGGAGGCTCTTCAGGGCCTGCAGGCAGGCACATTCCGAAAAGGATCTTGAATATTTCATTGACAGGGGGATCCTCATTAGCTGGCTTCCTTAGTCACTCTTTTCTCCAGATCACTTGAAGGCAAGGGTCATGTGTTTGTCCTTTTCTAATTTGCCCTCTCCACCCCTCACAGCCCAAACCCACCTGCCCTGGCACCCCTGCTGGGCACAACAGAGGAGGGGAAAATAGTTCCGGGATTAGTCTCATAAATCTTTCACTGGCTTTCCTGGCAATTCTCTTGCCTTGAGCAAGTGAGGTGTGGGGGAGTCTTAGAAGATCATTCCCTACTCATTAGCACGTTTCCAGAAAGCACCAACTGGATCATCTAAAAATTATTCAGCTACCCAGGAGAAAAGGCTTTTTGCCAAATTGCAGGCTAACTCGAAGAATTTAGCATGAGCCTCAGCCCCAGCATCCCTCTGCAAAGCTGCCCTCCAGAGAAGCAGATCCCGACCTCCAGAGTGGTCAATGCCCCATGGAGAGGATTTTTACAGGGAGGCTCTGTCCTTGCCTGCAAGCTTCCTTCAAGAAGGGATGAGGATTGTCTTACTGTGCATATCTGGGAAGACTTGATGGAACAGGTCCTGGGAAACATCATTCCCTTCCTTTTTCAGATCCCCATGAATCTACTCAGACTGATACTTCAAACCTTTAGCTTTGCGTGTGCATGTCCATGCACTTTCTTCTTTCCGTTTGGGACTCTTCCATGGCTACGAGATTTTACCATCACTTCCTCATGGTATTTGCGTCTGCTTTTCAGCCCCGCTCCTGTTCTACTCAATGTCATTTTATCACTAACAAGAGCAGCAGCTGCCGCTCACTGAGTCCTGGCTCCTGTCAGTCACTGTGCTGAGAGACTCACATATATTTGCTCATTTACGTCTTACCACCACGGCAAAGCAGTTATGTGATAGCTTATTTACCAATGAGGGAAGTCAGGCTTAGGAAATGAGGACTGTCACTGCAATCACGCAGCAAGTGACAGGATTCAAACCCTACTCTGTCTGGCTCTGACTTGCTCAGACCATTTCAGTAAACTACCAAGAGTCCAGGAAATGTGCATTATCTGATGAACACCCAAATCTGATGACATGCTACAGAGCTTAAACAATGTCCACTGTCTCTTCACCCAACTCAGTGAAGATGATGATGACCACAACAGGCAAGACAATGTCTTCAAAACAGCACAATTCCAAAGGAATTTAAGAATTATCAGAAACCTTGAAGACTTGAACATGCCTGATTCCTAACACAGAGCAGGGTGCTAAATAGGTACCCAATTAAATGCTCTTAATGATGAAAGAGAAATCCTCAGATCAGTGGGTTGAGGAATATTAAATGAGCACCCCCAGGGAGCAGAAACAGGGGTACCATTAAAGATGAGGAGACAACCTAAATGAACATAAACCCAATAGAATTATGAACAGAAATGGTGAGTGTTTGGAAGTCTGAGGGATGGGAGAAGATCAGAGGTGGTACCAGATGTCCCTCTGCTGTCAGACAGTGGTCTTCAAATCTCTTTAAGTTTTTGTCCTCCCCGATACTAATTCCCTAGCAGCAAAGGCCAGGAGAATGCTAACATCTAATGAAGAATTTAAAGAAATCATTAGAGCTAAATAAGAAAAACTTTGTTTCAATATATTTGGTCTCTCTGTCCTTGGTTTCGTCATCCATCAAATAAATCCATTCATTCTAAAATACCTAGGGGCTGCTAGACCTAGAGCTTTTTCATAGCATTGGGAGAGATGTTAGACACCATGCAATCCCTGAGCCCATGTGAAATGCATGCGTAAAAACACACATGAAATAGCTCATCCTCATCCAGATGCCTAATACCATCCCCATTTGAACTTGTAATAAACACCTTGAACTTTAGCATATTTAAAATAGATCCTTGGTTTTCCTGGGATCATGACCCACCCCTTCCATTGTTCTAATCATCCTTTAAGGCTCAGCTTGTCTCATCCCCTCCATGGAACCAACCTGCCCTTCCAGCCCATACTGCCCACAATGTCTTCTCCGAAACACTTTAAACTGTCCCCTTGACAGAGGTGACCCCTGCCATCCTCACCTTGATAAACAGCAACTCTCACCACCCAGCTTCTCAAGTTGAGATCATGACATCACACCAAGTCTCTCACCTCCCCGCTGCATCAGTGTATGGAATCTGGCCACCTACATCCCCAAAACCTACCCCAGACTGCCCTTCTGTCTTTCCGCATTGCTCCACCACCATAGCTATGGGACTTTTATAATAGCCCCTTAACCAACCTCTTGGCTTCCAGTTGGTTGTTCCTTTGCTATTTCTCCACACAACACAGTGATATTTTCTAAAGAATTTGGAGCACATCATTCCTCTGCTTAAAATCCTTGAGTGTTTTCCCATCACGAAAGATTAACTCTGAAGCTTCCTATCTGAGCTACAGGGCTGTACCTGATCTAGGGCCTACATATACCAGTGACAGACTCTTACTTATCTGCCTCCTTCCATACCGGGCAGGGAAATGGGTCTTCCTGCTAGGCCTCTAGCCACTAAGTTTAGTCCATCTTTGAGGCATTGGCCTTGCTATGGTCTTCTCCTAAAAAATTCTTGCCCCAGATAGTCCCAGGGTTGATCCTTCCTCTGAGATCTGACTTAGATCTCAGTTTAAACATTCCCTCCTCAGAAAATCCTTTTCTACATAGTCAGTTCAAAATAACCCTCAAGTCCTTTTAAATTTATCACTGTTTAATTTTATCATAGCACTTACTAAGATTTTTCTTGATTTGATGATTTATTTATGTAATTACTAACACACACTCATACACACACACTCTCTTTCTCTCTCTCTCTCTCTCTCTCTCTCTCTCTCTCTCTCTCTCTCTCACACACACACACACACACACACACACACGTAGAATGAAAACACCATTTACATGCCCTGTTCCACATTATTTCCCTGGTGCCTAGGAAGGCACTCAGGAACTATTACTGAATGAATGGATTCAGCACAAAATAAAATTTCCTAACTAGGAAATGATATTGAGAAAACACAAGTGCTAGTGTGTTTCAGAAGAAAAAGCAAGCCGTGTGAGCTGGGTCAGGGAGGCTGCTAGAGGTGAGACAAGTTGGGCCTTGAGGGAGAATTAGGATTTGAGCAGAGAAAAGGAGAGACCATACATTTCCGACCAGGGATTTCACATGAGGGCATTGAATTGATACACAATAAGAAGCAGTTACACCTTAACACAAACCCAGGCATCCTAACTCCAAAGGCAGGGACAAGCCCTCCAGTCTCCTGATGGGCCAGGGAAGGTTGTGTTCATTCAGACTTGACATGATGACTAAACTGGGATGAAAGTGGACTGGAGACTGAGTGGAAATAGAAAGAAAAGAGAATCTGAGGGACACTGTAGAGAAGAAACAAATTATTTTAGTATAATTGAATTGAGAAGGCAGAAGTTAGAATTAGAAGGAGGAATCAAAGATGAATCTGAAAACCAAAAATCATAGATGAACTTTAAGAAATGGAAGAAATCATAGGACCATTGATTATAAAGAGGATAATATAGGTTATCTAGGTATATAGATAAGATTTTAGTAGAGCTGGGTCTGAAGAGGTAGCCACTAGGCCTTCCAATGGAAATATCTAGGAAGCCATGGAAAATGTGGGCTGGTATCTGAGAGTGAGATTAATGCCAAAGAAATGAGTCTGAAAGTCCTCTAAACAGAGATAATATATTCCAAGAAAGGGGAAGCGTGAAGAGATAATCACAAAGTCCCTGCTCTCAGGTTCTCTCCTCCAGCTTCAGGAGTGAGTCTAGATGCGGAGGTGGGTCTCCAACACCAAGAAAGCAGAACGTCCTCCCTGAACATCCTCCCTCCCTGAACAGCACGTTGGAGCTCCAGGGAAGCAGAATGTCCAGCTGGGAAGACAACAATTTAGATGCTGGTGTCCAGGACAGGGCACATATTTTAAACAGGTTGAAAAGGGAAAGGTCAATGGAGATTTGATGGAGGGAAAATTAGTCTTTGGTCCATAGGAGGGCACAGATAGAAGGAAAAGAAACCAACAAAAATACACAACTATCAGCAGTGGTTAGAAGACCCACCCTGAGAGTCAAGCAGCCAAGAGACAAGGCTTAAATAGAGTTTTTAAAAAAAGGTCATAGGACTTTCCAATCAGCCAATTCACATAGACGATTGGGAACAATTTCAGTTGAGTGGTGGGACTGAAACCAGACTGCTTGGGTTTATGGGTAGGAAATGGAAATTCCAGGTGCAAAGAATGGATTCAAGAGGAAGAATTGCAGTAACTTCTTTTTAAGTGTTCTGAGGACCTGAATGAAGTCATTGACTGAAAGAGAGAAAATGAAAGTGAGGGAACAGAAGTATTGGCGTAAGTGCTATGGAGACAGTGTAGAGCATAAACTTTCAGATGTGATGTTTATTTAAAAATTTAGAAAGACTGAATGCAGTCATTTATTTATTCATAAACCATTTTGAGCCCTTTCTTTATACGAGGCACTGTCTGAAGTAGAAAGACGTGGTCATGGACAGAACAGTGGGCCTGCTTGCAGGGGTGGGCTGTCACGGTGGCTGTGGAACTACTTGCCATTTCTCTTCTGGGACACATCATAGTTGGGAAAGTGCTTTCATATTCCATTATTTCATTCCATCCTGGCACTGTTGCTTTGAGGTCAATGTTGGGAAATTCTTTTTACAAAAAGTGACAAACTGAAGCTGAGAGATGTAAGACATGTCAAGCTTCATAGCTAGTTTCTTAAGAGTGAAAATGAGAATTCTTGTGCTTGTACTGAGGCGTAGATGCTTCCCACAAGCAGAGGGCTGGTGGGGCAGAAAGGAAGCATTATCAGCATCTTTTTCCTTCACTCTTCCTTCCCCTTCCATTCCCTGCCCCCTACCCCCTCTCCCTTGTCCCTTCTTTAAGCAAAATGAAGGCCTCTACTTATATCTAAGGTCTTAATGTGAAGGGTTTAGCTCAGTACTGAAATGCCGATTAAGTCAAATATACAACTTCGGATTTGGGTATAGCCAAAGACATCCGTTATTTAAATCATCACTGTATATGTGGTAGGTATTTTTCAGACACTTTAATTCAAACTCTCATGAGCCTAGCTATCCTGTGGGATTTCCTCATGATGTGAACTCTAAACCTGTTTGAACTTCCAGATTCTAAAAACTGTGAAAATTCAAAATCCTTCCTGTAAGGTTTTTCTGGGCTCCGCGAGGAGAAAATTTCAATCAGACAGAAAGCAGAATAGTCAGGGCTTTATTGGACTTTGCGCTCCCGGGCGAAACTCCCAAGTCCGCAAAACGGGCCTGGGGAAGTCACGCGCAGAACAAAGGGGTACCAGCTTTTTTAAGCAGAGGAATTTCGCGGGCTTCCCATATCATGATTGGGGATTGGCCCCGTGAATCCAGGTGTGGGGGTCGCATCCCTTATTCTGACGTCATCCACCTTTTTCCCGGGCTTGGCCGCCGGGCATGCCCGCCAGGCATGCCCGCTGTCCCTGCCCGCTGTCCTGTCTTTCTGAGCCAGCCTAACACTTCCCTCTCAACATTTCTGAATTCCCAGGGCTTTAGAGTGTAATTTTGTATCTGGCTTCTGTATTCACACATGAATTCTTCTCTTTGGCCCCAGGCTGAAATCCAGCTCCCTTTGCTTGTTTTCACACCAGTCCAGAGAATTTAATCACATTTATAGATTTGCAAGGAGGTGAGGAGCAAATTTTGAATATATGCCTAATTAAAGAAAACAGAACTCCCCTACCTCACTCTCTCCACTCTCTTCCTTCCCATTTTCTCTCTCACCTTTCCTTTGTAATTTAAATGAAGTCTCTTCTTTTCCATGCAATTCAGTGTATCAGTCACATTGTATTTCTTGAGCTTGCCCTTTGCAATCTCACTCTCTACCCAGAATAGCTTAACCAAATATATCTTCTAATTCAGTATAATATTTTCTGTAAGAGCAGTTAAGGCAAATGAAATGTTCTACATTTTATGACATTTGTAATAACCTTCTGAAGGAGACATTATTATTATTCTCATTTTGTAGATGAGGAATCAGAGGCAAATAAAACTAAGCCACTTGTCCACATGTTTATAGTTAATAAGTAGACAGTCTAGATTTCAACTAAAACCTGATTCTTAAGTCCCTGTTTTTTATAAGACATCATAATCTTGAGATTGTCTCAGAAAAGAGAAGGTGAGGACCAATCTCAGAGGGAGGAAAAAATAGAAGAGTACTACTTTCTTTCATACACAAGAAAGAATTGCCAAGAAAAGAACTATGCCTACAGGAATGATTTCCATGTTCATATCCTAGGGAGAATAAAGCCTAGTACTCCCATATTATTATTTTGAAACAGCCTGATACAGATATATCTATAACTTTCAAATCTGACAGAGAAAGTTATCCTGATGTGATATTTACCCCAAGCACCAGAAATGCTTAAACCTTAATATTATCCACTTTAGAAAATTACCACAGAGACAGGCTCCAAGGAAAATAAAGTCATGATTGAATGGGCTGACTATAAATATGATAATGGATGACTGAATTTAACTGGAGAAATGAACCATCTAGCCTCAAGACTCTCTTACTGATGCCGCGGATCTGACTGGTTATGAGAATCTGCCTAATCCACTGACATCTTTGTGATAATTTACATGGCAGAAAAGAGCCCAGAAATGAGGTCTATACAAATAGGGTGAAATGTTGATCTGACTTCTGGGTTTAACAAAAATTGTAGGGGACTCCCATATCATCATCTTATATGATTATCAAGAAATCATCATTGTCATCATTGACAAAATCACTGGTGAATTCTAAAAGCCAGGCACTGTGCTAGACTCTATAAATGTAAAGAGTAAAAGTGGAGTTGCTGCCCTCACAGAACATCCAGTATAAGGTGAAGGGAATTTAAATTATAAAACTCACCAAAAAGCAGCATATAATTGCACTAAAAAATCTAAAACCATTACTTTCATTGCCTTCTTGGATTCCCATACCCTAAAAGATATTGTCCCCGTTTTATGGAGGAGTAAATTGAGATTCAGAAGGTTACATAACCAGCCTAAGTTTAGATGGGCCTGGAATTTGACCTCGGTCTCTCTAAATTCAAAGCCTTACCACTTTGCATTCACAGTCCTACTCCTCTGCATTTGACATTGAACTATGACAAATTAAATCATGTTAAAGTGTTAACATGTGTCAAGTTTGCTATATTAAAGTGATGGTGCAAGACAGGAGGAATGATTATCTGTGAAACCTCATGGAACTTTCCTAGGGACCCCCTTACAGTTTTTGCTGTCACATTCCACCAAGTTATAGATAAGAATAATTGTTTGGGTATTTTCTTATCCTGAATTTTCTTTAAAAAGGGGATGTTTTAGAGTCTACCTTTGATTATTCCCTTCTATCAACTAGAAAATGACAAAGATTCTAAGCATGACTGGTCCCTAATGACCTGTTCCTGTTCAATTCCCTCTCTATCCCTCAACCTGAAGCATGCCATTCTTTTTTAAAGACCATATCTTCCCATTTAATTGCCTTAGAAAAGTTTTCCTCACCTACTGCAGGCATTTCCTCCTTTGTGTTTTCACCTTATTAAAGCTCTTAGCACCTCAAAGAGTATTTGTGCCTCACCAGATGAACCCTGACTTTCGCCATGTAAGAACTTTCTTAACAGCTCAAGCACCTAAGAACAGGCACACCGTAGACACTTGATACTCAGTAGATGAAAGCATGAATGAATAAATAAATGAATGATTAAATATCTTGTGACTCACGACTCTAGGATTCCAGAGAGGCACAATTTCAAAATACTAAGTAAGTCATTTCACGTAAACAGCTCAGTAAGTGGTATCAGAGAATATTAGCTCTCAAAGTTTTCTGAAATAGCCTCATCCAACATTTTTATTTTACAAATGAGGATATGCGCTTACAGAGAAGAGACTTGTCCAAGGTCATGTCTGTCTTAGCCTCTATTTACTTCTCAATCGCTCTTGGTTGCAAATACTTCATTCTTCTCACTTTGAGTTCAAATGCAATCCCAAGATATTTTTAAATTAAAATTAATGACTGATATACAAAGAAGCTTGTTAGTGTCACAATTACCCAGGGACTTTGAGAGACATTCTGGCGGGTAGAGGGAGGCACAGGGGGATGAGGTCATCTGGTGTCTGTGTTTATCAATAGGGATCTTAGTTCCTTCTCTCCATGAAGACTCTGCATTTAATGGGGAATTTTAAAAGCTTGTGGTTTGCAATAAGATCCATCACTGTGGCTTCAGTCGGGCCTATTGTTCCTTGCTGCTCATTGCAGGTACAAAGTGTGACTCAAATAAATGTGGGTTAATATTGAATAAATACACAGAGGGCATCCATAACATACAATTAGCCCAGTCAGAGATACTGCAACTAAAACTCAACCATGTGCTGTAGTCAAGAACCTGGCAAAGTCCCTAAAAGCTATTTTGGTGTTGAATTCCTCACAAGAAGATTTTTGTCTAAAAAGAATTATATAAAAAGTATAATTCTCTTACTTATCAAACAGGAAACTCAACTTCCCTAGCCCTGTTCTTCACTGGGTGGCTGTTGCTAGTGCCACTAAAAAGCAAGAACTGTGAAACCCGGCATCATCTTGTTCATCTGGTCTCCCTAAGCCTTAAACACAGTAGGAGTTCAATAAATAACAAACTATAATATGGCAACAAATAAAAGAATGGCTGTTTGTCTATTGTACTCACTAATATTAGGAATAGCTAGCTGTACACAACTGAAAGCAAAAAGAGAGGTTCAAATAAAACAGAAATTTCTTTTCTCTTTTACACAAAAGACAGGTAGGAAAGTCGAACTGATAGAGGGTTTTTACAGTCACCAAAGATGCAGGTTCATTTTATCTTTGCGCTGCTTCTTTGTATACCTAAGTTTGCCTCAAGATTAAAGGTGCACCCTGTTGGAGTAGTGGTCAGGTCGATCACCTCTGAAGGGCTCAGGCCACAGACCCCTGGGTTTGAGTTCTAAATCTGGGTGGAAACAACCAGTATGAACGACTAAATAAAAAATAAAATGAAGTGCCTTTTCCTTCTTTCTCTTCCTGCCTACCTGCCTGTTTGCCTTTATTCATGACTGCACCTGAGGAGGAGGAGGAGGAGAGGAGCAGGAGGAGGGGGAAGAAGAAATACACCCTGCTTAGTCAAGTACATCACTACACCTCTTTTTTTTTTTTAAGGAAAGGTGCATGTGGGGATGAAGGCAAGTAGGCAGGCAGGCAGGAAGAGAAAAGAGAAAGCACATTTTATTTTACTTTTATTTAGTTGTTCACACTGATTCTTTCCCTGCTGGATCCAGTATCTGAACCCAGGGGTACATGTCCTGTGCTCCTTTGGAGGTGATTGACCTAATCACTGCTCCACCAGGGCATTCAATCTCTACACCTTTTTAACTCAAGCTTTTCTTTATTTGTTTCTAAGGAAAGGTACAGCCTAGAATGAAGGTGAGCAGAAACAGGAAGGCAGGAAGAGAGAGAAGGAAGAAGCACTTCATTTATTTTATTTAGTCGTTCATCTTGGTTGTTCCTGCCAGGAGTCTGGCGACTTGAATCCAAGACTTTGGATATATACGAACTGTGCCCAACCATTAGTCCACCAGGACATGCCTGAAGTTTTGTTGTTTTTATTATTGTGGTAAGATACATAGTACCATAAAATTTATTGTTTTAATGATTTTTACATAAAGGTTTCCGCCTTTATCTAAAATTACAGCATTCCTATAGAAACTATCATTAACCAAAATGGCATAAAACGAAGAATCTATTGCCATTCATTTATATGGAATACTTTTGAGCATTCCCAGACCTAAAAAATAACCTATCAAATCAACTCAAATAACACAAAAAACCTAAAATCACACTAACATCTAGTAAGGGGAGGAAAGATGTGAGACATACAGACCTGTCTGAAGCAGTTCTGGGGAAAGGTGGTGGGCGCTCAGTTTGCCAGGTTGCTGCTACCTCTAGAATGACTGCTGCAAAACCCATGCTAAACGCTCATTTTGCTTTTTGTCTTCTGTCATAAAATTAAAAATCCTCCTCACTTTTGTTATTTTGTTTGTTTTTTTAATTTGGTAAAAATAGGTCATAAAAACAAAATGGCAGACAAGAAAAATGGGTGATATTGGCACATAGTTCCACACTTTAAATACATTCATAATGTAGTTAAACATCACCTCCATCCATCTCCAGCACTATGGATCTTGTAAAACTGAGATTCTGTAACCATTAAACACTAACTCCCGATTCTCCGTGTTCCCCAGCACTTCACAGTCACCATTTTACTTTCTCTACAAATCGGACTATTTTAGGTACCTCATATAGGTGGAATTATACAAAACCTGTCCTTTTGTGACTCACATCTTTGACTTAGTGTATCTTCAAGATTCGCTCATGTTGTAGCAGGTGTCAGAATTACCTTCCTTTGTAAGGCTGAATAATATCCCACTGCATATATGTACCACATTTAGTTTTTCCATTCAGATCAATGGACATTTGGGTTGCTTCCACTTTTTGACTGTTGGGAACAATGCAGCGATGAACATGGATGTGTCAAGGTGATTTCTTCCAAAGAGCTTGACAAAGAGCTTGACAAGAAGTCCCATCTAACTTCCACTTATTTTTTGGCGGGGAGGGGGCCCACCCTGAACTGAAAGGAATTTAGGGAAATTAGTCTTTGACCTGGTCCATTTACCATCCCAAATAATTTATTTCCCAAATAGAAAGAAAGAATATTGGGTAGGCATTTAGCAAATCATGACCCTCTGCTACATAGTCTGAGTCTTATCAAAATGGCCCTTTATCCCACAATAATACTCTCTATTCACAAGAAAAGTCTGTAGGGAAAAGGGCTGTGTCTTCCAGGAAGCCCCTTCACTTAAAAGGCTGACATGTTCAGTCCTAAATAATAATTCTGCTGTATGTTTTTTCAGAGCATTTTCACAAGTCTATTCTCATCTCCAAACCTGCATCTACAGTGATCTGTTCAGTATCGCCGCTTAGAAATTTGCTGTCATTTTAACCCAACAGCTCAAAAAGGGTAATTATCCTTCCATGGCTCCCCACCCATCATGCAGCTCTTCCTTCTGACTTCCTTATTTCAAGTCAAATCTGTTTTCTTTAAACACAACCTAAAGAGTCTTTAACATAAGAATTGGATTGTGAATCTCTAGATAAGAGGCATACTCTAGAACTCTTCTCAAAGGCCTTTGCCCCTGGCACCCTTTCCTTCTTTTATGGAGCAACTTCCCAGAAAGTGTGCTGAGCAGCACTATTGTGGGGAACAGCCATAACGTGGAAAAGTCACCAACGTGGAATCCCTCTTACCTTGGGGCTTTCCAAGTCACCCGATTGTGTTTCCACAGTCTCTCAGCACTCTTTTCCTTCCCCTCTCACCTGTTAATTAAACAAGGAGGTCATTAAGCTGAGTAGTTCTGATATCTCAGCTGTGGACATGTGCAAACCAAAATCTAAACCTATCAGTGCCTCAAGATTCTGAAATCAAATCTAAGAAACATCAAGCAGCCAGCTAGGCTCTAAGCTGTAACCAATGAAACAGTTTCTTAGTTTGCTTCAGTTTTCTCTCTACACAGACAGACCTAAGATTTTTCAACTTTACAATCATACCAAAGTGATAAACATTCAGTGGAAACCATACTTTGAATTTTTACTTTTAGTGGGCTGACTAAATGCAGTAGGATACATATTCTCTCATGATACTGGGTAGTGGCAGCAAGACAAACCTCCGACTCAGCATTTTCAACTTCAGAGATTTAGATATTAAGATGGGGTGACGGAGGTGTCCTTAGTCTAGCAGTTAAGTCCGCTGCCTTTGGTCGGCACAAACCACATGAATCCCAAAGACCCAGGTTCTAATGCCAGGGCGAGGCAGGGATCAACCAAGATGAACGACTAAATAAAATAAATAACATGCTTCTTTAAAAACTAAACTAAAGATGGAGTAATGGGTTTATCCAGCTGTAACCCCAGAACAAGCTGAGGATCATCTATACAAATCTTTCCCAAGCTTCTATCACAGGAGATCTCCTAACCAGTTCTGGTTTGGCACTCCCTATTGCACGTCAATTTCTGCTCAAATAAACTCTTAAAATTTTTAACATGCCTCAGTTTTTCTTGTAACACTCCCTTATTCTACCTCTTCCAGGATGACTTCTCCCCTGAGCTAGGACATTTGCTTTATTCATTCATTCCACAAACTGTGTGCCTTGAGCTGGCCACTAGGGATGTGACAATGTGAACATTGATGTGTCACATTGCTTGTAATCCAGTGGGCATGGAGAGACAGACAGACATCAAATCATCACACAGTAAGAGTAAAATGACAACTGTGATGACCTCTGCAGAGGACGGAAGTAGGATAACATATTCCTCTCTGAGAAGGGCCTTGAAGAGTGATGCTTGAACTGAGAGCTGAGGGCTGCATAGGAATTAACTAGGCAGATCTGAAGGAAGAGCTCCCCAGGCAGAGGCAAGAGGTAGCCTGGGGAGGAAGCGTGACTGATGGTACAGTAATTGCAGGCACAGTGAATGACGTGGTGGAGATGAACCAAAGCGTACCAAAGAGATAGCCTTGAAGGTCTTGTTGAGAATCACTGTCTTTTTACCTTTAAGCCTGGAGTGATTTATCACCAATTCTATCTTGAAATGTGGGTCTTATCTCTCTGTGGATAACACAGGGGTATAGAGAGGTAAGCATGGATGCACAGAGACCGAACAGAAGTTATTGCACGCTTCCATGTGCTGGTAGATGGTGAGTTGGGGCAGGGAGGCTAGCTAGCTATGGAGAAAAGTGGATGGATTTGAGTGGCAAAGAAGAAGCAATATCACCAGAGCTTTGTTGTTTTAAGTAATCTGTGGATTCCTTGAAGACTAAAGCCTATACCTTGCTTATTTCCTGGTTCCTCATGCTTAACCACAGACATTGTGTTTAATAGGTCATTGAAATGGCTGAACTGATTTTAATTGAATAGCTGCGTGGAGAGAGCAATGGTCTTAGGAAATCCAACTCAATTAGGCGCATTTCGATGCAAAAAATGGACAAGTCTCACCTTCTGGAGAGTCCCTGAGGAGGAGGACAGAGGGGTACCAGTGAGGAGCATGCCTATACCCAGCTTGGACACAAAAGGCAACTCAGTCTCTAAACCCTCTAAGTACAAGCATAGAACCACTCTGCGGCAGAAATGTAATTACATGATCCCGATCCTGAGGATTAGGGAGAGAGACCCCTATCAAGCCATGCAACCTCACCTACAGAAGGGGGAAATATTTGAAGGCCCTATTTCAAATGACCATTTTACAGCAAAGAATAGTCACTTGGTCATTTCAGTTCCTGTGGTAATTACTGCTCTTAGATATCAGTGGCTATGCCTAAAAAGTGAAGAAAAAAAATAAATAAATAAACGCTGAAGCAATGGTTTAAAGAGTTTTTGACTGACTGCTGTAGTGTGCCACGTTCAGTATGAGCTACCAAACAATAGTCATTGTGATTCACATTTACTGTGAAGATTAGAAGTAAACAAGCATTTTAACCTGGTCATAAGCAGAGTTATCGTCTGTCAAGAGATGCTGAAGAAAGTTCCAGACTCCGGAGCTGTTGTCTTTTTTCTCAGTACTGAAGCAATTCTTTGCCAGAAACAAAGACCTCCGTGTCCATACTTGTCTCCCCTCCACTCTAAAAAGACAACATCCTCCCCATTTCTTCGTCACTGACCCCACGCTGTAATTACAGCACAATCCGACATTTTCCCAGGGTTTAATGGTTCTTACCCAAGTGACAGACTTAGAAAAGTATTTTCTTTGAAGCAGAACAATGCTGTCATCATCCGTGATGCTTTGTCAGTGATTAGACAGTGCAGGAATAGGGATGGTTTGGGGGAATTGCAAAATTGTAACTGATCATGGGATAACTGGAGGAAAGAGGTGCCTGAGGGGAATTGCTAAATCAGGGCTTTTTTTCCCTCTTCCTCTTGCACTGCATTTTCATTAGTTGCTTTTCTTGATCTGAAAAGGTCACAGGCCTAATTATACCTGTGGACACCACATAATAGAAGCATTTACATGGTGCTCAGTGACCCACTACAGAGCCCTTCTTACCAGCCTGAACGCTCCCAAACCTGTCAAAAGCAAGAGTCCGCTAAATCTGGGTGACATTATTGTTGGGATTTTATATGTGTGTGTGTGTGTGTGTGTGTGTGTGTGTGTGTGTGTACATACAATTGAATAATATTCTGGGCATGTTTAAGAAAAATATCAAGAAGAGACTCCACAGCACTCTGAGATACACACAGACATATTTACAGATGAAAGAAATATCGTGCTGGCGTCTTTGCCAAAATAACGCTCCTGGGGACTGGGGATGGGAAGAGAGGAGTGGAGAACGCACGGAGCACAGCAGGCCTCGGATTGATGGCTGCTGACACTGGGTGATGGGAGGGTGGGGTCAGGATCCTCTGCTCTCCTTGTGGGTGTTTGCAATTTTCATAATAAGAACTTTTTTAAATGCCACTGGCATTGTCTTCTTTTTCAGAGACTCCCAAGAAAGTCAGACTTTTGAAACCCAGAAATCCCCTTTCTTGAGGACAGGAAACCAATATACATGTGCTGTGTTACCACTTACTCCCTGTGTTTCTAGAGCATGAAATGGTGAACTCTGCCTCCAAAGGTCAGGAAAGCTAGGAATGAGGTGGAGGCTCTGACTCACTCCATAAAAGCATCTTTTCCTTACTTCTAATCAGATGTGCCCCACAGCTTTCCAGATGTCGGTCGATTGATTAGTTTCAGAAGAGCTTTTTGGCACACCCTGGTGGATCAGTGGTTGAGTCAATTGTCTCTGAGGGAGCAAGCCCCATACCCCTGGGTTTGAGTCCTGGGTCCAGGGGTGGGAGTTGGGGGTGGGAGGGGTTTGTTAGCAAACAGTGTGAACAATTAAATAAAAATTAAAAAATAGGGCTGCTTCTTCCTCCTTTCTCTTCCTGTCCACCACTGTCATCATCAGACATAATGTCCTGTGGGTAAGGAACAAAGCAGAGACCTAGTTATAAATTCTATGTTCAAAATAGACTCTCTTCAGAAGCCACATCCCATAATCTTCCTTAGCAAACACCCTGTTTTAGGTTTAATCTCTGTCAGCCCAGGAATCTAGCTCTTAGAGTTTCCCTAAGGTGGCTCATATCTTAGTGCCTTTGTTTCCTTTCATAGTAAGAAGCTGAAATCCTTCTAGAATTTTCCTCTGTCTTTCTGGTTTCCTCTCTCCTCTGCAGAGATAATCTCCTTTAGAGCCTCTCCAGGTCAACTGCTCAAGAAGGCCACTTCCCCTTTGTTTCCAGAAACACATGTGTAGCAGAACTATCCTATGTCTTAGAGGAAAGGAAAGAGAAAGAATGAGAGACAGAGACAAAAGGAAGAGGAAGAAGGAGGAAGGAAGAAAAGAAGGGAGGGCAGGAGGAAGAAAGGACAAAGGGAGGGCACGTAAGAATATGGTTTTCAACACGTCCTGGTGGAGTAGCGATTTGGTCAGTCACCTTCCACCAGCATGATCCAGACATCCCAAAGTCCTGGGTTTGCATTCTAGTGTCAGGGTGCCTACTAAATAGAATAAATAAAGTTCTTCTTCCTCATTTCTCTTTCTGCCTGCGTCTACTTGCCTTCACTCCTGCCTGCACCTTTCCTTAAAAACAAAAACGATGTTTTTCCTGCACCCTGCTGGAATAGCAGTTAGGTCAATCACCTCCAAAGAACAGGCCACACACCCCTGGGTTTGCGTCCCTGTTTCAGAGAGCACAGAGGTGTGAGCAACTAAATAAAAATAAATAAACTTCTAAAAATATTTTTCTAGAAAATATCTTCCTTGGATTGATTAACACAAAGCTTCAAGAGAGAAAAAAAACTAAACCTGATTTTGATTTATTTTTTATTTTTATTTTTTCATCTTCAGTCACCTTGGATGCAGGAGGCTCTTCTGTGATCAGTATCGTCTGGACCTGGGCCAGGTGGTGGGGGCAGAAGCCATACTTGATGATTCAATTGACTGCCTCAGTGACTAGATAGCTTTCAAAGTCCTTAGCGTCAGTGCAGGTCATTTGTCTATCTCAGATGCAAAAGGAAGCTCTGCAGCTGCCTCAAATAACCCTAGAAGGTTCTCCCACATGGACCCAAAGCTGTGATTTGTCAAGAAAAATGGACCATTACCTGGTAAAGTCCTTCCTGAACAATAGGTCCAGATGTCGGCTTGAAAATTGTCCCTTGTGCTTGTTTCGTTTTTAAAGTGTGTGGTTGAAAGACTTCAGCATGATTTATTTGTTGGTTGGGTGTGCAGTGGAGTAGAAGGAAGGGGGCAGAAATTATCTGACAATTTAAAACATAGCAGATTTTGTTTGGCACTCCTTGGTGGGAACTTGAAATCAAATACAGTAGCAAAATCATCTGTCAAGGGCAACTTACTCTGATGTCCAGTTTTTACTCCTTAAAAATCTATAAGTCATCAAAGGAAGAAATAAATGACATTTTCATTCCTTCCATTTTTCATGTCTTGGGGATATAAGATACAAGGAATGAGATCTTGGATTGTAAATCATGGTGACTGGCTATTAAATCGGAGACAAGGCCCATAGGTTAGTGTGCTCGTTCCACGTTGTTCATTTCCAGCTCTCTCTTCCTGCCCCCTTTCACCCCCTGGACGACTCAACCCCCCGCAGGCTTCTCGTTCACCCTCATTTATCTTGGTAAGGATGACATAATGGGAAATTGTTAAGGCCTGAAGGGATTGCAAAGAAATGGTCAACTGAAAGATTAAACATGGTCCGGCCCCTCATTTTTGGACTTGTGATAAAACTAACTGGTAATTAGGGAGGGGGCCTGAATTACACCAGAAAGTTTCTTTCTCATGCTGAAAAAAACACATAGCTTTCCTGACTATGACTCAACCTTGGCTTCTGCTTGGAAGATCTTTGCTAACCTGATGGTTCAACTAAGAAGATAAACTATAGCCTATGTCTGTTCCCTTGTCATGTCAACCTCTACCTAAAAGAATTCAGGATTGTAAAGGCTTACCTAGGTTATAGAAGGAAAATAAAGAAGCTGCTTCACTTTACATAACACCTCCATGTATGTGGCATCGAGTCCTAATTAGTATGTGTGTGTGTGTGTGTGTGTGTGTGTGTGTGTGTGTGTGTGTGTGTCTAAGAGAGGGTAGGGGAATGTAAGAAGAGGATTAAGAAATTGGGTCATCCTGACCAGTACTCTGACCTTTTCCAATAAGCACAGCTGCAGCCCTTCTGCAGGGGTTCAAAGCTTTCACAGTCCTGAAGAGTCAACCTCGAGAGGCTGCCAGTTCCAGTTGCTTGAGTCTCTGTTCCACTCAGTCCTAGACATGGTCAAGTCCGAAATCCATGAGGGATTGTGACCGGGTGGAGAAGCAATTATCTCCCTCCTTAGTGGCAGATGACACACTGCTATTACACCTCCCCAGAGGCAAAGTAGGGTCTGGCTGATTCCGTCTGAAACCTCTTTTTGCAAAAGGGGGAAAAGAGTTATTTCAGTCAAGAAACTGACACATTGATTTACATCCATTCTGGTAGGAATATGGCAGGAGAGAAAGTTTTTGCAAACGAACAGTAGATGCTGTGGCCCTTAAAATGGCCTGCAGCCATCAATCACTCACAGCCTCCTTGTCTAAATGCGGCATATCCCCAGGAGTAGGAGTCTTGCAGGAATTTTATTTTTACATGTGATTATTCAGATCCTCTGAGAATGGCAGGAGGTCAAAGGGAGTCAAAACACTGGGTAGAAAGAAATGCAAATAAATTAAAATACATATGGAACCAAAGCCCAAGCTGGTCAATGAATGCGAGGTCACTCTCTAAGTCCAGTCTATAGAACCAAAATGGCCAACAACCCCTAAGGGCTGCTCTTCTCTTCAAGAACAGGAAGACTCCAGCTACCATCTTCCTATGCTTCCAATCAAGGAGAAAATTACGTTCCACGCTTCATTTCTTGCTCTGGATATTGTCCTTGTTATACGTACCTGATCATAAATGAGCTGGCAGCTGTCTCAAATTCTGATTTGTGACTTTAGGGATAAATATAAGAGCCAAGATGATTGGCCTTCTGCTGTCAACCACTTAGAACCTTCCGTTCCCAGCAGGAAAATCAAAATAATAGCAGAAACTTACTTAATGAGTTAAAGAATTCCTAAAGAATTGAACAATTTGAGGGATATTTTTAATTAAGATAGTATAGCTTAGGAAATTATCTTTTTCTTATAAAGAAATTCATCTGCTACTTGGTTCAGAATGTATTCTCTCCTTCCCTTGAGTTCACAGCCAAGAGATCATCAGATTTTCTTGTGATGAGTACATTCCCGATCATCAAATTGAGAAAAGAGTCAGGGATTTGGGGCAGACAAGCAATCCCTATGAAAGAGCTCTCAGAAGATCAAGTGAGGCAAGGTGTACAAAAGTAGTCATGGTCACTGTTACCAGCTCACAGTAGGGATGTAAATCCAGACTTTCACAACTGACCGACTGTGTGACTTTAATCTGGTTATATAGCTATCTCCTCTGAGGGTAAGTTTCCTTAACTATAAAATAGGATAAGATTTTTAGGAAGTTTAAATGAGTTATAAAATAATACACAGCGTCTGACCCATTGTAGGTATTTAATACATGTGAGCTTATATAATCTTTACTACCAGTTACTGCCTTGATTTTGCCATTTTCAACTTATATAGTCTCCAGCTTGCTTTGGTTTTCTCTAATTATGCAATGATCCCTTTATTAAAAAAAAAAAAAAAAAAAAAAAAAAATGGGTCCCACTGATCCATTACCCTGTTTGAAATTTTCGTATCCAAGATTAAAAAAATAATTTAAATAGCCAAATGGAAAGGAGAGAAGGGGCATTCCAGTTTCCTTTTTCCTGTAGACGGAGCCCACGACTGTGCTGCCCCTTGGCTGGTGCCCAGGAAACTTGGTGCCTCTCCCACTGGCATGGAAACCATAGAAATCTGTCCTCTGAGTAGAGTTTCATGTCTCATAGGAGACTCAAGGTAGGACCCCGCCTGCCACCACCTCGGCCTGACCAGTTCCTAAGATTACACCTGACTGATTTCACTATAACTTTGTCCTCAGCCACCTCTGTCAACTCATAACAGGGAGATTAAAACATTCTCTCTCTCCAAGTCTAGAGTAGTTTTATTCACAGAAGATTTGCTTCCAGAGAACTACTCGGTTGAGAATCTCTGTATGTAGTTTGGGGTCTTTGCTGTGTAGTCTTCATGACCTTGTCACCCATCTACTCCTGGGATAAAATAATTTTGAGTAGTGACATATGCTACAGGTGCAGATGAGCACAAATATGGCTCTAGAGGGAACTCAGGAGGAAATGACTATGGAAACAGAAACAGAAACCAAAATCTCCCTTATATCAGAAACAAAATAGATAGTCACCACAGCAAATATGTAACTTATTACTACTTTTCCCTTGGTTCCATAAAATAAAATTCTTCATACCCTTCTAACTCAAAAATTCCACTTGCATATTTGGCATACGGAAAGACAGTCATATGAGTGAAATCACTCAATGTAGTATTGTTTCTAATGATTAAAAAGTAGAAGAAGTCTAAGTAAATTACTAGAAACTATTATATACTCATATTTTAGAATACCATCAAGTAGTTTAAGAGAATGATATAAATTGTATTATTGACTTGTAAAGATCTCTAAAACATATTTAGGGGTTGAAAAACAAGTTACTGAGCATTTGCGTTAAAATACACATGCACAATGGCATGCCCTGGTGGAGCAGCAGAAGATTCAGTCACCTCCAAAGGATGCAGGCCACATACCTCTGGGTTCGAGTCTTGGGCCTAGGGGAACAACCAGTGTGAACAACTAAATGAAAAATAAAGTGCTTCTTCATCCTCTCTTTTTCTGCCTACTTGCCTAGTACGCCTTCATTCCTGCTTGCACCTTTCCTTTCAAAGAAAGAATGAAACACACACACACACACACACACACACACACACACACACACACGGGGTATAGGAAATGGTTTATTGCAGAAAGAGAAATGGCACAATTTTGTGGGAGAACTTTGATTTTCCTGTATTATTTGAATATTTTACAACAAGACTATATTGGTACATTATAGATACATTTAAATACGAGTTTATTTTTTAAGAGTCATTAGGAAATTCAGTGATCTGAGGCCAATGAAAGCGATATGTATAACCGCAGTGTCATTTCCAGCAGGAGAATTCTCTTGGCATTTACCAGCTCTTTTAACAACAAAGAGACCATTTTGTTTGGCAGAGAAGAAAAGCCTGAGGCAAAGACTGAAGAGAATCAGAGGATTGCATATTCTAATGAAATCAGCTTTAACCATCTGGTCAAATTAAAGATAACCCATCACCTGTTGAGAGTCACAAATCATTTATTAAATTTGAACCTACCTTCCATGCAGACCAAGATTCATTTGACAAAGCCCAGTAACGATTTAACTCAAATCACTGCTCTCCCACGAACACCTTAACAGAATCATTTTCCAGGTCTCTTATGTTTATAAATTGGAAGCAAGAGGCATAAGTCACATTTCACACAGCAGGGTAGCCAGCGTGCAGTAGGGAAGATGAACAATTCACATCAGGTTTTCATAAACTCCAAACTATTCATTCGATATCCTGTTGTGGAATACAATAAAAGTATGATTGAAGCTGTAAACACAGAACTGACTGCTGTTGGAGTCTAGTGTTTATGTTGATTAGTTTAGTTTTCAACGAGTCAGCTGCAAAATCTTGTATATTTTCAAAGATAACGCTTCTTGATGAATAAAACGTTAAAGACAAAAATATAAGCCTTGCTCCACTGGACAAGGGAGAAGAACACTTGGTGATTTGGTGGAGGGTATGCTGTGTTGAAATATATCTAAGAAATGGGGGGGGGGGGCGGCACATAAGCCTTGCCACCCTCTTCCTTTCAAAACTAAGAAGCATCTTTTCACTGGTGAGTGGCATCCTTTTGAAATGTGGGCCTCCAGGATGCTTTCAAGAAACGTTTCTTTCATTATTTCCAAAGCATTTTAATGCCTATTGTTGTTAATACAACAATCCTACAGAATAGGCAAAGTGGATCATAAACGTGTTCCTATCACCCAGATGCAGAAACTGCAAGTGAGAGATGTGAGTACAGGGTTGCAAACTGAAGACGGACAGGGTGTGTCCCGGTGGCCTAGAGAATATGTCCACTGGACGTCGTGCACATTCTTTCCAAGGACCTGGGTCTAAGATCCGGGTCTAAGGGGAACAACCAAGATGAACAACTAAATAACAATAGATAAATGTTTCTTCCTCTGCTCTCTTCCTGCTGCCTGTCTCTACTAGCCCTCATTCCTGCCAGCATCTTTCCTTAAAAAAAAAAAAAAAAAATTTAAAGAAAGAAAGAAAGGAAAATTGAGACTTCATTCTCTTTAAATGACGGGACCGGTTATTTAGTGGAGTCTGATACAAACAGCCTCCTCCTTAGGGTGGCCCTTCAGCCTCACTCAAGGAGCAGTGACAAGTTCCCCAGCCTGGGTCATGCTCTTCACTGCTTTACAGGTCAGTTCTGAACTGAGCTCCAAGTTCTTCTCAATACTTCTGGCCAACAATTGTTGTAGCCGATGATACTTCCATCTGAATGATTTCAAGGTCAGAATACATGGATATCAGAAGCACATTGGAAAGTGGGTCTGTCTGCATTCTGCTTTCAAGTACTTGACGTTGCCCACAGGCTCTCCATTAAGTCTTAGAAGAGGAAGTAGTTTGTCCTATTTTTAGTTTTTCAAACTTTTCCACTGAGATCGATGTGGGTGGCTGCGACTAAATGAGTGTGAAATTTGTCCCGGGAAGAATTTGAGGAAAGGCAACTTATTCCAGCATCACATGGCATTTACTAGAAAACTAGATAAAAATGATGCCTGCAGCTCAGGGGTAAAAGATGCAAGAGCTTGGTGTTAAAATGGTGTCTCTCATATACTCAGTGAAGGACCTCCCCTTTGGTCCTATCCAAGGGTTCCCGCTCTCGTGAGAGTTGGAGTTCTCAAGAGAATTGCCTGGAGTTCTCTGGTGGGAGTAACTAGGGCGTGTGTCTCTAGACACAGGTTGCTAGAGAGGGGTCCTTGCTTTTAGAAGTCTCAGGTTTTGCCAGCTAATTTTCTTCTCATTCATCTGCACACTGTCCTAAAAATTTTAAGCTATGCTGTCCCCACATCAAGAGGACACTCCATCTTCCTACTAGGAATGCTTATCCAGGTCTCCCAAACCTTAGATCAGTGCTTTCTATCCTTAGAGAGGACTGTCATTAATTAATGATGTCACCTTCTACTATTCAGGAGAAACTTTCCTTCCCTCAAGAAATGACTTGTATAGATGACTAGAGATTGTTACTGTGGGATCAATGACCTAAATATATGGAGTAAGACTCCCCTAGAGAATTAGATTCAAGAGACTTGAAGCTTCCCAGGAATCCGAAAGTAATGGCATTTAGGTTTTCATGGCCCACTAGAGCCAGTTAAAAGGTCATAAATAAAAGGTTACTGACCTGGGAGATTTTCTTGAGAGGAGGAGGGCAGCAGCCCCTGGGTCTCTCCAACTGAGAGATCATAAAGGAGCTTGCAAGTCACTCACTCCAGAGAAAATAAAAGGGGGGAAACATTTGGAAAATTTACTCTGCATTTTATTTGATTTTTTCTGGAGTAAATTACTAAGTGATTCTCAAAAGAACATACTAGCTCTGGAATGAGTTGTATTGATTTGTCTGGGGTGCTATGCTCAAATTCATATTCCTTGAATTGTTTATGCATTTGGAAACCCAGAGGTCCATACAGTTCAGTTCCTGGAGTCTACACAGGTAAAGAATTGGATATGTGCTTGGTTTTCCATTCTCTCCTAAAAATTATCACATTGGAAAGCAAATTGACACTGCCACTTTGGAAAACTGTATAGTTGGTCCTCAAAAGTTAAAAATAGAACTGCTTTATGATCAATAATTCTACTTTTAGGTATCTACCTGAAGAATATGAAAGCACTAACTCACAGTTGTATGCTCCTCTATGTTCATCCAAGAAATAGAAAGCAAGCTAAGTTTCCATCAACAGATGAGCACATAAAGATGATGTGGTACATAAACACACTGCAGTACAACTCAACTACAAAAAAAAGTTTAATTCTCGTCATTTGCAACAGCATGGATAGAACTAGAAGGAATTATGCTATGTGAAATAAGTCAGAAGAAGAAAGACAGATGATCTCATTCAAAAGTGAAATATAAAAAAAAAGAAAGCAAAGAAGTAAAATAAAACAAAAACTGACCCTTGGAATCTGATAACAGAGCTGAGGCTACCAGAGGAAAAGGGGCTTAGGGGTAGGAACAAGGGGCGTGAGGGTCCAATCGGCAATGGTGAAGAACTGTAAGAAATTTGATGGTGGGCACGTGTGTTATCATATATTGGATGAACAGCAAACCTGCACTCCTAAAACTTACGTTGAAAATCAATTTTACCTTACATTTTAAAAATTGAAAAAATAATTACCCCAATAACTTGTAACCAGGAAACATAGCAAACATAAATTCTCCTTGACTTTGACAAAATGTCAAAATGTCTATCATCTGAAACTGCATTGGACAGAAGACATGTACAATAGGAAGTGAACTTGTAAACTGGGTCATGAAATTGGAGGAAAGGAAAAAGGAAAAAGTTCACTGATCAAAAAGCCATCACAGCAACTAAGATTAAACATCTCCAGACAGGACACTGGACACCCTTTTGTAAAGATTAGCCTTGCAGAAAGTACAGTTGTATATTTCCTTGACAAGTTTGAAAAGTTCTCCAACTCAGAATAACCAGGAGGCTGTGAAAACACCACTTTCCTTCAAAGTCCAATACCTGGAAAAGCCCTGTTCTTAGCAATTAATTACACCCAGCCTGAACCATTAACATGCAGCTTCGCACACTTCATGGAGCTGCACACTGGTTAAGCTTGTTTCTCTGATACCCTCGGGGCGGTGGGGGGAACCCAACAAATAATAGCTAACAGTAATTTCAAATTTTGAATGGTCCTTTTCTCTCCACCAAATTTCCCCCAGCCCCCCACCAAGATGCAATACCTGAGCCCATATTCAGGAGAGGAACACAAAAGGAGATTTGACACAGCTCACCAGCCAACACTTCCCAGTCAAACAATGGGGCCATTGGTCATGGGCAGTTGACCACCAATGACTGGGCTGAGACCAAGAAACAACTTTGCACAGGCCTCTGAGCAACCATTAAATGAGAATGACTGGGGAGCTGAGCTAGGCTTGAATCAAGTGACTTGTTAAAGCATCGCCAGTTGCCATAAATTACAAACCACATTTGGTGACTGATGATTTCTGAGCAGGGTGACATGTTCAAATTCAAGCTTTTCCCTTCAGTACACTTGGTATGTCAAAGGGTAGAGAAGTAAAGATATCATTTGCATTGTAGTGCATCAAGCACAGCAGTCATGTCGATGTCCATAGCACAGTTAGGAGACTTTCTGAGGCAAAATCAGTCAAGGGCATGTTCACGGCATTTCTTTCTAGCCTACAGACTTAAAAAAAAAAAAAAAAAAAGTTATTTTGCTCTTCCAGCTCTGGGAACGCAACATGGGGGAAATCCACAGGGACCTGGAGAACAAGGAAAGAGACAGAAAACAAACGGAGGAAAAAGGGACTGGGTGTGGACAAATTTTGCTTGTTGGTATTTGGGGTGATTTTCTGGTTAGAAACTAAGTGTGGGGGAGAAAGATGGAAAAGCACTATTCTTTTGAAATGGGAAAACTTGGAAGAAAATGTTGCATACATTTAGGTGTCTTCCCATTGGGCTTTTTCTGCTTTTTTCTGAACAGAAGTTAAAAATGAAGTTGTTATTGGTTTATTTTTCTAGAACACTGTTTCCTTAATGTACCCTGAGCTGGGTCAAACGGAGTCCAAGTTATATTCAAGTTACCCTTGAAGCCAGTAGTGCCCCCCCCACCCCAAAAAAAGAAGCTAAAATAGAACTGATCAGCGCATTCAGTACAGGGACACATTTTTGCCAAAATTGCTCATTCTTATCTACTGATCAGAATGACACCTAGAAGACTGCTATCCCTTGATGTACTTGAAAGATAAAAGTATGCCGGACTGACCTTGACTATATCATTACACTGATAAAAGTGTTCAATCAACCAGATGTCTGCCTTTGAGTAAACAGAAAATCTAGATGATTAACTGGAGTTTTCTTTTCATCTGGATGTTTGCTGTGAGGGAGATGTGGTCATTGATATTTCCAGTGTCAAAACCCTAGTAGGTCTAATGCAAGGTCTGCAGCTATTTCAGCAGAGAAATAAGCTAAGATTAAAAAACCTAAGTAAGATAAACGATGAGATGGGTCCCTTGGGGGAAGGCTGGCCTATAGTCCAAAGCATAGTTTTCAAAGATACAGTGAACTCATACTGTTGTATTTGATCCACAGAGTGAATCATTTCTTAATATCCTCCCTCTCCTCTATCTGACAAGATTACTTTAGCAATAATCATGAAATGAACCTAATAATAACAATGTCCAGAAAATAAAAGCAGACCGTGGAAATGTTTTTATTGAACTGTGAATGTATAGCCGTGCCTATAAAAAATAAGAATAAAATACTTTAAAGCATATAAAAAGGGAAGATAAATGTATTAATATGCTCCAATTTACATTCATGTATTTTTAAAAAATTATAACATACATTTTGTCTGTTTCAACAATGAATCTTGCAGTTCTCACTCGATTTTCAATTTTAAACACAAAAATTCCAAGTGATTATGTTTCTTTATATTTACAATAATTCACTGTGCCATCATTTTAATTTTGAATCGATGTTTCAATGCAGGAATATCTGGTACCACAGGGGCTAGAGAGTAACTGGTGCTCTAAATGAACTCAAAGAATGTTAAATAATTGCATCTTAGGAAACAAATGTACGTCTGATTCCACCTGTGTTGGCCAACGGTATAACGAGTTCTCCGAATTAAATTCCATGTTTTCATGGAATATTTTAAAACACAATAATAAAATGTGCATTGCAACTATATTAACTTACACTATGTATTAAAGTGCAATATTAAGTGTGCTCACTTGACACCTACGTTATTAAAAGTCAATTGTTTATAATTTGGAAAACATGTCTATTTATTATTTGAACCCTGGGGTGATTGCTCCTACTTCCTTGCCCTTAAAATGCAACTGTGCTGGCTCCTTCTAGGCTAATATTTTTATATTGATGAAAGAATAACTGCGGGCAACTCTAGGATGATTCAAAGTGGGGGGAAATGGAGTCTAACTCAGAAACTGAACATGTGCACAGCGGGACTTGGCATGGCTATGAGTTAGCAGACACTCAGGACTGACTCCAAAACTCACCCACTGACCAGAATTGGGTGTTCAATTTTCTGCCTAGTTGGGTTCAGTCAGCTCAGGTGGGGAGGGCCTCTAGGAAAAGTTCTTTGCTCTGCAGCTGAGTGAGGCTGGAGCAGGCAGAGTCCTTCAGGAGGGAGTTTGTCAATATCAGATGATGAGTGGAAGACTGTCAACACTCTTCCCACCAAGTGAGAATGTTCAAGATACTATTCCAAAGTTGTAGTTCTTTATAAAGTAAATGTTAGTTTGGGGGAAGTGCTCATGCATCTTTTTCATGAAGAATTGAAGGAATGAGAAAGGGCTACATATAAAAATGATAGGGAAAATCATTTCTTTGCCTTTCCTGAGATTTCTGATATGGCCACTTTTGATAAATGTTTATGGATTTCCCAAGTTATTACGTGATTGTAGTGCTTCAAAAATCACCTACCTGCTCAGCGGGTTCCTGAGCAAACCTGGAATTTTAATTATTATAACTATCATTTATGGGGCATTAACTATGTTCCAGGGACTGTGTTAAGATACATCTATAAAAATAATAATAATCATTGGTTGTTTCAGTATATATTTACAAAGAGATAGTTCTCCATCACAAATAAGAACAAACAGACAGAAAATACCTCAAAGGAATTAGTCATCATCCCAGCTGATAGATGTAATCGCACCAAAGTATGTCAGAGTCAGGAAATACCACAAGGTTAAGAAGATTACAAAGGACGAAAATGACTATAATTACTTACATTTAACTGACTAGTATAATTGAATCACATAATTCATTTCCATTATGTAAGTTCTTGGCTTAGGAATGGGATATTACTACAAATCAGGAATGCCCTCTGCTGCACTTCACTCTCGCAAGTCGGTGTGCACCAGGAAGTGAGGTGCTGGCCCTCGGTATGGCAGACGACGTTCTCCTGCCCCTGAAAGGCCTGTGACAAATGAAGGCTCTGGCATTGTCAACTACAAGAGGACACACATTCGACTTCTCTGGGGGTGTGAGGAACTCCAGATCAGAACTAGAAAATCACTTTTATGATCATGCAGTGAAGCAGGGCTGCATGTTAGGAAGAGGGTAGGTTGTGGCAATAGAAGATCTGAATTTGAGTCTCCATTCATACCACGCTGGTTGTAGACCTCAGCAAGGTCAAGGTCTCTCAGATTCCTGTCTATGAAACAGTGACAAGGATACAGTCCTGCTTGCCTTGCTGCCACCCGTGAGGATTTCATGTGATGATGCCTGTGAGCACACTGTGGCAGGCCACAGAGTACACGAAGGAAGAGGCCCTCATTCATAAATGTCCCTACATCCAGTTAGCCAAATGCTAGTGACCACCGTTTCACTGAGCAATAGAAAATATCAGATTCAAAATATGCTTTATTGTAACGATTATTTCAGACAATGTTATCTTCATGTTTTTAAATTGTCTTTTACGAGAAATGGTTTAGTCATTTCACAGTCGTACAATCTGTTTTTCATCTTGCGATGATACTCCACGGGACCAAAGGCAGAAACTAGAAATAAGGCAGTGGGAGGCTGGAGCAGACTTTGCATTATTTCAGTTCCACAGAGGACTCTGTGAGAATGACGCAGGTTTTAGGGCCGAGGGGATGGGAGTGAAGGAAAATCAAAGGAGACTGGGAGAGTGTTTCCAGTTCTGTGAAAATAGCCCTGGCCAAGACACAAAACTTTAGGATCTGGGATTTCAGAAAGACACCAATTCAGTGTCAGCTTGCGCCCAACTCAGCTCTGCTGTCCTTTGACAAGAGTCCAGTTGGAAGGCCCACCCTTTGGAGCAAAGGACTTAGATTTTGTGGCGATAGCCCATGGCCTGGAGAGCAGTCTCAACATCAGAAGAGGTTATTTACTTAGGTTGTGTCAAGACTGACTTTGCCATAGAGTAGATATTTACTTAAGCCTCAAAGCTTATTAGAGAAATTAAGAGGCAATTTTCTTACCCTGTCAACCACTTGGGCTGGCTCGTTGCTTGGGTGTCTGTGTGCCTTGGCATTTTGTGTGGTTGTGGGCAGGGGAAAGGGAATGAGTTATAGAGCATGCATGTGGGAGGGGTCTCTTAATAGATTATGTCAAATTGTCTTTTTTTTTAAGAGGAAGAAAGACAGGCAAGCAGGAAGGGAGAGAGGGAAGAATCATTTTATTTATTTAGTTGTTCATTTTAGTTGTTCCCCCTGGACCCAGACCACAAACCGGGGTCCCTGGGCAGTATGTGGACTGAGGCCCTGGGCAGAGACTTAACAACTGAGCCACCAGGGTATGCCATAAAATCATCTGCTTTTAATGTGAAGCATATTTTTTTGGAAGGAATAGGCCAGTCGCTGAGTAATTTTCTGGTTCTACCAAACTTCTGTTTGGGAGACTTTGATGCATGTGCACTTTTTTAAATTTTCATTTTGTTTTGATACCATAAAAATGATCTTGCTGATATATCCAGAGGACACAAAATCTGTAATCAGAAAACACACCTGCACCCCTATGCTTACAGCAGCACAGTTCACGATAGTCAAGATATGGAAACAACCTAAATGCCCACCAACAGATGACTGGATAGAGAAGCTGTGGTGCATATACTCAATAGAATTCTATGCAGCTATTTAAAAAGCTGAAATTGCAATGATCTGAATGGAACTGGAGGAGAACATGTTAAGTCAGAAAGAAAAAGAGAAATACAGGGTGGTTTCACTCATATGTGGAATATAATGAAATGAAGCAAATAAACATACAACTCCTAACAAAAATAGCAGGACACAGGACTGTGGTTATGGAGAGGAAAAGATGGTGGTAAAGGACATTGGAACTCTGGCAGTGGATGTGGTGTGAAATGTAGACTGAGATGCAATTTTAATATCCTAAAATGAATATAGCATTGCGAACAAAAGAAATAATAACTATTACTATTTTTTAATGGCTTTGCCTGGGGATAATTATTATATGAAAAGTATAAGGAGATCACTGGACATTGATTCTATGTCATTATTCATTCAATGCTGTATGTACAACACAAAAGGCTCAGGAGTTAGAGAGGCATGCACATGCTTAGAAGACGACCCTGGTTTTCCCCAGCCTCCTCACCTTCTTCATCATGGGGCAAGAGAGAATGCACTCACCTAGTGGCGACTTGAGAGATCCCTATGTCCAGGGACCACTAAGACCAAGTTTATCACTGTGAATATTCTGGAGATTCTTTATTGGAAGACTGGACTCTTTGAAGAGAAGTATGACATCACCAAGGCACCAGGAGACCTGAGTTTGAATCCAAGTTTTATTGTTTACTACTTGTTACCCTGAGCAAGTTCTTAACCTCTCTGCTTCTCAGCTTCTCCAGCTGTAAATTAGGATAATCATGGTATTTATAAGGTAGTTGTGAAGTCTCTGACTTAAGCCATATAAAGCAATTTAAAGAGTTCCGAGTTCATAGCAAACGCTTCATCACCATTCATTCTTCTTGACATTACGATAAATATTATCAGAAAAACATACTACTCAACAACTATGCCAGAAAAAAATCTTTCTCCTTCCCAATCTCTCTAACCAAAGGAACCCACATTTAAAGAGGTAGTAGTCAAAAAAAACAGGACTTCTGAACCTAGAGAAATATTCAACATGGTGATCATGATCTTATAACTATGTATAACAGAAGTAAACACAGACAGAAATCAGCCTTGTTAAGGAAGTATTCTGAAAAGAGGCTATACATCCCTGGATTTACTCAATGTGAGTCCCGATATTAACTTTAATCATGCTAAGGGATCTACCCAGTCAGGCACTTCAATGTAATATTGCTTAGTTCTTTAACTTGCAAATTATGAGGACAACAAAAGATTTTGCTGGAAACAAAAGAATTCACTCTATGAGAATTATGTGCTATTTATAATACGTGGATATTTATATGTGTATAATTCATGGATGTTTATATGCGTGTCTGTGTGTTAGTGTGCTTGTGTGTGTATAGTTAGAAGAAACATAAACATATACAACTATTATTGATTTCAATTTTAATTTCTCTTTAGTGCAAAATCCTTCCTAGAACTAACCAGGTGTCTTTCCTAATGTTAACTAATGTTAAAAAGAACTGAGTAGGATATGGAACCCCTCTGTTTCCTGCACTGTTCATGATGGCAGCACCTGGTGGACACTGCCTGCTCAGGGCCCTGATTTCCAATAAATGTAGTTCTTAGCTTTGTTGCTCATTAACCCAAAGTGTGATTGTGTAATAGTGTACTTCCTGATCCCCAACTTAGAACATCCTGTCATACTGTATTATTCAGCAAAACAAAGAGGTGACAGTTCAACCTCTCTTTTGTCAGAAAGAATTTCTGGCTTAAAGTTGGAAACAGATCTCTGTTGTGTAAACCAAAGGGTGCCGTAATGTTCTCTGGAACTCTTTTGAAGATCCTTCCAGCCAAAGGAGGACGTTGCCGCTACTTGATTTCTCTGGACCTGATATTGGGTGAATTGCTTGCATTTCAGAAAAGGTCACTCTCAACTTTTCCCTCTCCATACTCACTGAGAAGAGAAAACGTTTCCAAGGCATTTGCTCCAGACTGACTGCTGGAACCAGACCATGTCCAATTTCTTCAGAGAACCTCTGTGAAGCCCTGAGTTTCCAATTTTAAGCACCATTGACCTCAAGCCATTCTTCCCACCTTCAGATGTAGTTAATAGGAGGTGTAGGAGGCAGGGTGAAAATTTCGATTTAGAAGTAGTGTTAGCGTCAGGACCTCAACTGCTTGCATGAGGTTTGCAGCTAAAAAGATCAATAATCTTTTCAACCAATGAAGTTGGAAAATTGGATACACACATGCCAAAATAAAAGAAAAAGAAAAAAAGACTAAAGAAAGAAAGGGGGGTAAAGAAATCCAGGCACCGAGCTTATACACTTCACAAAAATTAACTCAAAATGAATCAGAGGCCTAAGCATAAAACTAAAAATCATAAAACTCTTAGAAAATATAGTTGACCTTGGATATGATGATGACTTCTTAGATCAAACACCGAAATGATCCATGAAAGAAAGAACTGATAAGCTAACTCTGATTAAAATTAAAAGTATCTGCTCTGAGAATGACATCAGGAGAATAAAACAACAGGCAAGAAAATACTTGCAAAAAACATATATGATAAATTATTATAATCCAAAATATACAAGCAGCACTTAAAACTCAACAATAAGAAAACAAATAACCCAATTAAAAAATGGGCCAAAGACCATAACAGACACATCATCACAGGAGACATACAGATGTCAAACATATGAAAAGATAATCCTCATCATATGCAGTTAGGAATTACATATGAAAACAACAATGCAATACTATTGTACACCTATTAGAATGGCCCAAATCCAAAACACTGACAATCCCAAATGTTGAGAGGATGAAGAATAACAGGGCCTCTCATTCAATCCTAGTGGAAAGGCAAAATGGTACCACCACATTGGTGGACACTTGGCAGTTTCTTTTAAAACCGAGCATTCTCTTACCCTATCATATAGTTGTCATAATCCTTTGTCTTTGCTCAGAGGAGTTAAAAACTTAATATTCAGACAAAAACCTGACACAGATGTTTACAGCAGCTTTATTCATAATTTACCACAATTTGGAAGCAAACAAGACATCCTTTGGTACGTGAATGGTAAATAAACCATGACACATACAGAGAATGGAACATTATTCAAAGCCAAAAATAAACGAACTACTAAACCATGAAAAAATATGGAGGAGAGGGCATGCGTGGTATTAGTGTAAGAAGTCAATCTTTTTCTTTTTCATCTTTTTTTTTAAGGGAAATGCATAGGCAAAAATGAAAGTAAGCAGAGATAGGAAGAAAAGAGGAGGAAGAAGCATTTTATTTATGTTTTATTGAGTTGTTCATCTTTGGTTGTTCCCTCTGAACCAGGGTCAAGAACCCAGGTCCTTGAGATGTATGTATATTGTTGCAGCCAGAGGCAGCAGACTTAACCACTAAACCACCAGGGTTCCCCAAGAAGCCAAATTAAAGGTTTATATACTATCTGATCCCAGGATATTGATGACATCCTAGAAAGAGCGAAATTATGGGTACATTAAAAAGACTAGTGCTTATTAAATCTTAGGGAGGAAGGAGAGCACAGAGGACAGAACAATGAAAAGTCTGCATGATACTGTCATTGTGGATACATACATATTTATTCATAGGCTATAGAGTGAACTCTAATATAAACCATAAACTATGGACTTTGAGTATAATGATGTGTCAAGGCTGGTTCATCATTTGTAACCACTCTGGTTAATAATTTTGATATGGGCAGTGACTACATGTGAGTAGGGGCAGGGAAATTTCTTCCTCTCAATTTTGCTGCAATCCTAAAATTGCCCTAAAAAAATTTAAATCTTTTTCTAAAAAAAATCAGAATTTCATCTCCATCCTTGAGCTTGAAGCAGGCCGCAAGCCAAGTGATTCGCTCATTCCCACCCTGTCTTATAGGATCTGTGCGTGTTCCCATACAAATCATTGCCCAGTGTTGTGGATATTGTCTCTGAGCAAATGGAGGAACATAAAGGTGTTTCAATAACAGATCCATTCTCCAGAAAAATTAAACATCCCAATTAAAATCCCACTCCTATGACCATTCTTGGACTCTGAGAGGTTTGTGGGACCTGACCTAGACATGGAAATCAGGGTCGAGGACATAAAGTATTTGTCCTTGACAAAGTTAGGGGAAGTTAGCCCCCACCTGCACTCCAGGGAGAGTCTATCAACCAGTCTTCCATATTTGGTTGACCTTTCTGGAAACCAACCATGAAGGAACTTAGTTCATAGTAGCAATGAATTTGGTGGCTTCCAAGTTTTCAGGAAAGCATGACTGTGATCACCTAACTCCAGTGCAGATCATTTCTAAGATCCTTCTCAGGGACTAGAACTGAGGAGAGAAAGCCTCAGGCATTCCCTGCCTGTCTATCACTGAAGGCTAAGCTACATCTTTGGAAACTCTTACTTTTGCACTGTTAGTCAATTGAGTTACCCTAACTCCAACATGGAACTAGGGGCACTTCTCAAAAATATGTAAGCCATAGCTTCTCAACTCAAGAAGAGAGAGAGAGTGAAGTCATGGGTAGGTCATGGTGTAAGTTCAGAGTATTTGATAAAACCCACCGTGCTATAGAAGTTGAGGACTCATAGGAGTTCAGTCTCAGACTGAAAGGCTTCAAGGAAAAAGCAGAGCTTGAGCCAGGATTTTGTTTTTTTTTTGAAGGAAAGGTGCAGTCAGGAATGAAGGTGAGTAGGCAGGCAGGCAGGCAGGCAGGCAGGCAGGCGGAAGAGAGAGAAGGAAGACATGCATTATTTTATTGCCACCTACTGTTCACACCAATTGTTTTCCCCCTCCCCTGCTCCCTGCCTCTGCCCCTGGGTTAGGGACTTGACCTAACCGCTACTCCACCAGGGCCTGCCAACCAGGATTGTTTGAAATGTCCTTCTAATTACTGTTCTCCTCAAAGTAAACTTTCTTCTCCACCTCCACTTCAATCCACTAGACTCCACCTCTCAAATATTATCTTAGCAACCCGCTTACTGATTAACGCTAACAAGCTAAACAGACCAACATGAATGCTGCTGCCAGGACCTGAAAACTCCGACTGCACTGCTTTTACGCTATCACAGAGCTGCAAGGTCAGAGGGACTGCAGAGATCACCTACTCTGAACTCTCTTCTACTGCTTAGGAAAGAGACATCTGGGGATACCTTCTAAGGCAAACTTCTTCTTTGGGAGCCTGGGGAAATCTGGCCACCAGAGTCAGCCTGGCGCCTGTGAAGATGCAGGAGCTGTGAGGACATAAAGCGCACTGAACAATCTCACTGGCGTGAGCAGAGCACAACCCCCTCAAAGATTCAGGTTGTCAGAATGCCAAATTATGTAACTGTGGCCAGATATTGCATTATCCCTTCAACTAACAAAAGTCATCAGAGCAGCCATATTGTAGTCATCAGGCCGAAATCGCAAACAAAGTCTGTGTGGAGTCTGGGTAATTCGGACACATGCTCGCTCCAGTGTTGGAAGGGGGAGAGGCTGAGGTGGAAGAGAAAGAGGAATGGAGAGGGGTTTGCCACAGAAAGAAAGAGAAACGAACATATGCACAAAACGAACTGCACCATGGCAGCCCTCCTCTTCCCACATCCTAGGCACCGATTTTGAAGAAAAATGTTACTTGTGAATTTTTGCCTCTTAGAAATGGCAAGGCCAGAAAAGACACACCATGTGCATGCTCCGTGTCTGGCTTTGTGCTCGGTAATTTGACTCTTAGGTTTAAAAGTCTCAGATGTTCAACTGGCTACAGGAGGTGAGATGCCAGCCGAGTGACATCTGGTCCCAGTTCTGTGAGACTGGAGTTCAGGGCATCAAAAATGCTTGTGCGAAAGGCCCCTGACGCAGCAGACAGCCCACTGCCATCTGCCCACTGAACGCTCCAGGATGGCAAAGAGAATGACTAAATCCCTGGCATTCCCCCAGGCATTACCTCCTCCATGCATCAACTTCTAAGTTAGGCAACTTGTTCGCAAAATATTATCTGCTTTCTCCTTGTAGAAGAAAATCAAGTACCCTCAAGTATTAACAGCAGCACTTACTCACTGAACATCGATTAAACACCTATTCTGTGCCAGGCTGCATCAGTTTGCTTTTGCTGCAGAACCACTCACCCCCAAACGACAAGCACATTATTGCTCATGACCCTGGTGAAGAAAGTAAAAAAGGACAATGGAAGAAATGAAACTGGGTAAAGTGCAGAATAATGTGAAACTACTAGGTGAGTCTGAGGCACTGCCCAGAAACGCGTGTGAGTAGAACACAGAAAGCGTGGGAGATGACACAGGAGATGCTGGGAAGTTCCCATCTTGAAGCATAAGCAAGGCAAGATTCTGGGGAAACATAATGAAGAAGAAACATGTGAGAGCTACTTTGATGGAGCCTTGACACCTGGATGGAGAGAGAGAGACAACACGAGTCCCAGGCTTGGGCCTGTGTTGGTGGAGGGACAGCAGTGCCATAACCAGGACAGGGGACATGGGGAGCAGAGGGCAGAGATAACGGTGATGAATTTATGGTGTCTCTGGGATATCCTGGGATGGCCGATCAGTGGGTGTTTGTATATATTGGTCTGAAGCTCAACAAAGAAAGTTCTAGGCTAGAGAATTCGATATGCAAGCTGTCATCGTATGTAGTGCTTTTGAGGGATATTAAAAGGAATCAAGATCTTAATTATGGATCATGACAGCTGGCAAAAAAAAAAAGAAAAAGAAAATAATTTCTTTTTTAAAATGAACAAGCATTTGCAAATTCTTCTCTCTCCCAACAAAGGAATTAGCCAAGGGTTTGTTTGAAGACCAAACAAAAAGGGGGAGGTGATCATTTTCTACATGAATGCAATGGGTAATTCATGAGGCTTTGAAAAATACAGCTGCACGTTTGCCAATAATTTCCTCAGCCTGGGTAAACAGTACCATATACTCTGAAGCTTTTCCCCTCTTCAAAAAAGGTAAACTTTGCTTTGCCAATAAGTAGAGACAGAACAATGTGCTCAGTGTCCGGATTCTTTGGGGGCCAGACTATGATCCTTTAGAAGTGTTCCCTGTATGAAATGAATGGTGTTCTCTTCGAGGTACTTCTCCCTTGGGGAACAGAGATAGAAACAAGTACAAGCGGCGCAACAGAGTTAGCTGTTATTACGTATATAGTGGATGAAGACTAAGGAGGGGAAGAAAGATGGATCCTAGCAAGAGAGTTCTCCACGTATCATATCCCTACTGCAGGAGCTGTTCATTTCTGTTTGCAGAACATTTTGGTACTCCACTAAAAAGAAAGACAAACGCTATAAATTTGTCAAGAAATCTTTGCAGAATACTATACACTAAATGCCCTCTTAGAGAATCACAAACATAGAGAAACTTATTGACCTTTATTTAAGTCAGCATTTCCCAAAATTTATTTGTCCAAGGAAACTTGATTTTACAGAGCTCTTGTTATGATCTTACGGTCTTATGTAACTCCAAAATGCATTTTGAGAAATACTGTCTCTAAGGCATTCAGTCACCGGCTTTGCAGAAAATGCAGAAAACGCCTCTCTTGGCATTTCTATCAGAATTGACTTGGATTTATAAAAAGAGGCAGCAGGTCCTCCCATGTCCATAGACCTGGGGACAGGATCTCAGCTCAGGGCAGTCTTTCCCAATTTAAATTCTGAATTTGAGTGGTCAGAACAGCTGCCTCCCCTCCCCCAAACCTGCCCTGCTCTGGGAGGGATTCCTATTGAAGAGGAAATCCACCATTTCCTGGCCAAGCAGGCCTCTGGTGAAGTGCACCTTTGACCTGCTGAATTGGGGGGTCTGTCTTTGGGATTTTTCCAGGACAGAGGAAATGTTCCTTAGAAAAATTTCTTTGTCCTTGAGCAGTGCACCTCTAGGGAAAAATAAAAATGAACACAATCAGATTTCTGTGGCCTCATTCTCTATTCTATGCATCAGGTCAATGGAAAGTACGTGTTTTAGTTTTGGTTTTGTTTTTTTTTTTAACAAAATCCAGTTCAGGAAAAGTAAAAATGTTTATGACAGCCCCCCTGCCCTGCCCTTAAGATATTATACCCTATTTTAAATCAGGAAGTTCAGCATCTGCATCTACTCTTAAGGATTCTCTTTTTATTTCCTCATCACCAAAGATTTTCTTTTTTGCCTAACATGTCAGACACTATAAATATGCATGCACCTTTGAATAAACTTTGTGTAAAATCAGACTAGTGAGGCTGAGGGAGAGTGGTTAAGGAAAATGAAAAGATGCAGGAAATTGAGAAGGAGGTGAAAATTGTCATTCAAGTTCAGTCATGACAAATAAACAAATAAATAAGCCTTGCACTGACCTCATCAGGAGATTCAGAAGCCAGAGAAATAGGAAGAGAAAAACAGTGAGAAAGAGGGGTGTCTGAGAGAACATACCTGTGATAAGGGTGAGAAGTACAAATACTACGTGAAGGGCTAAGTTTTCCAGAGGGAGAAAAACAAATACCAGATGATTTCACTCATGTGTGGAATATCAAGAAACAAAACAAACGAACAGAAAAATAAATAACTAAATAACTCTTGGATTTTAACAACAGAATTGAGGTTACCAGAGGGGAAAGGTGGTAAAGAGTGGGAGCGAAGGGTAGTGGAGTCCAATGGACAGTGGTGGCGGATGATTAGAAATTCGGCAGTTGGCATGGTATATTAGCATATGTTTGTTGAAGAATGAACCAGCACTCCTAAAAATTATATAGTGTTGGGAAACTGTTGCCTCAATAAAAACATTTTTAAATAAAAATTGAATGTAAAAAAGTTGACTTCATTTTCACTAAGCTATAAAATAATTTGATTGTGACATTCTTATTGTATCACTTCCCCATATGTGTAGTGGAGGCTAGGAAACCATCTTTAATCTTTTTTCCTGGATTTTCGACTTGTTCCTTTAAACCCCACTGTATCAGTCACCCTCTGTTCCAAAAACTACCTCCCAGTCCCTCAAGGATGGCCCAGCACATTGGAGACCCCAGGTGCCACAGTGAAGGAAAGGTTGACTGAGTTACTCAACTCAAGAATACTTTTGGCACAGCACAAATGAGTGTATAGGGTTTAGATCAATTGTTTAGGATTGTTTTGGCTGCTGCAAGTGAACAATAAAATGATTTACATAAATAGGAAGAAATCTAGAGGAAGACAGCTGCAGCTGGTTTTGGTCCAATACCATATCAGTCAGGCCGATGTCTACCATTTTTACAGGTTTTTCTTTATGGTCAGAAGAAGACTGCCTTCGTCCTAGACATCACATCTACATTCAATCTTTCATTTTGGGTCTAAGAAGGAAAAAGAAGTCCAGTCATGTCTTTCCCTTTATCAGGAAAAAGAAATGTTTCCCAGAAATCCCCAGCAAACCTTCACTTAAAATGTATTAACCAAAGCCATGTGACACAGACATACCTAGTTTCAAGGGAGGGTGAAAAAAAGGGTACTGAGATGTTCCAACCTCAAAAATGGAAACAGCAAGATGGAGTAAGTCTATTGACTTAGCAAGTAAAAAGTGATTGCCATAGGATTATTATCCGTTAATTTCATTATTACTGGATGCTCGTTCCTGAAATTAGATCGAGGGCCCCATCTTGAAACTAATAAGGTCATATTCTGCTCATCACTACACTGAGCCTCCTATAGTAGAGCTTTTATTGCCCTTTAAAAAGCTTTAGAATTAGTGTAAGTCTTTCAGTACCCCTCATGTCTTCCAAAAGCCCCCAAGTTTCTTTGGTTTACATCAAAGTCCTATCTAATTTACTCCCATGAGGAAACCTACCACAATAGTAAAGTTGTATATTTCTACAGGGATTTTCCCTAAATTGTTAATGAGTTGTGACTTCCTTATATGTACATGCAGGCGAGACTGGTGCACTCCAAGCAGGTAGACAGAATTCGAACCAGATGGTTCAAGGAAAGAAAACTGGATTAGCAGATCATTCCAAACACCTCCATGTGTTGACTGAAATCCATAAGGGGAATGACAAAACATGTACCTTATTTTCTCAACAAACTCTGCACCATATTGAATGTTGAACATTAAACTAAAGGAGGGGTGGAGCAAGCTCTGCTTTTTCTTTCCTTGTCACTAGAACCATACGCCTGGTTCTGCCTGATTAATGCAGCCAGAGAGGAGCCAGGGGAGAAAGGAAAGAAACACATGACTGGTTCATAAACTCATGCTAGTGAGGGACCCCATGGTAATCCTATAGCAACTATATTTGAATAAATCGGAGGTGGCAAGGGTGTGCCTAATTTCCATGAGTTCCTTTTCTCAAAGTAAATCCCATTTTGCTTGATTTTCCAGTTTAAACAATAAACCATAGGAGCCTCTCATCCCCACCCTTAAGCCAACTGCATTGAAAATGGGGCTGATGCAAATTAAGGTACTTTGTAGTACTCAGACCCTCAACTCCCCACCTTCAGTTTAATTAAAGCCCAATTTGGTTGAGAAGTAAACTGGTATTTACAAATCAGGAGAAAATCTGGTTCCAGTAATTAAAAGGATTTTCCAAATCTTGTCCTCCATGTTAGAACACTCATTTTAATAGTTAATTAAAGACTCCTTAACCATCCTTTGAAAGATATTTGAAAAAAAAAGAAAAGATTAGGGACCTGCCACAGAGACACTACTGACAACAGGGACTGACATTCTTTGTTAGGCCTTTTTGGGAAAACTAAAGTCTTCATTTCCCTAAAATGCTTCGGGCAGGAAGACTTATTTTCACCTTTCAGCAAAAGGAGCTACTTATTTACCTTCGTGTGGTGAGAGAGCCCTGAACATCTGACAGCTCTGCCACCAATATAAGCCACCTTACAAGTCACAGGCAGCTCACTGCCCCAACAATCAGAGGAGGTTGGGAGCGCAGATGTCTTGTTCCTTTGGTTTCCCAAACCGTGGTGTCAAAATGGCAAACTCTTTCAGCAGCCCCCACCCCAGCCCCAGGCCCCACCCCAGCCCCGACCCCCGCCCATACGGGGAAGAGCAACAGTTCCCCTTGGAAAGTACAGCTGCCTCTCATATGGAAAATGGGTTTAAAGTTGTTAGGTTGATCATTCAACCGATATTTAACCTAAACCTGTGCTGGGTCTGGGAGGTACCCGGATGAATACAATATAGTCCTTGCCGCTCAGTTACATTTGTCTCTAATTAAGAAGACAACTTAAGCTGAGTAAATAGACTCTCTTACCATAGGTAGGAAAAGCAGCTATCTGGAGAATAGCATTCCTAAATGGAGAGAACAAAGACGCCGTTGGAAGAAGCCAAGCACGTTGGAGAAAAGGCCTGGCAGTCCCTGGGGTGAGAGTAAAAGGTTTCTGGGCGTGCAGGCTGGGAGGGGGAGAAAGCTGGGGGTCAGTAAAGATGCTGTTGCAGAAAGGCTTTCGCACCTGGCTGAGAAGTTTGTTTTATTCTATAGGTGAAAAGGTGTTGGGGGGAGGAAGTAACTCAGTGGGGGACAAAAAGAGGCTTAGCCAAGCGACCCTTTCAGATGCTCAGTGCTGTGTCAGCAGCACCCAAAATTCTGCTCCAAGACAAGAGATCTTCAAATAGAGGCGCTCACACCCCCAGGACAAAGACCTTCCAGAGGGAACACAGGATACATGCATCGTTTTAAGGGAATCCGTGTCAGGATCCTCAGCTTCTGCCTTTGTTTTGTTTTGTTTTTCTAAATTGCTTTGATAACCAGAACGCCGCACTTGAAAAAAAAAAAATCCATGCCCCTCATCTCTACCAGATCTTTCTCTGGTGGACTAATGGTCGCCAAGGCACCTCAGTCGTCGGGCTTCCTGTCTTTCCTCACCATCTTGCTTCATTCTCTTCTGGATGAAACTGCAGAGAGGTGCTAATTCAGAATAATAAATTCAGTACGGATTAGTGACAGGCATCACTCAACTATTCCTGGATTGTTTCCTGCAATTAGCAACTTTTTCAAGTGAAGACCCAAGATAAAAATTCTATTTAAATAAATACAAATAAAAATTCTATTTAAACCTTTCCAATTCAAACAGTACTTCAGGAAGTGACTTAAAAATCTGTGATTAAATATGGCATAAATAATTACAGCCAGTTCTCATATTTCAGCCAAAATTTATCATTATGATCTAAAAAATTAAGACATGATACATACCTAAGGTAATTAATACTGTCACCTTTTAAATGGCAATAGCTTGGGAAATACATTTTAACAACTATCTGTGAAGAGTAGTGGTCAGGATGGGCTTTCTTAAAGACAGTTTAAGTACCGGGTTATGGGGAAAATAGGTGAATTTCAGAAGGGTAGTTTTCAATATACTTACCCAAATTGTACTATAAAAATCAAAATAATTAAAAAAATAAACAAAAAAATCAAGATGACCTATTGATTGAAATCTTTGACTCATCAGCAGAGGACTTTACCTTTGTGTCTGATGGTGACTTGTGTTAATTGTTTAAAACAGAAAGGCTATCTGGCAAGAGCTGTTCTGCTAGATAAGGAAGAATGCTGGTATTCTTACAGCAGTGATGCTCAATACTGAAGTATGTTGACTACTGTAAAAATGAAACCCTCACCAATAAAAAATGTCCTTCAGATGCAAGGACGTTCTCTATCTCCCTGTCACATCTGTGCTGTCTCTGCACAATGAGGAGTGATTCTGACATAGCCTCCCCTCTCCCTCAGGGTTCCCCACAGAGCAATGTAGAAGACTGAGATAATTCTCTAATTCGGGGTAAGCAACATGTAATTTCCAAAATGAAATGGAAGCCCCCTTTCAAAAGACAATATGATGGTGAACTTTCTTTTATTACCACACATCATCACATTATTTTGTAATTACATATTTTCCCAGCCATCTGTTTCATCTACTTGACTGAGAGCTCTTCTCAAGGACATGAGGCATGTGGGCCTTATTTATCTTCATACCCCTAACAGCCTGCAGAGACTGACACAAAATGGGCACGCAATAAATATTTGCTAAAGGAATGAATGGAAAATTCAACAAAGGTCTAATGAAGGAAGAAATTCAATATTTGAATCCCTGTTTTCTGCACATAACAGCTTGGTAAGCCCAAGCACCATTCTAATGGCATCTTTTGGTCAAACTGGTTATCAGGTCCTGTCCACACGACAGCGCGACCGGCAACTGACATTTCTAGGTCTTAGAAATTTCCTCTGCCCTATATTCTCTAAACAGTTTGACTAAAATTTCTAGACCATTCACTATTCAGCTATTCTAGATTTAGTTACATTTTTATACTTTGATATTTAACCTTTTTTTCAGATACTAAATTTCTGATAATGATGATCTTCCTTAAACATGCATTTCTCCTCTATTTATGTTATCAGTCACTTTTAGATCACACCAGTACTTCCTTACTGCTTGATATGGTTCTCATTCAATTTCTTCTTTCAAAAAGAAAAATTTCATTTATTTATTTTCTTAATTTGTTCCCAAGACCTTAGGCCTAAAAGCTGTCCCTGACTCCTGAACTTATGTTGAGTTCCCACAGATTCTTCCTTAGATGGCCTGCCTGGCACTATCTCTAAGGCATTCCTAGAATTTCTTCTGGCTGAGATCAAAACCCATGTGCACACCTTCATCTGAACTTATCTTGACAGTTCCAGTTTTTCCATATATGGTCCACATACCATCTTAGTGTCCTTATTGTCTGAAGGGCTGCCTGTGACAATTCTGTTTGTTTCATATCCAAGAAGTACAAAAAAAATTTTTTTTTTTACATATATATATTTTTTTATTTGTCCTCATCTCTAACATTTTGGGACTTCTCTAGGCTAGCTTCCATCTTCAATTCTGATAACGTTCTTCAAGTTATTTAATTTCAGCCAGCAATCACATGTGGAGACTTGTGTTTTGCTTTTCCCGGGACTGTGCTACTGACAAGATAAAAGCTAGAGACAAAGTATTGAACTTGACTCTCTCAGTGAGTATAAAGCTGGGATTTAAAATACTTGGCATATATGCTACTTTGGAGAGTAGCTCTAAGGATGAATGGGTCTATGACCAAAGTATGGAATTTATTATGGACCTCTATTAGCAGCACTATAATTTTACTGGTGATGGTAATGGAGCTCATAATAGAAAGAAATACATTAGCAAGCATGCAGGCTTAGAATGGCTCTGTTATCACGGTCTCTAAGAATAATCTGCCCACTGTGTTTCCTCCTTTCTCTGAATCCTACTGACCTTTCTGTTGGATTTTTTTTTGTTTTAGCAAGTATCAAACTGCCCAGGAATTAATGTTTATCTTGCCATTTTCTGTGGGATAGCTTTGGATGAGATTATAGGACCCTTGGAAATAAGGCTTATGCTTGATCTCCCTCCCGAACCTCTGCAGTAGCAGCTCCAGGACAGCTCACTGAGTTCTCAGTTACACCTTTGACTGATTGACAGTGTCACTTCTTCCTGGTGATTCTCTTTAGTCACTTCTTTAGTGAATAAAGAAGGGTTTATGATTTCTAATGAGATTGCAAAGTTGAGAAATAAGACAGTTTAGCATCATATATAAATATATAGAAGTTTAAAGAGAGACAGACGGACAGATGGACAGCAGGACTAGTCTGTCACTCGCTCTCAGGAATTGATACTGAACAGCAGCAATGTGCTCCTATCAACTCATCCAAGCTTTCTTGCTTTTGTAGGTCAACCCCTGAAAATACATTTATCAGAGACAATGGACTCAACAGGCAAAAAATGCCCCCCTTACCCAGCATGAATCCCTCTCCAGCCTGTGGTCTCCCTCTTCTGGTTTGCTGTTAAAGAGAAAGAGGAATCCTGTCTACTGAGCACCAGCTCTGGGGCGGGGCTCCTCATCCGGTTGCTTAACAATGTGTTTTTCTCCCCAAATCTCTCACCTCTTTCTTCCTCTCTTTCTCCCTCCTCTCCTCTCTCTTGGAGGTAGGCTTAGAGAAGTTATGGGTTGGTAAATGTGTAACAAGAGGTCTAATCAAGGGAGCCCTGATTTGTACACTTTTCCAATTGTCATGGTGTAATTAGTACCAACGTGGCAGCTCCAAGTTACTCACCTGCTGGCACTGACTGCAGGGGGGAGATGCAGGTGTCTGCTAATCCAGCAGGGGAAGTAGCTCCGGGCTGGGGTGAGGGGTGGGTGGCTCTGCAGCTTCAAACTCTCCTTCCCAAAGTTCTGTGAAACCTACTCATAAAGAATACGCGAGCATTTGATTTCTTTTTTCTTTTCTTTTTTTGACATCTCACCTTTAAAATTTGACTTGATTCCCTTGTTATACACAAAGGACCAACTCGTCTGATGGCAGCAGAATATGCCACACCACAAAGTGCCTTTCTCTGCCTTAAGTTCCTGACACTTAAGAAAATCCTTTTCCTCCAGTTCCTTCAACTCAGAGCATGTAGGGTATTGTCATGTAAGGCACTTAAAAAATAAATTATACTTTAGGATCATTCAGGCAGGCGACTTCCTGACAGGGCCTGGAAGTGCCTACTTGTCCATGAGCTGACTATCCTGTCAATTTCCTTTTCTTCCCCAATGCAGAGGTGAGAGCTAATTTGAAAGATTAAAATCTTTGCATGATTACAGTATATGGTAATTGTCAGGCTCTGTAGTTACATGCTCAATAGCTACTAAGTGCAAAGAATTACAAGGTGATTTGTGCCTGTAAGATGAATTCCAAGAATTTTGTTTTTATAAAAGGCAAGGAAGTGAAGGTGGCAGAGTAACAGATGTGTTAAGTGGAACAGTTTATCAATTTATTGTGAACTTCAAGAAAGAGGGACTTAGGGGTCTCTGAATTGACAGGCCAAATCTTAGAACCCTTATTCCTGCATATCCTAGGTTGTGCTAAACTTCGTTTACATAAAAGCACCACTCAAGTAGGCAAAGTTTTCTAAGGTGTATTTATCCTAAACTTCTGGAAGACTTCCAAATGTCTGCTATTCTCCTAGTAGAGGACCCAGCTAAATGATGTTCATCACTTTCAAACACAAAAAGTCAAGTCCAGTCTTCTTAAACTCAGTATTAGTGCAAGGCAGTTAGACTTTTTAATATATTTAAGATAATAGAAATTGCAAAGAAAAAAATCATAAAGTTTTTAGAATTTGTTTCCGATTCTACCACTACTTGGTTTTATGCCAACCATTCTTTCTCTGCCTTAGTAGCTACATTGGAGAATTCATTCATTAAACAAATATTTACCCAGCACCCAGTGCATACCAAGCTCCTGTTCTTGGCACTGGAGACATGACGATAAATAAAATAGATAAGGTCTCTGTTCTCATGGACTCAAGAGCCCAAAAGAAAAGAAAGATTAATACTTAGAAGTATTAGTTACAATTGCTAATGCTTATAAGCACTCATTTCAAGTCCTGGGAAAGAGAGGGACAGAATATCGTGGAGAGTGTAGGGTCTACCCTAGTTCAGGAGTCAAAGAAAGGAGAGATAAGGAAGTCATGCTCAAACTGAGACCTTAAGCTTGAGTAAGATTATCATCAAGGAGAAGGTGGGGAAGGACTAAGACAGCCTTTTCTCAGTCAAGCAATACAATAGAAGTTTCTAAAATATTTTCTTTTAATGCCTTTCTGCCTCCAAACCATGAAAATCCCCAGCCCAGCTTCCTTATTATAGCTAAAACTTCTTTAATATTTTTAATGCATATTTTCAGATGTTACTGGTAGCTGCAGGGGTAATTACAAGAGAACAAGAAATATCAGACCTGATGAAACTGGACCTTTATATCAATAATGAGTCACCAGAAATTAAAACTCAAAATGACCTGGGTGTGACTTGTAGCATGTATTCTGTGGAGATACGTAGGAGTCTGGTGAGGGGTAGGCCTACCCACAATGTTCAGAGAGGCCTCCCCTGTCCAGAACAGGTGTTTTTCCAAGACCTGTCTCCTCGGTGTGTGGAACCAACATCAGTCAAGGGCCTGTTAGCTTTGAGAGAAATTGGTACCATTACAATACAGTCAAAGATTACCCAGATTTAGGGTCATCTCTAGGAATCACCTTTCTATCAGAGAAAACTGTCTATATAGCAGACTTCCAGCTACAGAGCACCTGGATGCTATGTGGTGTCACCCATCATGTGAGTCCCTCTTTTCCTCTCCTTGATGCCCCAGGCTGCTATCCTGTGCATTAGGTCAAGGATAAAAACCCCTCTGCCCTGCTAGAATTATAGTCCTGGAAATTTCCGCTAGGTATGTAATGAGAGTTTTTCTTTTTCTCCTTCTAATCTACTTGGTGTTAATTTGTTTGCTCTACCAGGTTGAGAAGAACCTAGAGAGTTATGGGAAAGTTTCCTCTTCACTGCTCTAAGTGAGAGCAGGAGACATGGGGTGGGAGCGGGGCAAAGAAGGAGGGACTGTGGACAGGGAGGGAGGTCAAATTAGCTCACACAGCACAAGGGTAAGCGTTCGCTCACTGGTTGATAAACAGAACCATTTCAGGCAACCAAAGTAATAAACTCCTTTCCTTGGAGTTTCACATACACAAAACAATAAACATGCTATATAATTGTCTATTTTATGCCTCTTGTTTTATTGTTATAACACAGACTAAATCATGTCAACATGCATCAGAATTTTTGGAAAATTCATGTGCTTCCTTTCATAGTAGGATTTTGTTTCTGACTCCAAAGCAGGAGCCCCAATATTCACTTATTTTAACCAACAATTGCAGCATTCTTATTGGTAGTTTTAATATATATGTATATATATATATATATGATTTATTGATTTATTTAGAGGAAAAGAAGTAGACAGGAATGAAGGCCAGCAAGTAGAAACAGAGAGAAGGAAGTATCCATTTACTTTGGTTGTTCCTGTTGGTTGCACCCCCTGCCCCACTCACCAAATCTGAGACTATGCCATCCAGGGTTGTAGACTTAACAGCTAAGACACCAGGGCACTCCAAAATGTATAATTTTAGAAGTTTCGTTTGTTAAAGGAAATTAGAAAAGTAGGAGGGAAGAGGAATATATGAGCTACCACAAAATCATCATCAAAATAAAAGTATAGTTTACATTTCAGTATATTTCTTTCCAACCTTTTTTCTTATATCAGTTTTTGGTTTTGCTTTTACTTCTTTATTTGTATTCAATGCTCAATTTGTTAATTGTATAATTAGATTAAACAGTATTCATCTAAAAATCCAAACACTTCTTACACAACTAAAGAATTGCAACATGGGTTTCACAACTGTAACATTTTTCAGACTTTTTTTTAATGAAAGCTTCAGGCAGGAATGAAGTCTAGCAGGGAAGGAGGCAGGGAAAGAGAGAAGGAAGAAGATTTTTATTCATTTTTACTTAAGTGGTTGTTCTTCCCGGCCCAGGATGCAAACTGGGTCCTTGAGATGCACATGGACTGTATTTAGACTGGAGGCAGTTGAACAAAACACTGCCAGGACACACAACATTTTTCAGACATTAAAACAGTAATTTACAAGCTGATCGATTTTCCCTAAAACTCTAGTATACTATGTATGAATCTTTTAAATGCTACAAATGCCTTAAAAAAACAGAAATATATGCAAGAGAATCTTCACAATTATTATAACACTATTATAGTTCATCTCAAACTGTTAACAAAGTATTTATAAATTTAAATGCATTTCTCCTTTATCATTCTACCTGCTCTATGAGTATTCTTATACTTTCCAGTGGATAAAGGTAAGTATTTGAAAAGATATATATTTCTTTACCTTCTTAGCAATTTAGTAATTTTCTCAAATTTAAAATTAAATATATATATGCATGTATGTATGTGTGTGTGTGTGCAAAGTCTCTGAATAGTTTGTGTTGGGTTTGAAATTTTTACATACAACACCTTCCCGTGTACTTTAAAATTCTTGTAGATCTAATCAATTGAAAGGTTACACAAGGTTATATTGTAATGCTAAAAGTGAGATGCTGATGTAAAAGTACCTAAAACCGTGGGAGGGCTTTGGAAGTGGTTAGAGCTGGAAGAATTTTGAGGAACAAAGGTAGAAAAAATTTAAGTTGCTTTGAACAGACTGTGGGTAGGATCCAAGCTTGGAGGGCATGCTGCTGGAGAGGGCTCAGGAGCAAGTGGGAACATGTTATTGGAAACAAGGAAGAAAGTTCCTTGTTAGGTAGGAACTAAAAGCTTAGTAACATTGTCCCCTACAATTATGTGAAATCAGGACAAGTAAGTGATGAACTTGGTTATTTAGCTACGATTTCCCAGCAAAACACTGAAGGTGCCACCTGGTTGCTTTTTACTGCTGATGATAAAGTGGAGAGAGAGAAATTGAGGGAAGAACTATTAAATAAAAGGGAACTAGTGCTTGATGATTTTGAAAACTCTGTCTCTCCAGATGGCAAAAAACTGTTTCAATTAAGAAATGACTTTGGTGCGTGCAGCATAGAGATAAGGCCTTGCCTCGAGTAAGTCGTGTGATTGTAATTATAGTTTTCTCTTCTTTTTAATATAATAAATATGACTATATTTAATACTCCACATATGACTCTAAGGGCTGTTTTGTTTTTGTTTAACATGAGCCCTTTCCTAATTTTTGTAAGCCTTACTCTTTAATTTATGCACAATGTCCCAGCAAGCGATGTACATTGCTTACTTACCATCTTCTGCTGCTGGACACTCAGGGCTTCCCAGAGCATTCCTGTAAGTCTGCAGTGTTTTCAGTAATGAGGCTAAGTTCCATGGGAAGGACTCTTGCATGTGGCATAACTGAGCCAAGAGTATAAACCTTTTGAAGATGCCTAAAACATATAGTCCAGATAGGGTCTTCAACTACTGCATCAATCTATTGGCAATGCATGAAAACACTTGTTCTGTCATACCCGTGTCAGCTTTCACTGGCCCTCTCTCCACTCTTACTGATTTGTGAGGCAGAAAAGAGTACTGATGGCATCTTCTCTTAATGTGCATTTCTTTGTGTGGATCATTTTTCCTTATCTTTCATTCATTTTATTTTCTCTTTTAATCTTTGATTTATGCCTATTAGCCCTCTTTTATGCATTTGAAAACACTTTGCTCAGCTTTGCCTTAAAATTGTTTAACATAATGGAAATGTCTCGTATTTTATTTTAATGTTGTTGAACTATCACCACGGCACACATAATATACTCTTCATTTGAGATGCTGTTTAAATATAGTTCATTTTTGTTTCAAATTACTCTGTAGCTTTTTACTAGACTTATGTCTTTTTTGTTATTGTTCTTAGAGTTTGTCTCCATACTTTAAATATATACATACATATATAAAAAATATAGGTATATACATATATGCAAGTATATATACAAATATGTACACATAAATACATATATATGTGTATGTATACATACAATGTGTAGACAGAGACAAAAAGAAAAGGTAAAAGTTTAAATTACTCTTGATTTAATCACCAATTTAATAAAATATGTGACTAAAATATAGATGTCAATTATATAACATATATTTCTTTTTAGAAGCATATAAAGTTGAGAATTAAATATCATATATGCTTGTTAAAGAATGAGAAACGTTAAAAAGCAAGCACGTAATTTCTTTTTAAAAAATAACTATTTGGAGGACTGCGTGTATTTCACTAAAAATAGTTTTTAGACTCTTTATTTTTAATTTCTTTCAGAATTACTTTCTGCGTCTCCATTTTTTTTTTTTTTTTCCAGAGGAAATATGTAGGCAGGAATGAAGACCAGCAAAGGCAGGTGACAGGAAGAGAGAGGAGGAAGAAGTATTTATTTTATTTTTCAGTTGTTCCTCTTGGTTGCTTCCCAGTCCCAGGATGTGAACCCGGGGGCTTGGGATGTATGTGGACTGTGTCAGCCAGAGGCAGCAGACTTATCCATGGGCCACTCAGGTGCACTTTCCTTCATTTTACTATAAATGATATATACCCAAGTTAATTATTCTTATTCACCTATTTTGATTTAACCTACTTTGGGAAGGCTCCAGTGGTAAAGTTTCTCTCATCTCAAGGACTAGAGAATTGCCACAGTACATGTTTCCATATCAGTCCATCTTCCCAAGAAACTAAGTACAAGTCTAAAAACTGAAGTTTTGAAGGCAGTTTTGGGTAATGGGAGATCCTGGGATAAGCACAGTGCATCTAAAGTGCCTACTTTGAAGAAAGCCAAGTTCATCTTCATTTGTTGGTTCTGGAGAGAGGAATTTCCATGAGCAGGTGAGCAGTGCCCCATGGACACCCGAACGTGGAGGCACAGCTTGTCTGATGTTCCCATCTTGAAAGTTTGAGACTCAACTCACAGACTTGCATTATTTTTTTCAAAAACAAAATTGCATACAGTCAAGATTAAACTGAAATGAGTAAAACTGTACTGTATCAGGTTTAATGAGGTTTTGTAACAATTAACTATATACCCACAATTTTGAACATCATTTTTCTGATGAAATATGAACGAATCTAAGTCTACAGAGGTATAAGGCCATGATTTAGAAAATTATCACACAATGATCCTTGGAGCACAGAATAACTTATGTCAATACCCATTTGTTCAAAAATTCCTAAGACGCTCATTTTCTGAGGTAGAATCAGCAGTGTGATTGATTATTCATTAAAAAACACTCAGAGGCATCTCAGCAGCAACAAACTAATGCCTTTGGTGGATCGATAATTTTTCACTGTAATCACAAGAAAAAACCCAGAGCATCAGAAAAATCATCGGCTACAACATACAAGGATAAGTACCAGCAGTTTCTGGCGGCCCATTGAAGAGGGGACTGAACAAAACAAGAGATGTTTGCCATATGTTGGGAGATAGTGGTAATGGAAAGTATTTACAAAGAAATGACTAACAGTTGTCTGTATGTTATTCAGGTGCAGAGATAAAACACATCCTTCACATTATTCTAAAACTCAGGCAGTCATTTCCAGAGTCTTATAATTCCTTACACAGACCAAACCATCATGGATGTCAGCAGTTTTGCTGCATAAGCACTTTAAGATGAACTCTTGACATCTGAATTAGCATAAAATATTCTGTGTAAACTAATTCGCATTAGAAGTTTTCGATTACTGAATTGGCATTGCTGTTGTCTTGTATTTTGAATCAGCTTCGTAATCTTTCCTCTTGGAGAATATCCTCTTCAGTCCCATTTCCCTGGTTCTTGGCCTGACATGCCTCCTCATTCCCATCAGGTGAGCTACTTTTGCTGTCTTTGCCACAATTTGAAGCAGGAGGAAAGGAACCCACAAATCAAGCTCATGAGAAAATAACCATTTCCTTGCTTGTATTAAAGCAAATCTGATAGATGTATTTCCCCACCCCAGGAATCTACTGTTTTCTCCTGAAAGGTGACCATGTTATGTGGTTCACTCTGCTTTGCATAACAAGAAACAGGTGAGAAGACACAGTGGACAATAAAAATCCTTCTAAGTAAAGGGAGCCATGATGCACACAGCTTCCCTGGATGTTCCTCAGTGAGTGAGTGAGACATCAATACACCAGACTGTGGGTTTACCATTTGTTGGGGTTCAGAAACTTGAAGGCAACAACCTCAGACCTTATGAGGGAGTCAGGGAGACCAGCAGCCAGATTGTGAGACCTCAGGTGTGACTTGGATCTTCACCACTTACGTACACAGCGGAGTAGGCTCTTGTCACCACTTCTTACTTTAAAAGTCTTGAGAAGAGAAAGCAGGTATGTGTAATTCAAGACTAAGTCAAGTCTCACAGGAAGGGAGCTCCCCTCCAGGGGAAGTATGGGAATTTGTGGGAGTGTTTTTGATTTGCACTAATTGGGAGACACCATTGCATTGAATGGGTGGACTACAGGTGGCAAACACCCTACAAAGTGAGAGATACAGTCTTCATGACAAAGAACTTTCCCATATCATGCCCAAACTTCAATATCTAATGCCATTAAACATATAAACACAAAGTAGCTTTCAAATACATTGAATTTTTCAAGAATTCACTGTGTGTAAATACTCGTTTTGTTTGCAATTTTACCAAGAATTAATCACTTTTCTAGTAAATCTTTAATGACAACATTGCAATCTGCAAATGTAGCTATCACATTCAAGAGTAGATCTAGGCACGCCTTGGTGGAGCAGCGGTTTGGTCTGCCCCCTCTGACTGAGCATAGTCCATATGTATCCCAAGGTCCCAGGTTTGAGTGGGGGGGTGGGGGCAACCAATTAAAAAAAAAGAACTATAAAAAGGAGTAGATATAAACATACTGACCTAGCCCTTATTTCAAAATGCCAAATATAAAGAAAAAGTGTTGACAATATTCATTTGAACATTGTCTTACTTTTCGACTACCTCATCATATATTTTAGTTTAATCCGTGCCAAAAATAGAGATACTTTTTTTTTTTTGTTTTAAGGAAAGGTACGGGCAGAAATGAAGGTGAACAGAGGCAGGTCAGAAAGAGAGAGGACGAAGAAGCACTTTGTTTCATTTAGTTGTTCATCTTGGCTGGGTTCTTGAGTTGTATGTGGACTGCACTGGCTAAAGGCAGCTGACCAAATCGCTACTCCACCGGGACATATCCAGATCCTTTTATAAGGTACTTTTCTGTTACATTTCCTTTCTGTTACAGTTTGCTGAGCTCTATGGGTCCCACCCAGATTCCCACTTCAGGGCTTCGGCAGATGCTGGCGTATTGACCATCCGAGCTGGTAGCTAAGTGCCACCCTTCCACCCCCACTCCCGCCCCTCTCCTCCCCACTGCTGACTGCCAGAACTCACTCAGGTCTCCAGAGGACTCCTTCTTCAAGGTCCCTGACTCCTGCCTAGGAGGAGCAGGCAGCATCCGCTGAATGGTCCCTGGTGGGCAGTAAGGCTCTGATTAGGCTCAGTCCAGAAGGATCCCCCCTAGCTCCTGAGCTTCCTCTGGTGTCTGCTGAGTCATTCAAGGGATCACATCAAAGCACAACCCAACTGCCCGGTAAGCCCAGTACTGCTTCCCTCTCTTCCACTGCTACTCCTGAGGGTGTGTCCTGTGTACTTCCTGCCCCCAATGCCATCTCGGATTGTCTTCTGAGGATACTGAACTGTAACACAATCGAGTATTATAAAGGTTTTTGAACATTAAGTGGTATGGTCTCTGGTTATTTTAATTTAGGATAACAAAGGGGAAATTTCGCAGTGTTTATAATACAAAAGAAGGACTGTGTCTAATGGGAATGAGAACCACTAGGCTAGGTGAACTCTTTAGCCCCCTCCCTCCCCACCTTAAGGCCCTTTCCTTCAGGCCTAGAGCACTGGTTGCCCCAGATAAGCTGCAATTAACTAAAACTCAAAATGATAACTTATGTAACTGCCTCTCACACACTTGAATATAATAAGTGCGCCTGTATGGCACCTCACACATCAGCACTTTTTTTCTAGATTATCCACCCACCATGCGACGTATCCCTAAGCAAGTACTTTCTGTACAGGATGCAGCCAGCAAAACCCAGCAGCTTGTGCCATTACTCCATAGCTGAGGCCTCCCAGACAAACAGCCATGTGCATCTTTAGTTTTCTCAGAGACTAGATGCCTAAGAAGATAATAGACCAAGAGCACCAGGCACTTTGTCCTGTGAGATTATTTAGATGAAATACAGTTTTAATTTATTTCTTAATATAGTATTGTAATTCTCCTTGAACCATCCAATGGAAAAACTTCACGAAGTCAGAGTAGAATTGGAGTGTGTGTGTGTGTGTGTGTGTGTGCACGCACGCACATGTGTGCTCTATATGTCTGTGTGTCAGAGAACAGGCATTAGGGGCAGTGGAAGAAGGGAGATATAGCCAAAAGCAAGACTTGTGAATACCATATTTGTTCCTCTAACTTTTGACCAAGTTGCATCAAAGGATTCAAAATCCTTTGAAAGGATTTAATTTCCCTTCATGCCAGAAAAGTATACTTTTATATTCAATAAAGCCAGAATGAGGATTATTTACATGATTCTATTACCATTCAAAGCAGTAGTTTGTATAATACTTCATTATGCCACAGGGTCTTCACTACATTGGCCATTGGTCATTCAATGCCAAAACACAGATTAGAGTCTGAAAGTTGGAACACAGCTTCTCAGGGCTGACATGCTGCCTCCAGGCTGTTGCAGAATTAGAGGCTGTCTAGTCACTCTATCTGTTCCTTAACTCCTGCACCTGTAATACTGGATGTTGGTCAGAGTTTCCACCTCTGGTTCCTCCTAGGGTGTGGTGATCATTAAAGGAATAATGTTTTTCAAGTATGGAGACATTCCGGATTAAAGACACAACACAATTGAACACATTCTGCCTCTAGCTGATGTAATTGCAAGCTAGCAAAATAAGATTCCATCAGGTACCCTATTACAGCAGCAATGCCATTAGCCTTCCTCTCAGGACTTAGGGCCAGTCTCAGTGTTGAAAGAAGTTCTGGTACCCATGAAGGAAGACACCAGGTTGAAAAAGAAATGCTTTCATTCACTCAGCTTTCATGTCGTCAATAAACAAATATGTACAATTCTATTCCAAGTTAGAGTAAAAATAAAGAGCACATCTAATTTGTTCATCATGGTATTTAGGGAGTTTTCATAAAACTTTCATGTTGTCTTTAAAGGTAGGAAGCTTGTGAAAGTTCAACCAGTGAACCTGAATAAATGCTTTGCATGTCCATTTCCTTCTTTCCCATATGTAGCTGGCAGCTGGCATCCTATCCTGCTACACACCTGCTCTGCTGCCCAGTGCATCAGCTCTTCACTGAGTATTATCTTACATTGCAGCAGGGCTGTTGCCATAGCCCTGGCCCATCGCCATGAGTGTTAGCTGTGCTGCAGACCACACCACAACGGCGGTGGAAACGCATTGTGGAGAAGCCATGAAAGTGATCCGAAGGTCTGAACTCTTTGCTAGCAGACCGTACCTCTCTAAAATAATGCTCATGAGAAACGGTGTTGGAAAATTCTGCCCATAGCTAAGTCACTGAGAATACTTTTTTTTATTCCATCCATTCAAATACGTTTGGAGTTCCAGGTCTAAACTGGCAAAGGAAACAAAATAGACAGAAGTGAGGTTCGAGTGTTTAGTAGGCAGCTTGGATTGAGGAAGCCTTTTGCACTGCAACAGGAAACAACAAAAACTGTTTCTGGTTGGATATATTTGGTGATTGAACGATATATATATAAGATTGACCAGAGGGTCTCCTCTAGTTCTGATAGCAGATATCCAACTTTCTTCCACAGGAAAAAAGAAAGATTACAAACATGCTTACATGGAAAGAACTTGAACTCTCAATGGCATATTTGGAGTAAAAGGTAAGTGATCTATGAGTACGAGATGAATGGTCCTCCTTGCTCCTCCACATGAAAAAACTCAACCCCACCTCAGAAACCAGGCAAATATGGTATCATAGCATCAACAACATTTGGACTACAAAACTGTAAGGGCAGTCATCACAAGGATGTATCCCAAATTCCAAAGGATTCTTGTTTATCAGCTTTTACACATAAATCGTTCTCAGAGTTGAGCTCCAGTTCTAGTGGTAAAGTGTATTCAAAATTGAGTGTATGCCCCCCGACTAGGTCCAGACCCCATGCTGGGTGATATATTTATTAGTAACAAAGAAGTTTTTTTTAAAAGACTTTAAAAAACTAGTTGAACCTAAAAATAAAATCTATTTCTAGTTCTGTCTTGGTCCAAAACACGGAAATGCAGTGGCATTTCTAAAATGTTTTCCTTAGGTGTTCCTAACAAACTCACTTAAGTTGGGGACTCCACAGTCCTCAAACTAGTTCTCTGTGAAATACTTCCGAAGAATCAGTCCTGGGTACACTAGTATAGAAAGGGATTTTTAAAAAAGACTCTCCCAACCCCATCTGTCAAAGGGGAGACCCTAAATGTTAGATCACAGATGCCTCTTCACCACCATCTGTCCCCCGGCTGACATACAGACCTATGTACTCACTAGTGTGAGTCTGAGTCAGAAAATTCCTTCCCTTCACTGCTGTCTTTGATCCCACCATCACTTGTTTGGGCCACTGGGAGGAAAAGCACTTAGATTCACCTCCTAAAAAGTTCTGAAAGCTTGCAGATGCCTGTACCTGATCTCAGACCAATTTAGTCAGAATCTGTGAGGGGGTAGTGGAGAACCTTCAGTGTGGACATCAAGAGTTATTATGTTTTTTAGGTGATTCTGATGGACACCTGGAGTTGGCTGAGAACCCTCAGGTATGAGACTGACTAGACAGGCAGCCAGTGTGGTCCAGCCCATCAGCCTGCCTTTGGCTGCTGACCTGTGACCTTCATGAGCGTGAAATGGGACAGTGTTTCAGTTAGCAACAAATTTATTGATTTTTTAACCACTTAAAGAAGAATTTAATACTTCACAGAAGCACACAGACTTTCAAAAATATGTTGAATAATAAATGACTTATCTGAGAATCTACCTTGAGTTCTACTTTTCAAAAGCTGTGTGTTTTGAAAAAGTGCCTCTTGGTAGCAAGCTGGCATGTTCTCATCATTTTTCACTGTCTTTGGTGCATTTTTGTGGTCCCTCTCCCTCCACTGGTGTCACGTAAAGACCCAAATCTTACCTCCAAAATATATCCTAAAATTTCCTGACGCATATTCCCGTCTGGAACTATGTCTGTCAGGTTATTCTTAACAAGTAAGTATTTATTACTATTTAAATGACTCTAGCACTATGTGTTACACTATAAAGAATATGGACTAAGCTACTTACATATTTTAACTTTCATAAAAAGTTTGAAATTATTTTTATCAAAATGAAGTTATGAGAAATCTCTAGTGAATTTTTTTTTGGATTTAAAAACATATTCTTCATCATCTGTCATTTCTTCTTCAGTTCAGTTCTAAGGATGAATCTGCAACAAGGCACATGGCTGTCGTGATTCTATTTTAGTTCTTCAATAACATTTCAAGTGGCTGAAGGACAGCACACTGACTAGGTTAACTTCTCCTGCTGTTAACATTTCAACAGAAGGGGCTCTAAGTGGAAGTCATTTAATAACTCTTAAATTATAAATAACTTTATGACAAGAAAAGGTGGTCCCCAACATTTTTGCCTTGTCCATAGGGCTTCTTCTCCTTCCTTCTAAGACATTTAAATGAATCACATTGACAAGAAGTCACATTGACTGAAAACAGTGTGTCAGTTTTTCAGTGAGCTTTCATTGTCACTGTAGAAAATGAAGCCTAGGTTCAGAGTCAGTGTTCACAGTCAACTATAAATCCCAAATTGCTCATCAACTCTGAAGCCATGATATTTCCAAGCTTTGTCTTTGGCATGAAGAGAAGGTTCAGAGAAAACTAAATGGGATACTGAAAGGGAACTTTTTGACTGGGCTGCAGTTGAAACTATCTTCAGTCATGCACTGTCTCTGGAGTTTGGTTGAGAGACCCCCAGGCAGGATTGAAATTACAGCCTCAAACTTCCCAGGCTCTGGGTGAAGGAAGGCATCAAGACATTGCCATCAACTGGTGATCTTTTCCAGGGTATTGTCATCTCCCAACACTATAGATTGCAAAAAGAAAACTGACCTTGAAGAAAGACACTTGCTAGGGGAACAGGATATATAACAAGTTGATGGTGACCAGTGAATGTCCTGCTGCTTTTGAAACAGACGTTTTGGAGCTTTTTTTAATGGAAAGTATGAAAACCTATTTTTTTTCCTGAGTATCATGATAGCTGTGTGGGGAGGAAAAGTGGGAGAAATAACAGTGGAACTCGGTGTGCTCAGTGTCTCTTTCATAATGATGCTTAGAGATTTCCATCGGAAAATCTTGACTAGATATGAAGTCATGCTTTAAAAAACACTCAGAAAGTGCTGGGCTCTGATGCTATTATAGAGCCATGTTATTTTTAAATGCATAGGAAATGGCTCCCAAATCCATCTATTTAAACCTCCCAGATAAACAGAGTAGTTTCTTCTCAAAGAAACCAAGGCTTCTTCCTCCTCAGAGAAAAAGCTTTTAGAGCTGGTGAGACATTAGCACACAGCCATCTGAGAAAAACTGGTTTGGTTTTGTTACCATGCCCGAGTGCCACTGCTTGTAGAGCCTTTTCACAGACCCCTGTAAGATGATCGCCACTGCTGTTCAGCAGGGTTGCAATCGGACATTGGCTCATTTATGGATAGAGTGAGGAAGAGTTTTGACCGGGTGACTTGTGACAAAATGAAATAAACAGACGTTATGTATCCTACAGTTACTGCCAAGTTTTCATGACATGTTAGATGCTGAGATGCTCTGAAATTTTTGCCTAAAATTGCAGCTTAGTTGTGAACAGAGCAATCATACCCCTATGCGCAGGCAGATTGTTGCCAAATGCTAAGAAGTTTTCAAAAACATTTAGTCATCCTCCCAAATATGAAAAAAGAAAGTGCAGGAACTAGTCCACTGACAGTGAGATGCTAAAAGCTGGGTCACAGAGGTGATCTCATTCCTTCTAAATGCCTTCCCTTACCTGCACCTCTACCTGGCTCATCCACATGGACTCGCAGCCAGGGTGTGAGATGACAGCGAGGGTGTGGTTTTGGTCTTAGTCTTCAGTTGGAAAGTTCCTGAGTTCCTATGGGCCTTATAAGAGCAATGCCAAAATACAGGATAAGACCTGCAAACATGCAAAGAGGATAGATCTGTGAAGAAGAAAAGGGAGAAGGCCAGAGTCAGACTACATGCCAGTCTGACCCTGTAAAGCAGAAGAGGAAGGATAGAAAACACCTTTCCAGACACTAACATTTTCACTAGAAGTGGGGCTCCTGTGTTGGCCATGAGTCACTCTATCTATTCATTTCTCTCTAACTTTGTCTTTCTTGAAGATTCTGTCCAGCACCAGGGACTAGAGGGATTGATGCTATGCCCAAAGCCTCCTGTGTGCCACGTGTCTTTCCTGGCCCTCCTGGGAGCAGGATGCCTGTGCGTAAGCCAAACCCAGAAAGAGGAGCAATGCGCAGATCTTCGGTCTCTGATGCGCCCCTGCCCTTTCTGTTTCCCCAGTGCATGATACCTGGCCCCTGGCACAATGACAGCTGCCCCTCCCCACCTCAAGAGTGGTCCCTTTCCTCTCTGGCTCTGAGAGGTCGCCTACAAGCATTCTCAGAGTTGAAAAGTCAGAAATGCAGAAGTCAGGTTCATCCCTTGTTCACAGGCAGGAAAGGATCTAATGACAGCTTGCGTCCCAGCCTGTTTAGCTCACTGAATGTCAAGTGTCAGAGCACAAGCAGGTCAAGCAGAGACCCCAGGGCTCTGTGGTTTGCTGCACTTGCACATGGGTCTTAGAGGGTGAGAGAAGTTGTGAGTGCCATCTGGAGACTCTGCAAGGGTTATGGCCCTTGACCCATCTTCCTCACAGCTTCTCTGATTTTCTGGAAACAAAGGCCATACCCCACCCCCATTATGCCTTTGTACTGCCCCCCCACTTCCTTACCCTTAGGGATACCAAGACTGAAGGCTGCCCCTTCACAGAAAGTTTCAGGGGCCCTGCCCTAGCACAGGTCAGGAAAGTCAACCTACTGTCAAGAAAACTTGGCTCTGCTTCCCCCAAACTATCTTTAATCAGCTCTAACACAGCTTTTTGAAAGGGTCATTGCTCTTCCTAAAATGTTAAGTTTACTACCTCTTTGAACATGTCTACATTTCCTCTGGAATTATTATCTCTTCCCTCATTGGGATTCCACCCTGCGAACAAACAAATAAATGAAGACATGAATTTTCAGTCGCCCATGGGTCTGTGCGCACCCATGCTCCCATTTAGGAAGTTAGCTCTCTGCTCCAGGGAAACACTTGAAGAGGAAAATAAAAATATATGGCAGTAATTACATCTCAAACAGAAAGGATTATGGAGGAAAAAATATTTCAGAAGAAAATCTGAATCAGCATTTGCAAGGAGTGCTGGTTTTTATATGTAGGTATTTGCGAAACAACAGACTGTCATTAACTTCTGCAGGAGCTGGTTCTGACAGTGTGAGTTGTGAATTGGTTGCTTGGAATGTGGAGCACATATCCTCCCAGCCGGGATGTTACAATTGGTGGTTGAGTTCCCGGGGATCAACCATCAGCTCCATTTCCGAGCCTCCACTAACGCCGGCTGATTCTGCCTCGGGACAGTGAATACCGGAGTGCGGGGAAGACTTTTCTCTCTTTCCAGCGCATGGAGTCCATTCGTGGCACCATTAAATATATATATATATATATATATATATACATAATGTATATGTACACACACACTGTATGCTTTATTCAATTAATTTGACTCCCTTTGTTTATAATGTAGTTTGGGAGTATTGAATAGATTTTTTTAAAGAGCAGCTTTAGGTTCAAAATAAAAGTGAACTTGAAGTGCAGAGTTCACCACACCTCCACTCAGGTACAACCTCCCCATCTAGCAACATCCTACACCGCAATGGTACAATTGTTTTATTTTGTTTTTTAGAGAAAAAGTAAAGAGAGGAGGAGGAAGCATTTAAGGAAAGAAGAAACATTTTTATGTATTTAGTTGCTCTTTTTTTTTTTCTCTCGGTTTTTCACTCCAGCCCCGGGTCTTGAACCCAGATCCTGGGGCTTTCTAAGGCCCTTGAGCCACAAGCGTGCACCCCACAATGGTACATTTGTTACAACATACACTTGTTAGGACTCTACAGCAACACATCCTATCACCGAAAGTCCGTAGTTTTATAGTAAGGTTCATTCTTGGTGTTTCACGTTGTATAGATTTTCACAAATGTACATTGGCTTAGATCCATCAGTGGAATACCACACAGTGTAGTTTCATGGACCCACATATCTTCTGTGCACTGTCTATTCATCCTTCCCTCCTTCCTAACCGTAAGAAAAACTTTGCCTTTCTTTCTCACGCTTCTCCTGCCTGCTACTCCCAGACCCATAGGCCTTACTCTTATTCTTCCCCTAGGTATGCCTGGAGTCTGAGTTTCACTCAGGCAAGCGCTCCTAGGATCCGGGATACAGCTTGTCAGCACGCCCAACCCCTACCCACCCTGCCAGTGGCCTGATTCATACGAATGTGTGAATGACTAACAGCTCCCAGATGAAACTTAGGTATTTCCATTTTGAAAAGAATGACAGTCGACTCCTCCCCCTCCCATTTCTTGAATAGGTGCACTCTCAGCAAGTACCAGAAAGAGACCCAAGAGTACCTCCTGCTTTTTCCTCCCTCCTTCCTTGCAGACTATACAAATGATTTCAAAATTCTAAGATTCGTTCTCTCCAAGTGGTTCTTTTGACAACAATGCCTTGGCCAGAAGGTATGTGGGTAGCTGAGAAGGACTGGAGTGTTTGTAATTTAGAGCTTGCCTGTATATTAGTTAGAACCTCAGAGAGAGACATTTTAGCTCTTGCCCTGCAGATGCCCAAAGTGTCTCTACGAAGAGACAAATTTCTTTTTCTTTGTGGTTATTAGCATATCTCATGAGGCAAAATATCCTCTCAGCCTTCCTAGGATATCCAACAAGCACTGCCAGCACCATCTAAAAAATGAGTGTAAAATAACTTTCCGTAACAAAACAAATCATTTGATAACACAAGAGAGGGATTAGCGAGAGACTATGCTGAAATTCCAACTGGCTTTCTTCAATACAGTCTCCCATCTTTGCACAGATAAAGATTATGGTTGCCAAGGAAACAGAACTAGAAAGAGAAAGACAGAAACTTTGTCTCATTTGGTTTCCCCAGACTCACAAAGCAAGTCTGACTGTAAGCAGAGCTGGATGAGATTATGGTAGATTTATCATTTACTTAGTCAAATTGCTTTTAATTCATAGTCATGCTTCCATGTACATTTTCTTTTCCCTCTGCAAGTTAGGTCTACACTTGGTTGTCCAATGGCTGACAAAGAGCAGAGACTTAAAATTCACTGTCTCTGATTAAACTCAAATGCAGGACAGATGGCTTGTCTGAGTATGTGTCAGACAGGCAAAGCACTTAAGATTTGTGACAGGCAAGACCAGGAATTAACTGCTAAGTTTTTGCATTTATTCATACATGCATGTTCACCATGAATATGCCTGTAAAACTTATTTAAGTATTCTCACTTTATTCAAAATATTCCTGAACAAAGCAACTGCTCTCTTTTGGGCAAACTAGATGCCCTAATCTCAACCCCATTAACTCAAAATCCATTTTTCTCAGACTATATACATTGTGTACATTTCATTTCACTTGACATTCAGGATGCAAATGACATCCTTCTGAAAACCCAGCCTGCCCAGAACCTGCAATATGGGTTTCCACTTCATTTTTATGGGATTCTTTGTATTTAAATATTTAGTTATTTTATATAACTAATAAATATTTGTCTCTGAAAAGAAACAAAGACCAGTCCAGTGAGAACAAGGACAGGTATTTATTCAGAGCTAGCTAGATGAATGGAGTCAGCCATTGTCACTTGCCTTTTGGTGGCGACTCCAAGGCAGGCAGAGGAGAGGAGAAGCTTGAGAGCAGAAAAAAGGGAAGCTTCCACCATGCCTGCTTGCAGCCCGGTGTCCTGGGCAAGTGCAGGTTGGCTAACTAGAAGCAGAGCATCCTATGTGCCTATTTTGCTTTCTCTGGTTGGTCTTAAGTTGGAAGCAAGGACAACAGCTAAAGGAGCTGTTAGATATTAATCAAACCCTGGCCATTTGGGGCCAGCTGTTACAGGGGACATTGTTGGCTTCCTGGCACAATTGCTCGCGACAGTGGTGTGAGTTTCTGAAAGTCTGACATGTGGGTGGTGGGCTGGCACCCTGGGCTGGTTACTGTACATGACGAGTTGTTTTCTGGGCTGGTTGCTGCAGATTGTGAGTCGGAGTTCCATTTTTATTATGGTCTGGCCACTGTCTATTTGTATATCCAATTGATCAGTCAATGAATATTATGCAAACTAAAAAGTATGCCAAGATTAAGTATACGGCTCAGCCCTCAGCCCCGTTTATTTTTAAATTTTCCAGTCTTTTCTTCAGAAACCTGTTCTCAAAGAACATGGTGAGCTGTGGCTTCCTTCCACGCCCTTCTTTAGCGCCATGTCCATGGCGGAACCCAGCTGTGAATTCCTCAGACCTTCCCATGAAGTCAGGTTTTCCTGACACAGCAGAAGACGAGGGCAGCCCTGGCTTTCCACACTTGGGCTCAGTCTGTGAATCACCTTTCTACATTCCTAGACTGAGAGAGCAGGTCAGAGAGCCTTTCTTGAAATCTAGGCTCCACCACTCCTTTGGGCAAGTTAGATAATCTTTCATAACCTGTTTCTTCATCTCGAAATGGGGATAATAATAGCACCTGTTCTCATAGGGTTGCAATCAGGATGATGGATGTGCAAACCTTTCATACAACCCCTTGCACTGAACAGGTGCTCAGATTTAGATGTATTGATGTGTGGAAGAAATGACAGCTGAATATTATTGAGAACCTATGTGCCAGGCACTGAGCTTGGTGCTCTCTCTTAAGCTTATATTATTCAGTCTTTAGATGGATAATATGAATCATCTTTATTTTATAGATGAAGGAGTAGAGGCTCAGAAGTGAAGAAATCTCTCTGTATTTACCTACGTTTGTTGTGAGGATTAACTGAGATGATTGCAGAGTGTGTCCTTTGCCCAGTCCCCAGCATGTCATATTCAATCAACAAGGCTGTTGTGTAAAGTGATCCACTGATTATGCGCTGATAGACTTGCTGTAGTTGCCCATTCAACACTGGTTCTCCCTCTCATCCTTGCAAATAAAGGTTTGTGTGTGGGGCACCCCAGTGAAAGTCCTCCTCTCCCCATTCTCCCTATTTCCTTGGAAGTTCATGTGACCTAGTTCTGGCCAGGAGACAAACACAAGTCTCCTAGATGGTCCTTTTGGGAAATGCATTACTGTCCCAAGAAATAAGAGCTTCATCTGACACATTTCCTCCTTTGTCCTCATCTTTGCTGCCCGGAAAGCACGTCCTATATGGGATACAGCTGCTATCCTGCAAACAGGAGGACCAAGGACCATGCTCAGGATGGTAGCACAGGAAGACAGAAGAGCCCCAAGTCCCTGACAGCCCATAGGGCCACTGACACAGCCCTGAACTGCCAACCTCCCAACGATGTCACCATGTCACCAAATGTCTATGCCATGCAGCTGAAGGTAATCCAAACAAATACAGTCACTGGGTTAAACTGAATGTCTGACTATGCAATTTCCAAATGAGTAAAAATTAAGAATGTGAAACATCTTTCTCTACTCCCATCTGTCTACATGTAAGAACTGAGCTGACGAAGAACTCCAGGGGATGGAGGGTCAGTCCTCAGTCACCTCTGTCTCAATCATTCTCGACCCTTCTGAGGATGCACATCAAAGTCTCTTCTGGCTTTTGTTTAGTTGTTGTTTTTAATTCAGGCAAAACTGGTTTATAACTGCATGCTTTTGAGTACAGGCTCTCACTTATTAAAATGTATCACACCTATGCCCACCCCCAGAGTTCTGACAATCCTTCAGCAAAATCCACTGGAGCCCTTCAACCCTTCCCCTAACCCCCACCCACCTTCTCCTCAGGCGCCCTCGGTGCTGCTATTAGAATCGAAGCTTTTGTTTTATCAAGACCTTTTCTGAATACCCAAGTTCCATGTGTCAACTCCCACGAACTCTCCCCTCTTCCCTGTCATATGCTGTCTGTCATATGCAGTGTCATCAACAGGGTTTCCATGGGTCGTCAGCATCGTGTGCTTGGGAGCCGAGGACTCAGACACTTGTTCTCCAGGCTTGGCTCTGGATCAGCCTCCCCCAGCAAGAAACTGAATGATCCCTCTGTAAACCTTGAGGCATCTGCTCTGGCATCTTGGTCAGGGTCCAAAGGCTGTAATTGCATTCTGCCTACTTGTGAGCTCTCCTCACGTTCTAATTAGATGGTACTTATTTCCTGTACACAAAAAGATACTGCCCCAAACTGCGCTGTGCATTAAAACAAGGGGTCCGACTCATAAGGAGCATCTCACTGTGAGATGAAGCCATTACGAGGTAGGGGTGAGAAGCTGCATCTGCCTTACACTGAGCCAGCTGGGATGGCGGCATTCAGCTTGGAAGTAGCGCATGAGAGGAGCTAAACTTGTGGCTTTCTGTGCTGTTACAGGCAAATTATATGCACATATTTTCACTTACTTTCAGTGATTTCTCAGGCAAAGTCACAGCTTTCCTATCAAAATAAAAAACACGAGTACAAAAACTAAATTAGCTTTAAAGTGTGCTGTCTTAAAAAGTTGCATGATACAACTTTTTATAGTCAAATCTATGAATAACCCTAATTAAGGTATTTTTGCTTTGTTTAGAAAAAAATCCTACAAGGCCAAATTTCTTAATCATTTAATGTGCAACATTACTTTCGTGAACATATGTGGCTAAATGGTGAAATAAAGGACAGAAAACATTTGAAATGATCCTCCTTTTGATTAAACTAGAAAAGGCACCCGTTTTTAGTGCCTAAAATTATGTGAGTCAAATAAAGACACAAACACTGATGAAGAGAAAATCTCTAATAATTTATTTGACCTTCAGTTTCACATTGTGAAAAAAAAAATAACAGTTTTACAAAACCTCAAAAATGTAGTAGTAGCAGACAAATACATATGAACATGAACACTTCACTTCTTCAACTTACACAGTTCTGTACGTGAACCACATCTTCAACAGCCAAGAGAGGGATATTATTCAGCTCTAATCACTCTTATTCAGACAGGTGTCAAGCCCAGAGAAAAGGGGGCTGCACAATTATACCAGAAGTGGAAGGCTGCCCTTTGTTATCCGTTTCCACAGCAACCCGCCCATAGAATAAGAAGAACCTTCTCTGTCTTATGCCAAGGTTTTTGTGTGCACTGTGCTGTGAATTGTATTTGCTTCAAAGTGTGGGCCGTTTCACAGGGTGAGAATGGTCAAGTAGTAAGCCCAAATGCCTACATCAATTCAAAGAGCAGGAATCCAGAAAGTTCCCTGCAGGCTGGGGGCCCACCCTGACCATGGCTCCCTCTGGCTCACACACAGTAATTAATAGAGGATTCAAGGACGGACTACAACTTTGAAACAGCTGCAGAAAATTCATCCTGCTTTCAGAAGCCACACATCTTGGCAGATTTGCATCATAAACTACAGAGCTCTAACTGCTACAATATAACTGACACCAACTATGCCGCCAGGATACAATTAGACATTTGCATTGCTTAGAACACATCTAAGAACCAGGGACTGACTGCTGGAAAGTATTTTGATTCTTTTATTCCAACGGCTCATTTATTTTGGTCCAACTATAGCTCGCTTATTCATGGCATGGACAGACATGTACAATTAGTAGAAAGTATTCGGGTGGAGAGCAAAGTTAAGGAATTCATCTGTCATTAAACAATGCAAACGCACTCACAATGTAAAAGGTTGTTATTCTCTTATTTTCTAAAATACAGTTACGTGAGAAACACCGAGGAAAGTAGTGTGTTGCAAATTTTGTCCCTCCCCAGACAGCTCTGAGGAAGCACCTATCTAACACTAACACCCATCACAGCACATGTTTAGTAAACAAGCACTCAAACTAGCAAAGAATGTATTCACAACCGATCCCCAGCTATCCCAGAAAACCTCTCGACAGGGGCCACTGCCTATAATTCTTCAGTGTTTTGAGACCAAAGGTATCACTTTTGCACACCAAAGAATTGTTTTACAGACTTGCCGAAGGGTCAGCACTAAAATATATATTGTACCAGCGTGAATTCTTTCCTACAGAACTTCGAAGTCAAACAAGAATAGTGAACAATGAGCCTAAGGCCAAGCAAATCCCATGAGGGGATTCATTTCCATCTGTGATCTTTGCTTTTCCCATGAACTGTGGTTACGGCAAAGCATTCTCAGAGGGTAATAAATAGATAAATAAATAAACTTTGGACAGTGCTTTCACCTGTTCCTTAGCTACACAATAATTCCACACCATGTTCCAGGCTCTCTGGATCGTGCATGAAGAAAAATACGCTAAGTGATTTGGTCCCTTCCAAATTGCAGTAGCCGCGACTGATTTAGGTAAATCCAATGGGAAGGAGAAGGGCAGAGGGAAGCCTCCCTTCCCTTCAGGCCATCAGCCATCAGCATGACTATCACCTCTGAGACCCCATGAAAAGTTGGCAAGTCTAAGAAAAGTGGCCTCCATGCTTTCTTTACCTCTGGTATGTAATTTCAGTTTCTGTCGTCATCCTTCCCTGTCTGGACATTTACAAAATCCACGCCCCCTCCCCTTCCCCACCCACCCTCCAGTTATACTCCAATTGTAACTCCAAAAGTTTTCATCTTGTGCAGCAAAGCACCCCCACAGCCACAAAATGTGCAAAACATACAACCATTCACACACGTCCATACACGTGAAGACAACTGTAAGCATTGTTTCAGCATGCAGGCATCAAACAATAAATAGCTAAATCTATAACACATTTCTTAGCCAAGGGAAAGTTTAAAGTCACTTATAAATAGGACATCTTCCGAACAGCTACCAACAATCTCCCCAGTGTCCAAAAGCCCTGGGAAGCACAGTCCCTCAGAGGTCAGTGGAGAGTCCAGGGGTGCTCTCACGGTCGCTGGCCCAGCCTGCTTCCCTCCTGGCACCCGCAGCTGGGCTTTCAATCTCCAACAGCAGCTGGTGTGGAGGCTTCCAGCTTGCTCCTCAGAGAGGTGACAACCATTTCAAATTTTACACATAAATGGTAGAGCCCATGGAAATCAAATGCTGAATATGGTACAGCAAGGGGAAAAGGCCCAGCTTTTCTCTCCCTTTGAGGGGCTGATTAACGTTGACATTAATCCACAATTACAAGACAAGGACTAGATCACAGGTTCGTTCATTCATATTTAAACTATGCACTACTTGTACTGAAAATCCCACCCCTCCCCCACCCCCTTCCTTCATGTCCAGTTAATCATTTACAAGCTGCCACGGATTGTGTTCCAGTCTTGCAGCAACTTCTCCTTTTCCTTCTTTCTCTTCCTTGAAGTTGGCCTCTCCAAAGCAGAAATCTCATCTTGCCTCTGAGGAAGCTAAAAAATGGAAGAAAATGAAAGATTTATCAGTAGTCTCAAAATTAAAAAAAAAAAAATATTAAACTGAAGACAGAGTTGATCACTATGTCTTCTAAAGGTCTTTATTACATGCTCGGTAGCAACTGTGCAAAGATAAAGTGCTCATCTTAAATGCACACATGGAGCTGCATGCCTGCAGGTGGCTGACCCAACAGAAACAATGGTGTCTACAGAAAGATCTTTTCTTTTCTAAACATGTTTATGTTCAAATTCGAACCTATATGCGCATTACCAGTTGCCATCTTCTGCTTCCAACATTCAAAATTCTCTCCGTGACGGAAGGTAGCCTCTGTGAAGCACGCACCAGAGGGTCCCACCGGATTCCCGCACAAGCCCTCCTTGGCCCCTTTTACCATAAAGGATTCCAAATTAAATTTATTCACCATATAGACGGCAGACATATTAATCCTCTTATTTCAATGCATCTCTGCTATTCATCATGGCAGAAATCAGTCTCGCTTCCTTTCACATGACAACATACCAGGCCTCAACAGCCCAAGGCTGGAGTTTATGTTCAAAGTTCATCAGTCCACACTTGGGAGACACCGACTGTGGTATGCAGCACTATTATCAGCAGCATCTGCTGACATCGAGCATGAATGTAAGTGGAAGCTACCAAACCCACAAAGCCTGCACACTTCAGGGGAACCCGCATTTCCTCTCCGACTCCCCCTTCCCATTAGCTTACATCTCATATTCTACAGGAAGATGTGCTTTTGTCTTTCCCGTCCTTGCCTTATCTGTTCACATAGCACCTTTCCAACCCTAGTAAACAAATCTGCATTCCTAGTGCTATAACTCTAAGCATAGACAAAGGGAATCCAGGAGAGGCTGTTCATTACTTGGACTGAATTCTTCTGGCTTTTGTGTATTCAGAAGTCTGAGTCATTTCACTCCTTGTTTCTTTTGGCAGTTTCCTAACAGGGATTCCAGCTTTCAAGGCATTCCTCAGACTGAGGTGTCATCCCCCCAGCCCTTCCTCCCTGTAACCTATATATCAACATTAGACCAAAAGAATGCATTTTGTAAAAATATGAAATTTCAAGATGTTGCATACCCAAACAGAAAAAAAGAAGAAAGGGAGGGAAAACAAAGCAAATCTAAGTCCAAATGCTGTCAGGTGAGGACCACACAGCACCATGAAAATGGAATGTAATCAAAAGTAATTTCCTTTTGTCCCTCCCACCTACTAAACAAGCAGCAGGAGACAGTTCAAATCTCCGGGGTGGATGAGCTTTTAGGAGGGAAACTTTTTGTTAACGACGTATTAATGCCGCTCAGTTCGCACCTCCATTTAGGGCAGAGAGATGTACACAGAAGTGTCTGCTGTTTAGGACTGCTACCCACACACCCCAGCTTTGAAGTCACTCCATATCTAGCTTGAATGTTTTAACACTATCTTGTGTGTAGTAAACTTCAGAAATTGAAACCAACATCCTCCCTTCGGAAATTCGAAGACTGGCTTTGATCAGGCAAACCTGGCCCTGTCAAATTTCGTTGTTACCTGCTTGGCTGGCTGGCTGGCTGGCAGGATGTTTCACATATAACCTAACACTTTATTTACTCTGTTTCCCAGGGACCGGAAGTGTGTGATCAGGTTCAGATACCCAGGATAGGGCGAATTCAAGTGTTTGCCAGCATACTCTGGGCTGAGAAAAGAGGCACCAAAAATGAAGTATAAAGATGACAAGCAGGTAACGGTCAAAGACATCCTATTTCACCACCACACACGACGCTCATTCTGCTGCAAGCTCAGTCTAAATTGAAGCAAGGAAAGAAACAAATACAGAACACATATAAGACGTGACAAGCACTGGACTAGGTGTTTTCAACTTTCTTGTTTCCCTTCACTTCTCAACTCATTCAAGTCTGAATTTGGAAAGATCCTGGGAGAAGCATGAGATGCGGGCAATCTGAAGTCCAAAGAGACTGAGACTCTACAGCTTTGAGTTAGAACCAGAATGCAGGTGGAATCTCTCTGCCTCACTTTCCTTACCTTACTCCAAGGATGCCCGGCTACCAGTCACCATGTTGGCAGGCCACCACCACCAGGGGCAATTTTTATGGCTCTCCTATGCAAATGTAGTCACTTCTGGATGAACACCCATCTTAGTGGGCTGATAATTGATGCTAGGAGGTTCTTTAAACCTGCTTTAGAGTTGAGTCACACATTCGTATCGCAAATGAAATAACCACTTCCAGAGCATTTGTTTATTTAGGATTACTCAGATGCCAGCAAGGCTGCAAAAACCAGTTTGGTGTGGGACGCTGTTAGGCCAGTCGCTCCCTGGAGGAGGTTTTTGACTGTTTCTGCTCCTTCGAAGGAGTTTCATTCCAAGGAAACATTATATTTCTAAGAACTCTGCTAACTGTAATAGGCTAGGGGAGACACTGATGAAAATATAAAAACAAAGATTAAACGTGAAAGTGAGGTCAAGTTTTAGTGTTTTAAAATGAGCTGGAAGAGCTGAGGACAGCAAAGACTAATGAGTCAAACCTCTCTGGTTTAACTTTGCAATGATCCTGAGATTTCCATTTTTCCCTTTGAAAGCCCCTCTCAAAGGTGTGAAGCGCTAGGGAAAAGAGAACCAAAGTTTCCAAGGAAGGAGTTACAGTTCCCCTAAAGCAGTTTTTATTTTCGTCTCTTGTTATTAGTAATAAGCCCATGAATCACCCAAACAAACCAACACATTCCATGTGCTCTGTGCTACACTTAGACATGCTTCAGTGACTCCCGAGGCCAATCCGAAGAATGCTTAACAGCAGCAAAGCGACCATTATCCTGGAGAACACAGAACTGTGTTAGGCCTATTAATTATTTGCGCCCGGAATATTACATACTCTTAAGTACACAAGACAACCATTGTGTACGGAGATACATGACACAGAAACGCAACTTTTGTTCGCCCTGACAGTAGGGTCAGCCTAACTGATTAACTCTGAAAGGGTGAAGTGGACAGCTGAGATGGCTCAGTGCATCTGCACATCAGACCAATGTCTGCACATCAGCCAAAGTTAAGACAAGGAAGATGCAACTTTTTACAAGGACAGACTTAGACTTCCCTTCAAAGCTAATAAACGCCCTAAAGGAGACTTACCTTTGTTTTTTTTTTTTGAGAGAGGAAAATGTAGTAAGTTAATAAATGATTTTAGAATAAACTAAGACTTCAAGTGTTCAATTTTTTAAAACCCTACTTCACTACAAGAAAGGATTCCACGAAGCTAAACTCGATTATCAACAATTATCTCCTGGGGTGATACCGACAGGAAGCTTGAGGTTGTTAATGTCAGGTCAGCATAATGCTTAAAGACTTAAGCTCTGGAGCCACACTGCTTGGATTGCTTTCTTGACGAATTCTACCACCTACCGAGCTCTGTGACTTTGGGCAATGTACCTAATTTCTGTGTGCCTCAGGTTTTTTTCATTATAAAGTGCTGCAGTAAAAATCTCTCACAAGGTTGTGAGGATTAAATGAAGTGATGCCTGTGAAACACAGGACACAGCTCCAGGCACATGGGGTGGGGCCAGTAAACATCAGCCAGTATAACAGCACAGGTCAGGGGTTCTCGACCTGGCTGTGCATCAGAACCATGGGAAGACATCCTCAAAATATTGATGCGTGGGTCCTGTCTCTGGAGTGGGCAGTTTTTGAAAGATTCTGGCAAATTCTAAGGCTCAGTAAAGTGTGAGAACCATCGCCCTCTGTTACAGAGGGGGCTTTGCAGCTGGGATGAATATTAGTATTTACGTTCTGGAGGTACAAGGTCTTTTATTGTTATAGTTTTTGTAGTACTTCTGTGGGATAAGCTATTCAGGTCATATCTCGCTCCAAATATGCATTTATACAGCTAGCTTCATTAGGTGCATACTTATATTGACAGCTGAACCGACTTCTTACCTCATGCTCACTTTCTTCAAGGGTGTGCTATGTTTAAGAAGGCAGATGTTTCCAGGTGCTGACAAACGCAGTAGGGATCAGCGAGTACGGGACCGTGGTGATGCTGTCCCACACATCTAGTGTTGGGTCATAGCAGTCCAAAGTCTTGCATCGCTGGATACCAAAGTAGCCTCCAACCACATAGAGTTTGTTTCCGGAGGCCACAGCGTGGCAGCTCATGCGCTTGGCTGTCACGTCTCCCACTTTGGTCCACTGGTAAGTCTCACTGTTGAATTTATAAGCTGAGCAGGCGGAGAACTCTGTATCTCCCCCCATAATAAAAATCTGGTTACCCAGCACAGCTGCGGCGGTGTAACGCCAGGGCTGGGGACAGGTGGCCGGTACCGTCCACCTGTTTTCACACTGATCGTAACACTGAACCTTGGGGAGCTTGTCATGACTGACGCTGGTACCTCCAAAAGCAAACAGCTTGAGTTTGGCGCTCACTACTGCGGCGTTGCTAACGCCTTCGCGCAGTGGGGCCACCATGGTCCATTTGTTGGTTGTGGGGTCATAATGTTCTACCTGCTTTAGAGATACGGAAGGGGAAGCCGGGAGGCAGCCAGTGGCAGCCGTGTGCCCTCCAACCACATACAGGCAGTGCTTCAGTTCAGCAGAGCCATGGCCAAACCTGGCCACTAGCATGGGGGCAGCTTTGGACCACTCCTCATGCAGGGTGTCATAAACCCAGACATCTTTGGAGACTCCATTTTCAGACCCCCGCCCCCCAGTAATGTACACTTTGCAGCCAATTGCACATGCACTGAACTCTTTCCTTGGGCTGGGGATGTCGGCCTTGGGAATGATTTCTTTTGCCTTCTGGTCTACCAGATACAGCTTGTCACACATGAAAGTCTGTCCTCCCAAGAGGAAGAGGGCATGGCCCGTCTTCCGAGGCCGGGCACACAAGCTGGTTACCACACCATCATTCTGCAGGATTTTCAGTTTGCACCTGATGGCCTCTTCCACGATCTCCTTGCTCTTTCTCTGCTTGGTGATGAGTTCCTCCATAGCCACATTCTCCATGAGATAGATGGCTGGCAGGAGAGCCAACCTCACCGTCTGTAACAGCTCTGGGAGGTAGCAATAGCGCTTCTTCAGGTCATAGCTGATCCAGTTAATTGCAGACTCGTACACAAGTCTTTCATCTTCTGTCTCCAGCTCTTCACTGGACAAGAGCTGTACTACCATGTCCTGGGGCAGCTGGAGGAAATCTTCATTCTTCCTGATGGTTTGGAAGTTGCTGAGACACATTCTCCAGGAGAGTTCATACAGCTTGGTGCACTGGTGTGCGTCAGACAGCAGCAGCATGCCCAGGCAGTTGGTAGGATGCAGGTTCTTTTCGAGGAACTCTGCACACGCATCCCGGATGTCTTGAAATTCCAGCATGTCTCCAGCTTCCAGGAGTGACTCTGCATTCTCCTCATTGATGATGACCCTGGAGGAGTACGCATAGTCAAGAAGCAGCTCCAAGACCTCTGGATGGATGGAGTTGTCAAAGTTGACTTCGCTGTCCTGGCTCTCTTTCAAGCCACCACTGAACATGGCTTCAAAGTAGCGGCTGCATGCGGCCAGCACAGCTCGGTGGCAGGGGAAGGTCCTATTTCCGGCATGGAGAAGGACATCAGTGAAGAGGCGCTGCTGGCGTAGAAGGTTCAAGTGAGTGAGGACACTGTCAGCATAGGAGGACTTGTGAAACAGATAAATGTTAATGGAGCCACTGCTGGCCCTGGATTTGCGGTTCTCATGCACGCTGACTGACATTTTGTTTCCTCTCCTAAAAAACAAAACAGAATATTGAATGTGATGCTTCTGATGTTCAGAGTAGCAGAACAAAAGCAACGACAGTTATGGAAGAGAAAACAGTAGCCCTGCTGCCGGCTATTCTGTAGACCGGATGGCCAAGCCTGTGCAAATCAGAGACAACTGCCTATAAGGAAAGCGTTCATTGTAATGAGCTATTTGAAGTATACACTGTTAAAAAAAAAAAAAAAAAAAAAAAAAAAAAAACTGCTTAAAAGCAGGTTCATCTTGGAAAACCTGATTGCCAGCTTTCCAAATCTCGAAGTCCTTGAGACTGTAAGTCAGCAAAAGCCGAGAGTGAGGTCCCATTCTCACAGTGCTTGGTCCCTGTTTAGCTGATTCACTGCAGGCCACTCCACATGCCAGGCTGCCAGCTCTCGTAACGCCAGGATGGGCATGGCTTTAATACCCTATGCAACATAAAGCCATGCGTAAAACAAATACCTACTAATTAATTCCATTAGGAATTCCTTTGGTAAGATCCAGTCTCCCTGCATATAAAGTAAATGGGAAATGTAATATTAAAATCACAGCTGACACAAATTCTACAATGATCAGATCTTTATTTTAAGAGCTACAGATAATTTCTAACCAGACAGCTATACCACTACAGAGTTCTAACAGAGCCCCAATATAAACATTACCATGTATTGATCAGCAGGCTTTAGTAAAAACACAGAATAGATTCTGGCACAATCGCTATCTTTATTGCCCTGGACAGCTCCCAAAATGAGGCTTTGGGTACATAAAAGGAAGAATATTATAAGTAACGGGTGTGAGTACTATTTTTCTGTTCTTTATGCTTTATATCAAAACTTTGAAAAGCCAGTCGCAAGGACAAAGGCTCTGCTCACCTATCTCTTTTGATTTAATTGTGCATCACCAGGATGGTTCTTGGGTACCTGCAAAGAGAACATGCAAATGCTGACACCTGCATGTGGGATCAAAAAGCAAACACTGCTTTATCTACATAAAAGAATAACATAGAAGCGTGTGTGTTTTGTCAGCCATTGTTAATTTGGGGCCCCCTTAGATGTGCTGACTAAAGTGCTTTCTGCGGTACGTAAATCAAAATTATAGCAGAATCGAAGGCTACCTTTGACTCTCTTCATTGAGAAAACTGCTGGCTAAAGATATAAGGAATGCTTGTCATCTGTCTTCAAAACTTGAATCTCATGCATTTTTTAACAGCTGCCTGTCAAAGCATTCCTAAAGTTGTTTATTCCAAGAAGGTAAACTATATGGTTACAGTTTCTGTTCCAAACACAAGAGCAGCCAGTCCTCACAGCACAACTGAAACCCATGGCCCTCGATTCCAGTATCATTCAGATATTTATTTTTCAATTTCTACCCCAGAAATCATTAGTAAATTCGAATAAGTGATTGCCCATGGATCTATAGGCTGGATACTAAACTGTGCATCCCTGACAGGCTAAGGCGGGGCCCAGAAAACAAAGCAGTTGGGTAACTGGTCTTTGACAGGAAGCCACAGAGCATTAGGTGATGTAACTTGTTTTCCTTTCTTTTTCTGGAATATAACTTTTTGTTATAAGTAAACAGGGCTTAGTGAAAGAAAGTAAATAACAAAGTCCTAGGACTCTGGTGTTAGGAAGACTTAATAAAAATACCAATTAGTCTCTCCAGTGATTTGGGAGATGACAAATCGTAAAGCGTCAAGTTTCACCCCCAACCTCAGGTTACGCCTCAACAGACTAGTCCATTTTAACCAACACTCAAGGAGCAGGGAGAACAACAGATACGACCCCATGTGGATGCACCAGGTACCCCAAGTGTAAAAACATATATAGGCATCCCTGGTCCTCCAGCACTTCGGGTGTCAGTTGAATTAGTTCATTCAATCTCAAGCACTTTGAAGAAGATTTTAAGCCTAACCTCAAAAAAATGGTATAAATACTCCCATCCGTAATATAAAAACCTATAAAAATTCTCAATGAATATTGACACTTTTTTTTAGCCACCAAAACAACCTCAAAAGCTACCCTCTATCAAGGGAGGATGGAAAGCAGCTCCAAATGAAGAACCTGGCTCCTTGCACCAGGGGCATAAGCACCAGTGTGCCTGTACATGGAGCAAGAATCACATCCCACCCAGGCTACGTTTCACTGAGCCGTAAATTCTGGACAACGTAAAACAACATTCACAAACAGGCTCGTACTTAAAAAACAAACAAGTGTGTTTAGAAGACCTTAGGATACAGGATCTGCATCTCTCTGCATCCTATTATTTATGCTCCTCTATTTCCCAGATTGGCCCACGAAGCCAGAAGGAAGAGCGTAGCCTGTCATCTTAGATACCAGCCAGAAGGAGACGGATGTCACAGTCAAAAATCCAACATTCTCGCAGCAATAGTTGATTAAAATAAAAAAATGAACTCGAAGACCCAACAGAAATACTTGCTTTCTGGTTTAAAATTATGCAAATATAAAAATATCCGTAGAAACCTTTTACACAGTCCCTAAACACACCTTCAACATCAAATGAATCATCCGTTAGGCATTTCTTAAGACCCCAGAGAAATAGTTGCATGCCAAGTCAGCGGGAAAAAAAAAAAAAAAAGCGCACACATATACTTAACCTGTGTCTACAAAGAAGACTGAGAACAGGGCTGCTGGGCTGCTATTACCGTGAACATCAAAAGCGCTTCTCCTTAGAGTAACTTCAGTTCACTCTACGTTACTTGCACAGGCTCTCTGCCACTAATACTTCGCGTCCTGGCACATCTCGAGGTTTAGAATCTGATCTCAATGCCATCAAAGGAGAAACAAGGCAGATTTTCTTGGACATTTACGTTACTGCTAACAATGGAACACGATAAAGATCTTGTTGACAAGAAGAGTACTTTACATACAATGCTCTATAAAACTTGTAACACGATCGCACTGGCCAGTAAGAGTGACACCAAAGTGCAAGCCGAACAAGTCCAATGGTTCATCCCCACCCCGCCCACCAATTCTGTCCTTTGGGGTTAATGTCAAACTGAAGGCCAATACGTGCACGAAAACCCAATTTTTCAGGAACCAGTTTTCATTCATTCCCTATAGACATTTCGCCGCAATAAACGTCTCTCACGAGGGGTGCCTGCGCGTGGCCCCTGCGCGGGGTAGGATGTAACGCGGGCCAACTATCCCGCGCGCACCGCCCTGGAGGCTGTGAAGTAAGAAGCAGCGCGACGCCCAGCCCCAGGGAGGTTGGTCCTCTGTTGACTCAGCTCCTAGCTCCCCCAGTAGTTCGTACGGAGCTGAGCCAAAAGGAAGCCCCTCTGGCGAGGTCCCGCTTCGCCTTGCCGTGGGAAGACCGCGGCTGGACCTAGGTCTCCGCTCAAAGATCAAGAGTCCCCATCACCACCCTGCCCCTTGCCCGGACCTCTGTCCGAGCTCCCGGCTACGGGGCGCACGCGCACCCCTCACGAACACAGCCCTGCAGGCCAACCCGCGGCGCCCGCAACAGGTCCGGGGCGGAGGGGGAAACTTACAGCAGTGGCGACTGCCCTCAGCGTACCACCAGCTGGGTTCTAGCCTGGGTCACCAAGCCGGGAGGCGACGGACCGGACGTCTCAGCCCTGGGGAGTGGCCGCGACTGCCCAGGCGAAAGGAAGGAGCATGGGGCGCCTGGCGGGGAGAGGACCGCGCCCGGGGCGCTGGCTCGCGGGCGGGCTACAGCGGGCGGTTGGCCTCGGCCTCACGATCCCCACGCCGCGGACTCGGGGTCCGCCGAGCGTGTCCCGGAGCGCGTCTCGGGAGAGGAGGGTGAGCCTGCGGCTGCAGGCGCCGCGGAAGGAGGCGGGCTGTGCACTCGGGGGAGGGAGCTCGAAAGCGCCGCGCGCGCCGGCGGCCGCCTGGCGTCTCCACTCGGTCTCCGCAGCGCCACCACCGCGCCGCCGGCTCCCTGGCTGCCCCAGCAGTCTGCGCCCCGGCGGCCCAGCGCCGGGCTATAAACGGCGCGGCGGGGAGGGGCGGGGAGGAGCGGAGGCGGGGGGGGAGGGCGCGTATGCAAAGAGAGTGACACCGAGGGAGGGAAATGGGGCGCCTGCCGGCGGCCCGCCTAGGACGAGGCGGGAGGGGAGGAGGGAGAGGAAAAGGAGGAGACGGAGCCGAGCTGGAGAAGAGCTGGAAGAGGGAGTTAATCGTGAGAGGAAGCGGGGGAGGGGAGCTGCAGAGAGAGACAAAGCGGATACGGTGTCTCAGCCTCCGGCAGCTGCAGCCCCCCGGGACCGCGAATAAAACAAGTTTTCCCGGGTCGGAAAGCCTGCATTTCTCCGGCGGGACCAGTGAGGGGCCTCCGCAGGGGCATGGCCCGAGCGCTCGAGATGCCCAGTACAGGGTGGCGAGCGGCGAGCCGGGCGCCCGCGGCACGCGCCCTGGGCGCGCACAGCCGGCGCAGAGTGGAACACCTGGAGTGGGGCACAGAGCTTGGACATTCCGGGGAAACTGCGTGTAGGCAAAGCCAGGAATTGTGTTTCTTATTGGGAAGGGGTCAGACTCGAGCCCCGGGCGGTTCCCCTGAGTCCTCCCTCCCCACCCCAGGCGGGTGCGGCACGCTCGGCCGGACTCTGCCCCACGCGGCCCAACGCTGCAGCCGCCGGGCGCTGTCCGGCCGGGTGCACACCACGTGCTTCACAACCAATCGCGGTGGCCGCTTGATTCAAAGCGAACTGCTCAAAGGAGCTGCCACGCCGCCTCCTCTCTTAGCGATAAAGCCTCAATCGCCCTCAGACTGGGCCCTTCCTGTCTTTTATCACTCGGTTGTGTTTGGAGTTCAGCCTGGAAATGGCCCAGCACACACGTTTGAAACGCCGCGTGCCAGGAGAAAAATAATCTCCCACGGCGATTACTGTTTACGAAACCCATTTCTGATCTTTGCACTGAGAGCTTGTCTTTCCACTGGGGGCTAAAAAGCCTGTTTGTTTCTTGTTAGGTATTTGGACTAAGTCTATGAATGAACTGTAGAGATGACCGGTCCAGCCCCCTCGTTTTACAGGTTAGGAAAGTGAGACTCAGGGAGATGGGAATTGTCCAGGTCACACAGCCACTGGGCGATGACTCAGACTGCTGCCCAAGTGGGATTTCTCCAATCCCCACTCCTCCGCCTTCCAGCTTTCTTTTAAATATTAGAGTAGAAATGGTTCAAAAAGACCAAGGAGGCTCCGCCTGGCGCTTCCAGAGTCCAAGGACAGCCGGTCCGCCCTTCATTCTAGCCCTCTTCCTTGCCCCCACAGTCCCTTGGGTTTTCCTGTAAGAAATTTCAGTCCTTGCAAACAAAGAAAAACAGTGCCCTCTGAAGTCCTTTGTTAGCATTAACTCATCAGCCTCACCAAGAGACTTTCCAAATCTGCTTAAGATTTTAATTTTTTTATGCAAAGCCTCTGCAGCTGGAGACTCCTTCACCCAGTTGGGGATGGAGGGTCAATTCATAGCAAGAACCACTTGGGACCTTGGGATTCTGGAAGGCAGCACTGTGAGCCCACGTGTTCCCAAAGGAGATGTGGATAACAGCCGTGAAGACCTAAGGATGGAAACCCTGGAGACACCAGAGATAGGTGCTGAAATGTGTGGCTACTGCACATGTCTTTTTAAAACACGTTTCTGAAGCCTGTGGCCAGGTGTGAGGAAGCCACAGAGGCGCCAAGGAGATGCGCTTTCTCTGTCCAGGTTGCCGGGTCAAAAGCAACCATCTTAGATTTGAAGACCAAGTGTTAATGTCTTCCCTGGGGGAAATGTGTTTAAATTAAAAGATTAATTAACACTTTCTCAATAAGGAGAAGTATTGATGTCTTCAGTCACCTATCCATCTACCTAGAGATGACCCTGCCTAGAAATAAAAGGTTACATAACTGTGCTTAAGCCTTTGGGTGGCTGGGGATTTTGCCACTGGAAAGTCACTGAGCGGCAGCAGGTAAGGTTCTGTTGCATCCTTACTACCTGGTAACTGCAGAGTGTCCTTAACCAAGGGGAGAACACAGTTTACTATCTTACAGCTTTGCTAAGCAGGCACCATGGTGAAAGGAGTGAAAACCTCTGACCATCGACAAAAGCCACTTTCCTGTATCTGTTCTACGTAATGTTGCCCTTTTCTATGATTCAAGAAAAAGATGAAGTAGAGGCAGGGCGGGAGTTGTGGCCTGGAAAATGTTGAAATGTTTTCAGTGACCATACAAGTTTGCTTCATCTGCTTCAGGGAGATAAGCAACAGAAGGCAGAGAAAAGAAATTCGCTTTTTGTAGGCTATAAAAACTGGAAAACATTTTTCTGCTGAGAGATATAGGAGCTAAACTTACATTGGGGAAAAATGTGTGTGCTGCCAATGACCTACAAACTGTTCACTGGTCTGCTTGATCCAATATCTGAAAGGTTTTCAGGCCTGTGGGCAGTTGCTAATGTTTAGTTCACAGCTGAAAGTGATTTGCAAGTCAGCATATTTATGATCAATCACAGCAACTTAAACTGTTATTCCTCTAGCTTCTCTCAATCCTAAAGGCAAATTCTTATCATTTCACTCACAGGAAGAAAAGGTGAGCCATCTTGTGTCTGCACAGAAAGGACAACTCCGACGGCCATGTGATCAGACTCAACAATCATGGACATAAGAAGGTATCTGAGTCACAAATTACTCAGGAAGTGCTACATAGATCCATATTATGCAATGGCCACCACCTCTCTCAAGATGTTAGGCCCGTCCTGTAGGCCCCTGGGAACTGGTCTTTCCTCTGTCATGTGACACCAAACCAAGGTCTCATTTTTAATGCTATTAAGAAGCTGTGCCCAAGGCTTTGGCCTTGTTATCTCCCTTAACAATGTTATTTTGTTAGGCTGCAAAATAAGCAGCATGGGGTTAAATGTATTAGCTGCCTTCAAACCTAATTCATCTTCATTCCTTCCTAATTTACACTTGGGTCGAATTAATGAGAATGATTTAATTAACACGGGTACGACCATGGTACGAGGGACAGGACAGCTCGGGGGATTAGACCAAACCACAGGCAAGCAGCTGCCATCCTGTCTCCTGGGGTCCCTTACACCCAGTACTCCAAAAGTGCCCTCTTTGTTCTTTGAGCCACTTCCTTAACCTGTATGAGGAGCACAGCCCAGCTTTCCTCATGTTGCTAGTGAGCTGGACTTCCAGGCTGTGCTCTGTGGCAGAGAGGCTACCTGCCTACCAGAGATATGTGCTCTTCCTCCCCTCACGTCAAGTTCCTGCCCCAGAGAGAATGCACTCACATCTTTGGATCCACATCTGTGAAAGGGAGGGAGGGAAGCAAGATGGGCAGAAGGAAGTGAATTGGGGTGCAGTCTCAGCCAAGGCCTGAGAGCTCTGGAGTGGACATGATCTTGTGGAGTTGTCCCCAGTTGGGCGAAAAGGCCAGGATTGATTATGGCTTTAGGGCTCCATCAACCAGTTGCTGACTACAGGCTGCCCTAGAAAGGGTCCTTGGTCAAGGTGGCACTCCTCCACAGAGGTAGTTCCCAAGAAACTAAGTCTGAGTGCCTTCTGCTGCCAGCAACCCCAGGAGCTGGGGGAAGAAGTCATTCATTCTAGAATGTGTGCCCACCTCAACACTTCATTCTAACAGATAGGTGAACCTAGGAAAACAAGATCTCAGTTCCTTCTAGCTATTCCTTTCATGTGAAAAATTTGTCTATTCATTGAGAAGACAAGCATAGGTGCACCCTAATGGAGTAGTGGTTGGATCTGCTGCCTCTGGTCAAGCACAGTCCACATATATCCCAAGGACCCAACCTGGCATTTCCGGGGCCTGTGGAGGGGTACAACCAAAATTTTTTAAAAACAAGTGAAAATCTTCCTCCTCTCTCTTGCTGCCTACCTGCCTACTTGCCTTCATTCCTGTCTGCACCTTTCCTTTTAAAAAGAAAAGAACAGAACAGACACAAGGATAAAGAAAAAGTAAGGTTGTTAATACAAGATGTCAACATTTTATAATTCAATTATTTTTCTCTCTAGGGAAAAATTGATAGCTGTTAAATTTTTGGGTTGACACCTTCTGCATTTATGTTCTCTGAACCGTTTGTGTTAAATATCTACTATGATGAACTTTGAGAATATTCTTAAAATTGTATCCAAATTGGTGTGGTCATTTTTAATTTTTTAGTTGGTTCCTACACCCATAATTTATACTATCATCTTATGTGTGTTCTGTGAATTCAGTTGGATTGTAGTATGACTTAAATTTCAAATTCCATTTGTTCATTGTTGATATATACGAAGACAATGAACTTTTGTGTTAGGACTTTAAATGGAAAGTTTTGGGTGAAAGTGTGTTTTTGTCCTCTCAGTGCAAAGTTCCACCATTTGTGTTGAACTCCCTTCAGAGTTGCTATTGCTGGGAAATTCATTCTTCCTTTGAGATTCTGTCGCCTTATACAACCACAAGTGACATTGCAAGGAGTAGACAGTTTATTCGCTGCTTACAGGACTGCAGAGGGACACATCTGAATCACTTTTCTTTAGTATTTCTCTGTAAAGTCTGATCATTAGTAAATCAAGCAAGCTAGGCCTCTTCTATGATATTTCTACCACAGAGCCCTTCAAGACAATGATCTTCAGTGCTTGTATGTTAAAGATTTTAGGACGGGGATTTTAAAGCGACATTTATTACTTTCACTCTGATTGCAAAAGCAATGCATGGTAGTAATGTAGAAAAAAAAAATAGAAAAGTAAAAGAAAAAATTAACCACAATTTCACCACTTGCAGAAAGTGACACTTAGCATTTCGATGCTAGTCTTTTTATACCCAGGTGGTTGTTTATGCTTGGCAGTTGCAGAGTCCAGCACAGAGACTCTAGAACCAGGCTGGAATTCCTGCTTCTACACCCTCCAGCTGGGTGTTCGGGAACAAGTATTGGAGCCCTAGCTTCCCAGTTTGTAATCTGAGGTAACAATACTTGGCACAGCCCTTTGTTTTGCTTATTAAATAAACCGATGTATCTAAAGCACAGAGAACAGTGCCTGCCTTGTGCTACAGTGCTCACTTTTATGATTCCTTAATAAGCTGCTTCAAGAGAATGGTGTTTCTACAACCTCATAGCTACTTCTTAGCAAAGCTCCTAAATAAAAGTGACCAGAATCCTTATCAAGTTCCTCTTTTTCTCATCTGCCAGCCTGATAGCCCTGGGGGAAGGGACGCGGGGTGTCCTGAATGAATTTGCATACTCTCTGGAATGAAGGCTCCACTCTTCCTGCACAGGAAGGAACCTGACAGCTTGTGCAAGAAAAACTCAAATTCATAGGCTGTGTCTTTGCCTCCATCCATCTCTTACTGATCCCCTCTATGCGTTTCCTACCGGGGCCACGGGTGTCTTCAGTTGATGACGGAGAAACAATTCTTCACTCTCCATTGCCTGAAAAAAATGAAGTTGTCACAAAGAGACACACATTTAAGAATCAAACATTTAAAAAAGCAGCAGCTGGCTCTATGTAGATGAAGGCAGCCTGGCTCAAACAGAGCCTACATGGATGTAGGCTCCTACTTTATCCAGGCTTGAATGAAGACCGCGTAGGGTGCATCTCGTCCATGTTCACGCACACCTCTCTGTCACATGGAACCTCTGGGGTGTGGTTTTTCATAGCCCAAGGGAAGCTTAAACCATTTTCCCACTATTTTCCATAATCTTTTGAGTGCCTCAGGCTCCTGAATCTAAACTCTTAATTTGTTCTAAGTAATTACATTGAAGAATTGACCGTTGTTCTGAGCAGTGAAAATGAAGGTTTTGTTTGGCCTATATGCTTTGCTTCCAGGGCAAGAAGCCAAGGCTCTGAGCATGTCTGGGCATGAAGAAGGGACCAGAAGAAGGGACCTTTGTGGTTCAAGAGCTTCTACCTTTGAATGAATATTAATAGGATTGTATGCACTCTGTGAGCACAGACTTTATTTACTGCGTAGAACTCAGTTCAGACCAGAGTCGGAAATCAGGAAGCTGCAAGGTAACGTTACCAGAATGAGTAAAGAATAAATAGCAGAGAGAGAGATGCCGAGGAAAGGGTTGCCTTAAAAAATTCCCTAAGCTGTTTCTCCCCATGTTTTGAAAATACAACCTGAGCAAGATTATAGACTCATATGCACAAGTGTTCACAAAATTCCCTTAGCTTCAGGAATAATTTTCAGTAAGCATTCACTACAAAATTCCAAATAAAGTTGGAAGACTTACTTTTTCTGATGTCAGGGTACGTGGAAATATTGAAATAGTGGAAGGAAATAGTAACATTTTCTAAAAAATCATGTACATTCAAATAGCTATAACTCATTTGTCATACCCACAATTATCTAAGGCATTATGGTTTTATTCAGCCAATCAGTCATTCAACCAATATTTATTTAGAGGTATCATTAAATGGATTTTTTAAATAAAATATAATTTTATTCCATTACTGGTACTGGGGTTACTTCCCAGTCCCACTATTTTTTTTTTTTCCAATCTTTTCATTTTAATTTTATGATGTGTAGACTTGGCTTGCCATTGGCATTCTTGCATTTGCATTTTCAGTGTGTCTCCCACCAACTCTGAAATTGTAGAAAGAAGACAGATGTAGGGACACTTGAAAGGAATGAAGGAGATAGAACATAAATATAGGAGGAAAAAGGGAACTCAACTGCTTTCACCCTTATTAAATTATTAATCTTCAAGAGGACCTGTAGACTGCCCATGGTGTAAAACATTCTTCACGCAGGGATTATAAATGAAGCCATTATCGCCTCATCTAAAACTGGCCTCTTAAGAATGGTAAAGTGACTTCTAATCGCACTGGCCAAGAGAAGGCAAGCCTCATAGGCAGAGCAGTGGGTAGAGACTCAACATTGCCCCTCCTTGCTCTTAACAGACTTCCATTTTCCGGAGGTATTGGGTTCTGCCGCTATTCTAGGAAACAGCCCCAAATTGCGTCTTTTTTTTTCCCCCTACACCTTTTTTTTTGGTGACTTGTAATGTCCAAAATGAACAGAGAAACCAAGTTACAGTCTAGTTTTTCAGGCAGTGATTTTCCAGGGAGATCTTTGATGAATTTCATCAGATTGCACTTTCTGTCTCACTTCTGTCTTTTTAAAATCCACTGTATAATTTTGAATTACTTAAAAAAAAATAAAGTATTTGTCATCTCAGTATTTCTTATATATCCTCTTACAAAAAGCTAAGAAATTAAACTGCCTGCTCTCACCAAAACCAGGCATGGGGCGCTGTCACACCGGACATAGATGCAGGACTCCGCCAGACACAGAGCAGAGATTTGGTAAAGCAACAGTGCCCTCTTCTGGCTGTGATGGAGAATCAACTAGAGACGCATCAGACAAATTCATGATGACTACGTTCTAGACTGACATAGTGAACAATATTGTATTGTGTGTTTCAAATTTTGCCAGGAAGTTAGGTCTCATATTGGGTTATTATCACAATAATAATAACTAAAGAGGATAGGAGAAAACCTAGATGTGATGGATATATTTACAGCATAGACTGTGGTGATGGTTTCATGATATATACTTATCCCCAAACTCATCAAACTGTATACTAAATATGTATGGGTTTTTTTGTATGTCGATCATACCTCAAGAAAGTGTTGTTTTGTTTTGTTTTGCTTTAGGGAAAGGTGCAGGCAGGAAGGAAGGTGAGTAGGCAGGCAGACTGGAAGAGACAGGAAGAAGCACTCTCATTTTATTTTTAGTTGTTCACATTGGCTGTCTTTCCCCTGGGCCCAGAACTTGAACCCAGGGATATCTGGCTTGGGGTGGGGGGGCCTATGGTATCAAACCTTACCTTTTGAGCAGCTACGTAGCCCTGAAGGTCATGCTTCAAATTAGCAGTGCTAAATGTAATCCAGGGTCCAACCAATCTGCACCAATGCAACACCATTCTTGTGTTCTACAAACTGGCCAGCAGAGGATGCAGCTCGGTCATCTGTCTTCAATGCACAGACTGGGTAATCCCTTATTGGCCAGTGCCAATGCCCCTGTGTGGCAAAGCTAATATCGGGATCAAAGGACAGGAGCGCATTTGTCCATTGGGATGGTCTTGGAGCTAATAAGAACAACTACAATTCCTAACATTTATGAGGTCAAATTATGTGCTAAATACAGTATATGTCAATCTTAATCCTCAAAGCAACCCTAAAACTTGGGTAAAGCCAGAATCCAAAATGGTTTTTATTCCACTAAAGTTGAATTCTTAAACTCTGACCTATACCATCTCCTCTGTTTTCCTGATTAACTAGAGTCCATATTTTCCTGTACCCTGCAATGTTGGCCTTAGACACCTGGCACACACATGAACAGATTAACAAGAGAAGAAGAAATGTATTACTTGATTTACTTGGCTTCGTGTTGACAAGTCTGATAAAAGTGACAAATGAGAAGATGGACTCAACTGACTAAAATTAGTTGTGTGTGTGTTTTAATCCATCTTACCCTTGAGCCATAGTTGACTAAACATCTTACCAGATCATTCTTTTCTTCTAGAACACTGTGACCACTGGAGATTGGTACATCAGTTCACAAGCAAAATCATGTCCAGATTATATTGCTCTTTTAAATTTAATTCAAACATAATTTCTTAATTAGGGTACAGAGACACTGTTTCCCTAGCTATGCTTAAATACTAAATATTGAAAGTCAGATCTTCCACCTGCTTCAATGTCTGCAATCCAAATGTCTGGGGGAGCTCTGTGTGTCCCCCTGGAAGGATTTAGAGGGGAAAATGCAATGGAAAATAAAGGTCCAGCAACTGTGTCGTTATGGTTAAAAACCCAAGATGCATATATTATGCTAAAGCTTGAAATCTTTCTAATGGGCAGTGGTTTATGGATGGGAAGGGTGATGTCAGTGAGTAGGCATGGAGCCTCCTTGAACATGTCATGGTGTCTTTCACTCCAGGAGAAGACAGACACAAGAATAATTCAATTGTCTAGAAGCCAACTTATAAGGATTAATGAAACATTTTTCAATACTGAACTTTTAAAGGAAAACTGCTAAATATAAAATATTTCTCTGTGGGAGCTTTCTTTTAAATGCAAATGATATCTACCTAAGCAACAAATCAATAAGCTCAACTTGATAAATAAGAGTTAACAGCATAAGGATAATATTGACCAATGTGTGGGTACAGCTGAAGAATAGGAAATAGAAACCATTCCACATGGCTGCTCTGCCCAGTGACTGGAGATGGGGTGGGGGTTGGGCAGGGGACTGATGCCTTTTCTCTCATCCTGTGTTGTTTGTGCTTTCAAGTGTATTTACCACTTTCATTAATGTTAGGGTTGTTTGTTGTTGTTGTTTTTTTTAAGTCAACAACAAAAATTTAAATGCTATTAAAACAAAACATTTTTATCTGATGGTTGATCAGAAGTGCCAGCACAGTGAAGTTCTGCTGGGTCCATTGTTCCAGAACCTCTGGGGCTAAATCTTAAGTCCACCAGCCAGTGCTTTTGTCTAGAGGCCCCGAGGAAGATTCTATTTCCAAATTCATTTCAGCTTTTTGATTGAATTCAGTTCCTTGAAGTTGTAGGATTGCGGTCCCCAATTCCTTGACATGTGACTTCCTTCATCTTGAAGCTTAAATGACAGTGTTTCAAATCCTTGCCGTGCCTAGAATCTCCAACTTTCCGTTGTACTGCGTCACTGATTTCCTGTCTGTCTTTCTTTTCTGCTTTTAAAGACTCAAGTGATTTCATTGGCTTTACCTGGATAATACAGGATATCTTCAGGCCAGCTTGTTAGTCACCTATCAAGGTTACTTGATATAATGCTTTTTTTGGTCATATTATAAAACAAGTGTGGAAATAACATCAGAGGGCAAAGACCATGGGGGTTAAATTTTTGCCAAACATATAAGCTTAGGGAGATAAATAGTTCTTAGAAATGGATTGAGATGTCGGTAATTATGCTTTTTCCTTGAAGACAGATTCAAATGGAAAAAAAAGTTACAGCCCAATATAAGGAAATAGGCTATTGCTATTTGTTAGCTAGTATCATCAGCCGTTTGTAGATCTGGTACAGAATCATGAATAATGAGAAGAGGAAGAGGAAGCGTGACCAGAGATATGGTCCTTGAGCAAAACTTGGGACCTTGGTTTCCTAATTTATAAAACAAAGGAATGAAATCAGATCATTTCTTTCTCCCAAAATGTTGTTTTTAATATGACAGAGTCAGCATAGAATTGACTTAGTTTCCTCAAATGACCTAATGTGTAGAACACTTAGAATGACTTTTCTAAAGCAATGCAAGATTCTCAGGCATCAAATAATATGACCATTCATAGAGAACTGCAGTTTTTAGTGTTTTATGCTTTATAAAGCTCAAGTGTCTTTGGCAAGCTAGATAATATAGTTATCATTATTGCATTGCTGATGAGACATTGGGTCATAGAGGATAAATACCTTGCCTTTAGTAACCCACACAGTTGTTCAATGGTGGCACTATGCCTGAGCACAGGTTCTTTTGGCTTCCACTAGACTGCTAGTCCACCTTCATCTTTTGACCACCACGTGTCCAGTTCCGAGTGCTAGTGCCACAGTATTTGTAGAGTGAACAAATGAATGGCTTAAGAAATGAATGAATGGTTCTTCCCACTTATCACACAAAGAAATATCTTAAGTATGCTCAGTGCTCTGTATATGCCCAGGTGAGAAAGTCCAGCAACACATTTAAAATAGATATTAGAGCTTGGCCTAAACCCAGATGATTTGACTTATATTATCTGGAAAAACTGCATTTCCAGAATAATTTGCTGAATTAGAGCTTTACTGGATGGCTCAAGAAATAGAACCTCATTTAGAGCCAAGAATTAGAAGAAAATTCCCTTAAATCTCCAAACAAGGTAGATGATAAATGAATCTTCGTGAATAACTTGGGTCTCCTTGGAAGCATAGACCATTCTGATTATAAACTAACCAGCCTCTCTGTGCTTTTCCTCTCAAGATAAAGAAATGCTAAATCACCCAAGAGCAAGTCACCCAACAGTGAGGTCATTGATTGCTGCTCTTTGTGATTAATTGGTCTGTACTCTTTGGTGTTAGAAATGATAAGATTTAAGTAATGGAAAACCAGAGTCTATCTCCCTGGTGAGAAAGATTCACAGTAAGTAGATTATTCATTCCATTATCTAGTACAAATCCACCTGGCCTGTGGTCAGGAAGGTGAGTCTGTTCACCAGGTTGATGGAAATCTACCCTTACGCCAGACAAATTAGGAATTCCCTAAAACCTCTAACCCTGGATTATTGTATTCTAATACTTAAATCTGGAGGAAGGGGTCTACACAGAGATTGAATGATGCCTTTCTTTTTGTTCATAGGTAGTATGTACATAGATCATCTATAATAATTAATGTCTATTTCTAGTCACACCAAGGCTTGCAGTGTGTTGAATCCTCTTAATCATCCTGTAAGGTAGATACTACCATTATTTGGTCCAATACTTAACTCCGGAGTGAGGCGTCTACACAGAGACTGAATTGATGCTCTCTCTTATACCCGTAGGTAATACACACATTGGTCATCTCTAAATAATGATTCATGTCCATTTACAGTCACTCCAAGGCTTAAAGTGTGTTGAATCCTCTCCATCACCATGTGAGGTAATCATACCTGTTTTGTTAATGAGAAGACAGAGGTGACAATGTACTTTAAATGGCTCAGGAGCCCATAGACAGTAAATGGAAACAGAGCCCAGGCTTTCTTATCCAGAACCTGTGTTCCTCTTAATCTGTGGGTTTCCTGATCAGAGAATCAACTGTCTCAGCAAGCAAGCAGAGTAACTTTTGGCCACCATGTATTTTCTGAATCAGGGGATGCTAAAATGACAGTGGCCCTCATATTTAGGAACATTATATATAAATTTTATTTTTTACATTGAGAGGACTCTATGCTTGGGTTAGTAATTAAGAATCTAAATACACAAACTTAAAAGCATAAGAAATGTAATTTAATTTTTCTAGACTAGAACTTAATTTTTATTATAAGACCTTCATTCAGGGGTTTGATGAAAACTTAATTTGAATTTTAAGGGATTCCCTCCCTCACATACCCTGCCCCGTCTTCTGTCCCCACTTTTCTCTAGGCCTGTGTCTGAGTTCTGAAGCGCTTGTGAGGAATGACATGGTCAAGGAAGAGGCTCATCTGGTATCATGTCTCCACCATCCGTCCACAGTCCCACTGCGAAGATCACTGTCACCCCTTCTGATCTTCATGTGATGGTTACTGACTCTCCCAACATCTCCCATCCCAACCCCACCCCAGTTACCCTGTGTCATTTTGCTGCCCTAATCCATACCGAAGACTCGGTTAGGCTGTTTAAGACCCTTTCCGCCCAGACACACCACATAACCTTCTTCCTCTGAGGTCTTGCCATGTCCCAGGCCCAGGCCGTAAGGAGCAAAGAAGGAACCCTTGTTCCCTGGAAATATCCACTATCTACGCTTGTGTCACAGTGTCTCTTTTCATGTCAGGCATTTAAAAAATATTTTTATTGTAGTAATTATTCTACACATTAAAATAATTTCCTATGTATAGGTCCCACATTTCCTAGATATATTTCAACACACCCTGCCCTCCACCACATCACCAAGTGTTCTTTCCCACTGTCCAGTGGGCCCCACCACCATTTGCCCCCACCTACCCGCCCCATTCCCTTTAGGTAACCTCAGTTCTGTTGCAAATGTTTCAGGGTTGGTTATGTTTCATCCGCTTCCTTGTTTTGTCTATTCACATTCCACCTATGAGTGAGGTTATCTGGTATCTTTCTTTTTTTGACTGTTTCACTTAGCATAATCCCCTCTAGTTCCATCCATGTTGATTCAGATGACAGGGTTTCATCTTTACTAAAGGTTGTGTGGTATTGCATTGTATATATGTACCACATCATCTTTATCCATTCATCTGATGTTGGGCACTTAGGCCATTTCCAGTTCTTAGCTATTGTGAATAGGGCTGCAATAAACATGGGGATACATATATCTCTGCGGATGGGTGCTTTTGTATGTTTTGGGTAAATGCCCAGAAGTGGAATGAGAGGGTCATATGGGATTTCCATCTTCAGTTTTTTGAGGAATCTCCAAACTCTTCTCCATAGGGGTGGTACCAATTTGCACTCCCACCAACAGTGCAAAAATGTTCCCTTTTCTTCACATCCTCGCCAGCATTTGTTGTTTCCAGACTTTTGGGTAGATGCCCAGAATTGGAATGCATGTCAGGCATTTTTAATGCTCCCTTTGTCTTCCTGAAATGGATTCTATAGGTAATATAGTATATCAAATAAAACTTTAAAAACTCAGTAAAATTCCTTATAATATAAAGGAGCAACATGGAAAATTACAATAAAATAACATACACTTAAATATGTCAATGCCCTTGCTTGACTGCACTAAAAGACATTAGAAAGTAGTCAAACGTGGCACATGTTGGAGACTCCTTCTGGCACACTCCACATCAAGGAGCCAGATTCATGTCCCCCGACTGGGAGTGGGGGTGAGTGGGGGTGGGGAAACAACCAAGATGAACAACTAAATAAAATAAATAAATGCTTCTTCCACTTCTCTCTTCCTGCCTGCCCATCTCTGCTCACCTTCATTCTTGCCTGTACCTTTCCTTTGAAAAAGAACAGAAAAAAGAAAGATGCACATTCATGCGGTATCCTTGTGAATACAAATTCTTAAATGCAGACAGAAAGTGGACACTGTATTGTGCATTAAAGGACTGTGACATTACACAAGCAGCATGATTTTACATGGCATGATGAGCATTTTTTGCTAAGGTTCCAAACAACACAAAAAATTAGAGGTCCCTAGATAGTTGAGTATTAAAACTCAGCCAAAACACCATGTGTTATAAGTAAAGAGGGCAACTAATGCTTCCAACCAAGAGCAAATAGCAGGGGGCCGCACTTACCCTCCCCACTGAAGAAACCGAAGCAAAGGACCTGGAACGATGACCCTCCAGACACTGGATGTCAGGTGACAAAGGCCAGCCTTACTGGCTAAGGTCTCACAGGTCAACCTCTCCCTTCAGGATCTCCATTCTAAATGATTAAGTGCATTACCTCTGCCTGAATGTACAGATAAATATTCATAGTTTACTAAGTGATGCTTCCAGGGAGTTTTGATGCTAATGTTGGAAATAATTCTGGCTGGAAGCAAAACTTCAGCCCTGATAAAGTTTCTGGAATTGGTATGCCCTGGTGGAAGTAGCAGTTAAGTCAATCGTCTCCAAAGCAGTACAGGTTACCTAAGCCCCGGGTGGAGACCTGGGTCCAGAGGGAAACAACCAGTGTCAGGAACTAAAGAAAATAAAAATTCTTCTTTTTCCTCTCTCTTCCTGCCTTCTTGCCTATTTGCCTTCAGTCCTGTCTGTACCTTTCCTTATGAATCTGGTTATATAGCAGGTTATATGCTGTTTCATTCAATGCCATTCCATCATAATGTTGATGTCAAAAAAGAATCCTAGCTGAACAAAACATCAAGGACTTGCTTTTGCTTAGTTTTTTTTTTTTAGCTTAGTTTTGCTTAAAGTTGCAGTTTCCAAGAACTTACATTCCACGAGCTAAGGAGGACTTACCATAAAGTCAAGAGGACACAGCCTCAGGAGCTCAGAGACTAGGAGGAGATCTTCCTAACCTAAGTCTTCTAAATCAGTCACCCTGTCCCAGCAAGACAGACATGTCTTATACAACAAAAGATAGAGATGTCACATGTCATACGGACACCAGCTTGGGTGACTCCAGAGAGGAGGCAGTAAGCTCTGGCCTCAGTTGGCTCCTGGTGAAGTTTCACCGCCTTCCCCCCACCCAGGCACATGCTTGTGGACTCAGGTGTAACTGTTCCCACTGTGTGCGCAGAAAGGAGCATGAGGGGCCAATGTGTCTCTAGAATGTGACCCATTTCAGACATCTGTCTTCAGGAATGAGCTGGTATTTCACAGTTTCTATTTGAAATTCCTGACATTAATAACACACTAGTACTTCTCACACTTTAATGTGTGTACAAATCACTTGAGGGTCTTGTTAAACTGCAGATTCTGATTCAAAAGCTCTGGGGTAAAAACAGATTCCTTATGTCTAACAAGCTTCCAGGTGTCGCCCGTGCTGCTGAGCTGCAGCCCACACCTGAGAAGCGGGGTCTGACATGACACAGTTATCGAAGCCACCTGGAACCTCCGGGTTACACAAAAGCTTCTCCTGAGTTACAGAAACAGCTCTCAATCCCCTGGACTGTGGCCCCTTAGTGGTGACTTAGCCTTCCTTCCTGGGTTAAGGTTTCCAACATGTAACTCCAGTGCATAGAATGTAAGAGAATGCACATGCTCTGAGGGAGGTCAGTGAAAGCTTCCAGAAGGAGGAGGGAGCGTAAAGGCAAGAGTTCCACGAGTGAAGAGGAGAAACAGAGAGGGGTGAGTCCCTGTGAGGCACATACGGATGGAGCCACCCTGAAAGGTTAAAATGGAGGAACATAATGGACCATGTATTTCAGAGAGGGCGCTCTGTCTACAGTGTGGGGAGTCAGCTACAGGGAACTAGACCAGGCCCAGAGACAGCTCTGCATGTAACACGGGAGAAGTGAGAGTGTGGACTCAACAGAAAGAGTAGGGAGCAGGATCCCCACAGCCCGCGGGTGTGGCGCCTTTGACTGGGACGGTTGGGGGAGAGGAGACAGTGAGTGCAGCTGTGCGCGGGCTGTGACAGGGTCCAGTGTCAGGGATGTGAAGCTGGTTTCCATCTCACCTGAAGGATGGATCTTAATTCCATAGACGTGAAAGATGGAGGGTGGGGGTGACGTAGGCGTAGACGGGTCCTCCCAGGAAGGGTGGAGCCCTGGGAAAGTCACACCCCGTGGTGATTTGGCTCTGGGTGACTTGTCCCATCAGTAACAGCAGCAGGTATCTGGTGAAACACAGGAAATCAGCTAGAGAAAGACAAACACCTTATGACTTCGCTCAGACCTGGAAAATAAAGATACAAATGAATGAACAAAATCAAAACTTTTGGACCAAACACAAGACTGAAACAGTGGTTACCCAAAGGGAGAGGGAAAAGAAGGACAGTGTAAATTACTGGGTAAATAAATTATTTGGTGATGGATGGAAACTAGACTTTTGCAAACGAGCATAGGGTAGTGTAGACATGTGTTGACATGTAAGTCCTAACACTGGATACCTATAAAATTTTATAAATGAATGGCACATTAATTCGAAAAAGAAAAAAAAGGATATAAAATGACGTAATTGTCTTGCCAGGACCAGTAAGAGCTGTGCCAAGAACATCAAGCTTTTAAGAATGTTCTAATCAACATCCAGCATGGAGATACTAATCCTTAAGGTATTGAACTTTCTTTCTAACCTCAAATAGACTATTGACCATTGATCTCTCAGAATCCATAAAAATCCGCATTTATTATTGCGTAGAAAAGCCAGTCAGCAATCAGTCTTTATGCTAATTCACACAATTAGGTACTGTGTCAGTAAATGCAAAAGACCTGAAGCAATGAAACAAACCTTCCTTTACTATTTGTTAAGAATGCTAAATCCCCCTTTCACAGCAAAGCCAGTTTTCTACCAAAAATTATTCTTGCTTCTCTATGTGTTATTTTCCAGAACTTCTCCATAACAAGTTTTTCCCCTGGATTTACATCTCATACTGTTTATTTTAAATTATGATTTGAGTAATTATTTGACTTAAGATATATGTTATAACTTGAAAGAATTTATTTTGATTGTTAATAAGGTAACTTTATTCTCAGGACTGCATATTCTGAAATATGAAGGAGAAGTAGCATTTTCTATGTCTTTCTTTACTGATGTAGACTAAGAGATTCCAGTAATTTGATTAAATGTACTGCCCTCTGAGTAGACATTTTGCTTCTGATAGTCAAATGAATCTTCTACTGTATTTATGCACAGCTAAATTGGCCTTGTACAGAATCATTCATTTTCATTATTTCTTAAATGTATTCTACATGTATTTTCTAAGCACATTAGCATCCAATTAGAAACTATCAGGAAAGTGAACAATTAAAATATTGATATTTGCATAATTAGGTGCCTGCTCAGCGTCATTTGGTTCTTGAAATTCTGTATACAAAAGATCTTTTACATTATCTCTCTTTACAAATAAGACTGTTGGAGCTTAGAAAGGTGCAGTGACTTATCTGAGATAACGGAGTCATTAACAGAAAATCTGAGACCGAACAGAGGTTGCCTGTTGCATGATGACAATTGCATAAATATTCCAAAGTGAAATAGGTTTGTTTGTTTTAATTTTTCAAAGCAAAAGAAAAAAGTCAGAGTTAACTAGAAAAGGCTCTTAAATAGCTAGTTCATCCATCACTTCAGAGGCACTATACATAGAAGTGAAACCTGAATAAAGCTGGGTCACCGCTGGTCTCAGCAGTGTCGTATCCAAAAGAAACATAAATCCCCCTCCAAAAAAAGTCTTACACCTTAAGGTAAAATGTCTCTTGGAAGCACTGGTCATTCCTCCTTCAGTCCACAAGGATGTTGGTATTGAGAACAATAACAGTGGCTTCCAGTTCTTTGTCGAAACCTCAGCTGCTGTGTGACCTTCTGACCAAGCATCTGCAATTTCATATTTTGGCGCATTTATTTCACTCGTGGCGGTGGCAGCTTTCTAGAAGTTTGCTATGGCTGAGCCGAGTGATAAGGTATATACAGATTTCTACAGAAATTATGAGCCCATGAAAGATCTTGAAGACATGAAGAAGGCTGGGATCTTCCAAGGGTGATTTTGAAATGTAAAGAATTCTGAGTTGAGTTCCATGGACCTTTGTCCCCGAACTGTGTTTCTGAATTATGAACATGGATATTTGGGCTAAGAATACTTTCTCTTGATGAAATATACCCCAAATAGCATAGAAAAAAAAAAAAAATCTCTTGGAGAAGCAACAAAGGAAGAACCACATTGACACAGTGGAACATTCTAATATCTTTGTTCCATCATTTTCCTCATCTTATAGCTGCTCCCCCTGAAACTGCTCTTCCCCAGAATACTTCCCTCAGTGTCTTCTCTCTGCTCCCTTGTGTCCCTGTGCTGACATCTCCACCCCTAGTGACTCCTTTCTAACTCAGCTGTCCCTCTCAGTTTTCTCTAAGGCTCCTACAGTCACCTCTGGTGAAGATAACATTAGGACCAGGAAGCAACACAAAATTCAGACTGAGGCAGGGGAGGGATGTGTGTGTAAACTTTTGTTGTCCTGGTCACATAAACTTACAGTTCACATTCCACAAGCACAAGGTACTGCTTCTCTGGACTCATTGCAATCCAGTCACACTGAATGACTTGTTCATCTCTAAACACACCAAACACTCTACAGCCTCAGGACATTTGCACATACTATTTTGCCTCAAGCACTTTCCCATAAATATCCTCATGATTAGATTACTGATTTTATTCAAGTTTCTGCTTAGATATCTTTTGATTAGAGAGGTTATCCCTGGGCTACTGGTCTAAGATAACAAACCCCTCTCTATCCATCCTTTTGCTGTTTTATTTTTCTTTAGGACACTAATCATCACCTCTGTTTATATCTGTTTATTATCTACATCTCCCATTAGGAAACAAGCTCCATGAGAAAGGGGACTTTGTTTTGCTTTCTGCAGAATCCTCTGCACCTAGAATGTAGCATGATACCTGATAAATGCTCAATAAATATGTTAGATGAACGGATACTAATTACTTATCAAAACTTCATGAAAAGGCAAATAAATCTTTCACTTAATAAAGAATGTACTTTCCTTTTGAAACTCAGCACTATTTGTGTTGTGGTTTCTACTGAATCTCTCCATATGTTCTTTTGGCTGATTTTGTGATTGACAGCACGTCGCGTGCTGGGTGGCGTCTCCACCCCAAGCCTACCTCTCCCATGGGTTGCATTTCAAGTCCAGGTTTTCCTGTCCAGTTTCCAGCTCAAGGTACTTGGTCTCTTTGAATCCGTCAGCCTTTGCTCCCTCAGACCTGCAGCTCAGGTGTTCACAGACTCGGACCCGTTGATGGCAGATCGTTAGCTTCCAGAATGCTAATTGTCTGTGAGCCCCCAGGGTGTTGGTGTCTTGAAATATGGAAGATTCTAGAGGATCTCAGATATCTACAGGGAGTGGCAGCTGGGGTGTTTGTCACATGGCCCTCTCAGCATTGTTGGGGCATTTCTGGTGAACAAGAAAATGGGTCCCAAAGCAATTGTGTCTGAATGCCAATACCCACCAACAAATCACCATCTCCAGGATGTCCCTAATGGCCTCTCTCAGTTTGCATTTCCCTAGGGGACACCACCACCAATGTCAATAATGAGTAAGGAAGCATCCTTTATATCCTTTATATGAAGAATTTGGCCTTGGCCCTGGTCTTTGACTTCTGAGAGGTAATCTAAGCCATACCCGATAATAGTATCTTTGTTTAGGGCAAGACCTAGATGCACCTGATTTTAGAGTGGGGCCAGCCACACTGATTGTTTTAGGGCAGGAGCTGGCCATGCCAGAAAGACCAACCAGGTGACTTAGAGTGGGGACTCTGGATCACCTGGTATCAACTAACTGAGGTAAAAATCAACTGATGGGTAATTGATCAATCAGTCATGCCCAGGTGATAGGACCCAATTAAAACCTGTGAAAACTAAGGCTCAAGTGAGCTTCCCTGGTTGGTCATCACCTTTGTTAGGATCACCACAAGTTCTGGTTTAGCTGTGTTGAACTCCCTCCCTCAGTCCCATGCCCACCTGAGCCCCGCCAACCCCCACACACCACCTGGTGATGCTCCGGTTGGTCTGGTCTCAACTCTAAAAGTTCCAGGGTCCTAGCACAACCCAAGGATTATAGAAACTTCACCTCAGGAATTCCCCCAGACTGCTCTGTGTCTCTTCCTGTGGCCGATTTTAATCTGAGTCCTTTCCCTGTGAGATGCCATAATAGTGAGCATCATGGCTTTCGATGGGAACTACAAGTTCTGTAATAACGATCAAAACAGAAAGTGATTTTGGGAACTGCTCTCCCACAAGCTTGGAGTTGCCTGTTACATGTGCACAGTCTCCAGTGAGACAATCGCCGGGATGAGGCATTCCCATCCCACAAGAAGACTGGGGCGTCTGCTCCAAGGTGTTTCAATTCAATACAAGACATTCCCCTTTTTCCATTTAACTTGTATTTTAATATTTCTTCATATCACATTTTGAAGTGTTCATAGAGGAAAGGGACTTTTAAAATAGGAGAAAAGTATGTCTTATGATACTTATGTAATGTTTGTGTTGGTGAGTCCCTAGGTACTTGAAAAATACTGAATTTCAAAATGATTTCCCAGCACCATATTAATTTTTCGGCATAATCAAGGCACCTGCCTAAGACCTCACAATATTAATAGCAAAACTGAGAGCAGAATTTATAATGCCTAATTTCTTGGCGTGCCCAATAGATGGTGACTGGGGTAGGGACACATTAGTCTGAGAACGCACTGAATACCACATGACCCCTTACACAGAACCTGGAGGAGAAAGGGAGCCTGACTGCTTCAGAAAGATTACAGAAATGGTGAAGGGAGAGCCACAGACAATTCTGGATTCAAAGAGACCACGAGGTAAAATATGAAGTCACAACTGGCAGGAGACAAGAAAGCAGAAAGGAGAGAGGAGGGAGTGAAGAAGATAACAAAGGTACTTATGAGATGTGAACACAGAGAGAAAGTAAGGTGGGGATCCTCGAGATGACATGGGGAATAAGGCTGGCTCAATTCTGCTCTGCAAAAATGCAAGGATTGGGCTAAATACTGTCTTTTCTATCTTTGCAATCTGCCCACACTTAGCCTTAAGGGCCGTTGGCCAAAACTGCCATTGCCTTATTGTCATTTGACCATGAACGTTCTTCTCTAACCCAGGAAACTGCATTTTGATGAGAATAAATGAAATTTAGACCTTAAAACCTCAATAAACATGTAAAATTTAGTATCATAGTTTTGAAGTCTAAGAAGCCTCTTAAATTAGAAATAATGTTTATTTCTACCCTGACATGAAGAGCAACGGGTGTGTGTGTGTGTGTGTGTGTGTGTGTGTGTGTGTGTGTGTGTATGTACTGGTAATCCTCAGTCTATAATTGATAGAATTATAAGTAAGAAGTTCAAAGCAGAGAAGTCCACACTGACTGAGCAAGAAGTGAACGGAGAGGAAAAACTCTGACCTTTGTCAAAGAAAATAGGGGTCATTTGGGAAGGAAGAAAGAAGAAAGGTCACAGTGCGGGACAGAGGTCCTCGACCTGTGTTGACCCACACCACACTTGACAGCATTCCTAAACTCCGATTTGATTCCAAACACCATGTCCAGTTCTAAGAAGTTAACTGTGATTGTCTAAGCCAATCATGGCAACCCTCGTTCTTTACCAGGCTAGAGCGACTGCTTGACCCAGACGGTGCCAATGTAATGTGAAAGGAAATCGCTAGGAGAGCTCTGGGAGGTGTTTTGTTTTTCTGTTAAAAGAAGATTAATGTGGTTGATACCACCTCTTTTCCTCTTCTCCCTACCTCTGGCACAGGCCATGATGCTTGAAGCTGCAGCACCGAACTTGTAGCAACGAGGGGCAAGACGAGAATCACAGAGACACCACTCTGACTTCATTAAGTCAGGGAATTGAGCCGACAGCTGCCTACCTCCAGACTCCAAGGTAGGTGAGAAAATGAGGACTTATTTGCTTAAACTACCCTGGGTTATGTCTGTTCTTCTTAGCAACAGCTGAGTGCTTATTTGTATTCCAAGAAAACGTCTTTCACATCTGAGTCATTGCTTTTATAACTGGTAAAATTGTATTTTGGATCATCACTGGAGAAAGCCTACACAATTTTAAAACCCTGTCTTGTAACTCAGGGATCCCTTCAAAGAGGCCACTGACCCTTAGGGCTCCACAAACTACAGACTGAGAATCAAACAAGGTCCGAGACACAATTACAGCCAATGTAAGAAAGACAAGACATTGGCAGGGAGAAAAAGGTCAACTCCAGAAAGCAAGACCTTGGAAATGAGAAGGCAGTTGGGTATTCCTAGCATCCTTCTGGCAGAGGGGAAAGGGTGAAAAGAAAGCCCTTTCTAGTTGGCCTCCACCCCACATACCAGACAGCATCAGAGTGGGCCTGGGGAGCTAAGTCTCTTGATGTTGATGGGGGTGAGGGGTATCACTGAGCAACTGATCCGCTCTTTGGCTCTCAGCATGACAAACCCAGAGCTTTAGTAGAGGTCAATTGCACTTGGGACAAGCACTAATTCAATTCCCATAGAGTTCTAGAAGCTAAACATAAATTGAGATCCAAAGTTTTTGACCCCAAGAGCTCTCCCCTGAGTGAGAGTGAGAGGGAAGAGAAGGAGGAGGAGGAGGTAGGAGGAAGAAGAGGGGAAAGAGAAGGAGAAAGAGTAGAAGGAGAAGGAAGAGGAGGGAAAATCAACAGGAATGCTTAGGGGTGGGAATGAAAAGCAAGAAAAGGAGCAGGTGCCAGATGAATAGTTGCAGATGCATGTCTTCCTCTACCCTAAAGAAGTCTTTCCCTTTTAGTTCTGAGCAGCATAATTTATGTTTTGAACCTGAGTTCTACTTAAAGAAAACTTTATACCTAAAAATCCAAACCAACAAAATATGTTTTAAAAATCATTCTCATTTTGGATGGAGAGTTCATTTTACATACTTCTGGATTTCTTCAAAAAGGAGATTTCTAGTAACTTTACTCCAAATTTGAATTCCTCACAATTCTCCTGCATGGTAACCGTGTGCCATCATGACACCGTACATGCACGTAAAATGCCTCACTCTTCATGAATCATGTGTCCACAGCATATTTGCCTCTTGACAACTCAACTTTCTCCTATCACAGCCTAGGACTGAAAAAGAAACAGGTGCAGCTTCCATAATAATATGTTTTTGTTCAAAGAACGAGTATTTATTTAAAAAATAAGTTTATTTTAGCTGAGTATAGAATACCTATGTGCTCACTGCAAGAAACTGGAAAATACAGAAATGTAGAGAAGAGGAAAGAAATCCTCCATATCCCCAAAGACAAACACCATGATTTTAAATTTGTGTTTTTTATCTTGTGTTGGACATGTCATTTTTACATAGGCAGGATAATAATGATAAGATGATTTATTTTCTGCTCTTTTTCACCTAACCTTTTATCAGGAATATTTTCTCAGCATTTTGTTTTATTAAATTTCTTCATTTTTTCCATTATTGCATACTATAATTAACTTAATTATTTGTGATCATTTAAATATTTCTCCTATTCTGTTTGGGGCTACCCTCTCTGTCAGTTAAGCGACCATCTAAATGAATGATGCCATCATGAAATCTACCTATTGTTGAGGTTTTCCTCAAGTCGGTCACTCTTTGATGAACAGCTTGATATATCATTTTTTTTTTTCTATATGTTAGGCAAAGTTTTTAGGCTAAATTACTAGAGATGGAAGTACTGGTCCGAAGTAAATGTTTTAAGCACTTGGTTGCAATATTGCTTTCCTAAAGAATTGTACCAATCTACATGCCCAAAGTATCATTTTAATCACACACTTGACCACACTGAGCAGGCATTTAAATATTTTTATTTATTAATAAGAAGTCATAGCTTAGTATTATATTTATATATTTTTATTACATCTAATGTTGGTGTCTCTTTCCAGATGTTTATTAACTAATTATATTTTATCTTTTGTGAAGTATTTGATCCTAGGTCAGAGAAACTAACTTGACTGCCAAGGGTCTAAAAACTTGTAGAATCTAACCATTTCCCCAAGGCTACTCAATTATTAAACTGTCTAAGTGAGGAATCCAACAAGGGCTTTTTGATCACTACTTAAGTAATTTTCCCACCCTACTACCACCACTAAAAAAACCTCCTCAACTTGCCTGCAATAAATAAAAATGCTTTTTAATAAAATAAGTACTTTAAGAAACATGCTTCAAGCTTCTAGTTTCTTTGCCAATTTACAGTTGGGTCAACTGAATCCTAGAGATGCACATGGACATCTGTTGCAGACCCAGAGTCAATTTCCAAGCAGAAAGATGACTTCTTTTGAATTACATGCCCTTTGGTTTCTCTTAGGCATCAGGGTTTACATTATTACACCGCTGCGTTATCTGTTGTGTTGAAATAAATTGGGCAAATTAGGAGAAAACTGAGAAGCATTAGTTTCTAAACACAACAGTTGTAAGTCAAGCATTTCAAAGTCACGCAGAATTGTGACTTGTGTAAGGGACGTGGGGAAAATTCCTCCAGCTCTCTGAGGTGCTTCACAGGCTGGACAAACAAGCACATTAACATCAGACAGGATCAGTAGGAGAAAAATGCAAATTTAATGACATATATGTGGAGAATTTACATAGTTGTAAATTCGAATGTGAATGTACCGAAGTCTAAGAAGGGAGCCTGTGACACTGAGGAGAGAGGATGGAGTCGTCACAGGAGGGGATGACATACAACATCCGACAAAACCTTACAGCTAGACTTTTCCTCACCTTAAGATAGGTTTTTCTGATAAAGGGGACATGCTCACAGTTCACTGGGCGTGGGGATTAAGGCCATCTCAAACTACATTTTTCTAGAGGATAAGGGAACAAAGATCACTTCCTTGATTATGGGAAAGCAGAGGATTAGGGAAATGGTATGAGTTTCTCAAAACCTGTGGAGTGAACCATTTTTTTTTTTTAGCTCAAAATAATCTTCATGTCAGAGCAAAGCAATTCTAAGAAACTTGGGATGATCGGTTTGGAGCCATTTCAAGTTGCATTTCATTAAAATATATAAACCCTAGTTTCAAGCAAGAGAGATGAAGGAAAAACTTAGACATCAGCAAATTACCTCTGAAAATAAACATACTGAAGAAAGACCTAGAGTGAAAAAAAACATAACTAAGAGGGCTTATTTTCAAACAGAATATTCAATCAACGGTACTGGCACAATCTATTAAAACATCAAATTAGATTCTCCACTGTGTGTACTACGTCAACATTTAAAGATTTTTTAAAAATCTCTCTATAGATTTGTATTAAATATGAAAAGGAAACCTTTAAAAAACTAGGAAAATACATAAAAAAAAAAAAAAAAAAGCCTAAGTCTAGAATCTGACTTCCAGCTGGGAAAGCTTAAAAGGAAAAGAGGGCTTCATGAAGGAAAAGATTGAGAGCACAGAAGTTAGAAAACTTCTAAACAAGGAGGGAGGGAAAGAAGAAAATGTGGTAATAAAAAAAGTTTCCAACTTATCATTCGTGTAAAAAGGCAAATATTAAACTAGGGAAACAATGACAGCCATACTGCAGACAGTGGATTTGTGGTCACTACAGAACTGTGACTGATGAGAGGATCGGAGCATGTGAGGACAGTGCACTCAGGTCCTCGTCGTGGGAGTGTGCACATGCATCGGTCCTCCCTTCTGAGGGACACTTGGAACCCTGTCATTTAACAAAAAGTCTTAAAAACTGAAAGCTCATGCTCTTTGATCCAGCACTTTTCCTTCTAGGAAAGCATTGGAGATCCATGAAAAGATTTGTACGTAGGTATTAATCAGACAATTTATAGTCAAAAATTTCTGAAAATTTAGATGTCCCCAGGTAAGCTAGTTCAGTGAAAAAGTCTATCCACCAAGACTCATCGTTCAAAGGAATATTTAATAAAAGGAAAAAATGTTTATAGTGTCTGAAGTGACAAAACAATATATAAGTATGATTGCAATTTTATAAAATGAGAAATGTATTTATAAACAGTGGTGATAAGTGGATGATATAGTTATAGGTGACTTAAATTTTCCTCTTATACTTTTCTGTTTTTTAAGCTTTCATAAATTATATGTATAGAGATATGTGTGTGTACATATGTATCTGTACACACATGCACACACATATACACACACATACATGTTTGATTGAGTGTCTGTGAGGGGAGAGATTTGTGGAATAATAAACTAGGGGACATTGTTTAGATCTCTTCCTCCCCCTCCCTCCCCCTCCATATGTTAAAATCATCTTGCTGGAACCCTACGAAGGACTATAAAATGGAGACTACACAGGTGGGTTACCAGCTAAGCTTTCTTAATGAGAAATTGGGAAGAAGCATATAGCAAGTTTGATGAAATCATTTCTTCAGAAAGCTATAAATATTACAGAAGACAGATAAGAACATAAACGACTGCAAGATCAAAGAGTCTGTGGAACAAATCCACTCGGAGAGAAGGGAAAATTTATAGACTGAATTCTTTTTCTTAAGCCAGTTCCCTGTGAGTGTCCACTTTAATGACTGTTTAAATTATGTCTGCAATTTTCTGAGCCATTCGCTTACTTTTCAAGTTTGTAAACCAACACATCAACAATTCCCAATCAATGGGAGAGCATTTCTCCAGGGAGCTATAAAAATATGCCTTGCATTTTAAATGCAATAAAAAAGCATGACTAAACATGCCTCTGTTCTTCATAATGCAAAAGTACCACATCTGGTCATAAAAAAATGCATTATACAGTGTTGTATGGATGTCAGATACTTATTACAGAGATCTGTTTTATCCATTTAGCCCAATTTTCCAGATGTTTTATTACTTGGAGACAGGAGAATTGTGATTGAAGCCCATTTATTTCAAGGGACTCATCTGCAAACCATAGGGAGCATTTGAGGGACAAGTAATTTATGAGAGGCCACAAGGCAGTGCTTGAGGAGGGCTGTCATCTTATGGGGTCACAAATAATCCCAACAAAGGACAAAGCACCCTACTTTAGTAACACCCAGTCTCATCTGCAAAAATTGCCTCTTAGGCAAGCACTTAGTTTTCATTTCACATGCAAATGTATATTCACATAATTGGGGCAATTTCCATAATAGTAGGTCAAGTTGTTGGTGACATCGAAAATGGCCTGGTTGGATATGATTGGAGGCCTGCTTCTAATTGTCTACAAGCCAACAACATTCTCACTTGGACCAGCTGGAAGTCTTGTCTTCATAAAGACAACAGGAAAGGTTTCCACAGGGGCAGGTGCTGCCTCCTCCACCCCTTCCCCAACCCCCACCGCCACCCCCACTAGAGTCTACAGAGCACTAGCCCTGGGGCATTAGTGAAACTGGCCCTGGCAGCCACAGTCATTGCTGCTATTTAGAAGGCACCTCGCTGTGGTTAATTCTCTTCATCTGTCAATCAAAGTAGGGACCTGAGGGGTGAATAGGGGTGAATGCAATCTTTTTAGCTTTGCAGCTCTGAAGTTAGTATCTCTGGTTTTGCTTCACACACAGGCAGACAAACGCTCTCAAAGCATCACTGAGATGTGTTCTCAGGCCAAAAGGGCCACAACACAAACTGACCTAAACCGGTGTGTCCACAAACACACGCTGGTTGATGTATTAGTTGTTGGTTTTGTTCTAGTTATGCTGGTGTACAATAAGAGACAGAGGGTCTGTATCGCCTTTCCCAGAAAATCTTGCTACCAGGTTGGTTATTACAGAGAAAGGAAGTATGAGACGAAAAGTCCGCTGAATGTGCCAGCGTTTATTAACAGGCAGATATAAAAATGGTCATACAATTCGTTCTTGTGAGCTGGGGAGTCTTCCTCTCTCTTCAGACTTTCCAACTAACTCCTTGCTGGAGAGGTTCGCTCCAAGGAGGAACAATATTCTTCCAGATGGATTAGTCAACTTTCTACTTGGCTCAGGAGACAGAGGCCATGGACATGAGGGTCACAGGGACACAGGGTCAGGGGAACATCCCGAGATCAAATACAGCTCCAACGGCTTTGGGCCGGGCTTGCCGGAGTCTCATATTTGCTTAGGATCAAATAGAGTCTTTCTAGTCAGTCACAGATTTTAACTGCATTTTCCCGGTGGGAAATCATCCCAATCATTCAATCTATTAGTTAAGCAACTCTGTTGTTAGGTTTCAAAAGCAATATTCAAATCCACAGCTCTGCTGTGTATCTGCCTGATAGGGTACCGCAGAGCCTCACTAATCACCCCGATGTGGGGATTCGTGTTGGAGGCCCTCAAGTGATAACTGCCCGCACCCCCTTACACTGTGTATACTGGATAACATTAAAATAAAGCCTTACAGCTTACATGACACCGCTGTCCACACAGGTGAGATCGGGAAGGGACAAAGGGCTTCAGAGGACAGACCTGTCCTGGTGCTCCACACAGGCATGGAGCCTGGCTTTTTGGGGGTCAGTTTTGAGGCTGAAGCCTGTCCAGGCAGGTAACCTGAGGGAGACTTGGAATATTTGCAGGAGGGAGGGGGCTTCCTAAGATGAAGCAATATGCCTCTTAGGTCGCTAATTGCGGTTCTTGTTTTCCCGCATACTCATCCTTTGAATTCGAGTTCTGATTTTTACCCTTTCTCTCCTGTGGGGAAGCATAAGGGAAAATCTTAGTTCAGATCATCAGTGCTTTGGCAGTGAAACAGAGACCTCTGCTGGGTGCCCACCAGCAAGGAAAACCCTGACTAGAGGGGTTTCTGATAACTTGCCGATGATATCTAGCAAGAGGTTAAAGGTCAGACAGATAGCTAAGACTATGACCTTTTGGGTGTAACCTCAGCTATATAAACAATGATTGTAAAAATAGTTGATTTACATCCTGTGCTTTTTCGAAGAACAACTTCCTTGTGTAATGACAATAAATATGCAAGGAGTCAGATACTTAGGGTGACAGTCCTTAGAGGCTGCTCATCCCAACCCCGCTTTCACTCTTAGTTTCTTGTCTTTCTCAATCTTTCATGGCCCCCTTCCTTCTCCCCTGTTCTCCGGGACAGAAATCCCCACTCGCTCCTCATTCTGTTTTCTTTTGTCTGGTTTATCTTCTGGGTTGGGGGTTGGGGTAGGGAGGAGGGAAATAAATGTAGACTTTAACAGCAGAAACTGCCTTCCCTTTTGCTAGGTAAGAGATCTCAGAGGCAGCCTGGCCTCATGGGAAGGGAACAGAATGTGTAGAGGGAAAGTGGAGTTCAAATCCTGGTCTCAAACACAAATCCTGTCTCTCTAGGTCTCACCTTCTCTGTACAATAAGAGGATGCACCCTGCAAGGATGAGATACTTTGTGAAACTATCTAGACAGAGCAGAGCTTTTTGAGTAAGTTCTTTGTGCCCCAGGGCTGTCCTGCTATGATCTGAGCACCCAGAGAGAGAGATAAACACCCAAGTCATGATCAAGCAGAGGTAACTCTAGCGCAATTCCTGCAGCGTTCTCGTTGTCTTTAATGTGAGTAATTTAATCTATAAAGGATTATCTCATTTTTAAGCTTTTTAAATTTATATTTTAATTTTTTAATATACGTATTTGAGGGCCTCAAATAAGGTTGAACACTTCTTCATTTGTTGGTTAAACCACAGCATTTCCTTATTTACATATATATCCTCTGGCAGATCTTTTAATAGACTATTAGTCTGTGAGACACTTTATATAGTAAATATATTGCACCATCACTGACTGTGTCTGTCACAATGTTTTGTTTTGTTTTATAGGAAAGGGGCAGGCAGGAATGAAGGCAGGCAGGCAGGCAGGCAGTCAGGAAGAGAGGAGGAAGAAGCAGTTTATTTTAGTTTCATTTAGTTGTTCACAGTAGTTGTTCCCCTCTTCCTGACCAAGGAAATGAACAACTGGTCTTTGAGATGCACAGGGACGGTGCTCCTTTGGAGGTGGCTGACCTATCTGATACTCCACCAGGGAGCACGTGTCACAATATTTTTTTTAAGTTCAAAGAATATTTTAAATTTGGGTTACTTTTTTGATACGTAAAAATCCAAACACTGATGTTGTTCCTTTATAAGCGTCACCCAAATCTAAGCGATGAGGGAGCCAGTCTTCCTTCTGCAAAGACTTAATACTCACTTTCAATTTCTCCTAGGGTTTTTTTCAATCTTTATTTTTCATTTAGCTGTTTACACTGGATGTTTTTCCCTGGACCCAGGACTTGAACTGAGGGGTATGTAATTTGCTGCTTTGGAGGCAAATGACCTAACTGCTGCTCCACCTGAGGTTGGCCCTCGCCTAGGTTTTTAACAACTTACCTCATTAATAAATCTGGAGTTGATTTGGGGAGGTCTGAGATAATCCTCTAAATTGATTTTTAACTCCAAGTAGCTCATTCTTGTTCCTATGCCATCTATTGACAATCCTTCTCTTCTGCCCTAATCTTTGATGCTTCCGCCACCATTTATTGAATTCTTCTACCTAATAGTATCTGAATCAGAGCTATTCATTCTATGTCATCAATCTGCTTGTCTCTTCTGTACCAGCACCATTCTGACTGTAGAATGTTGATAAGCAGGCTTCAGGGATGGAGTGCCGAGGAAGCTGGCAGAGAAGGGAGGGAAGATGGTGCAGTCTGAGCATAAACAGGGAAAAGTGGAATTTCTAGGCCTCAGAGGAGGATGAAAAGTAAACTGTCTCAGTTTGGCTGGAGACTGGAAGATATAAGTAAGGGACCAGGGGAAAGGAGAATGGGAAGTGGCTGGGGATGAAGAGCATGATGGTCCAAGAGGCCCAGGTGCACAAGGAATTACTACGCGTTGTCCATAAGGGAGTTACGCAGGGAAGACGTAGCACTGCTGTCCTCAGGGGCTAGGGCAGCACACAGAAACACTGAGAACAAAATATCACTACAGTCCTGGAAAGATGACCGTGTCACAAGAACTTCACCAACAAAGGACTCTAGGACCAGCAGAAGTAAGTGTCTCCTCATTCATCCTACCCAGATGTGACCTCATCTCTGCTGAGCCCCTAGATAATGTGGAAACAACTCAAATGTCACTTGATTAATCATATGTATACATGATATGCAAACTGTGAAATATGCAAACAACGGATAATAAATAGGAATGAACTATTAATATAAACTAGAACATTCATGCATCCCAAAATAATTATGCTGAGTTAAAAAAAAAACAACAAAGAAGAAAACATATTGTATGATTCTGTTTCTAGAAAATTCTGAAAAAATGTAAATGAATTTCAGGTGACAGAATGAAGAGAAATAGTTTTCTGGATGAGAGGTAGGGACAGAGAAGGCAGGGACAGGAGGAAGAGATTGCAAAAAAGGGCAGAAGACACATTTGAGGGTGATGAATTTGAATTTGATGATTCGACCATGACATATATAAAATTTACCAAAGTGTACACTTCAAAATATGCTGTTTACTATACATAATATATTCAATAAAGTAGTAACAAAAAACCACCTTAGTCTTACATCTGCCAATTCTTATTTAAAAGATTTGGCCTTGAACTCAAGCATTGGTGCTTTCCCTAAGCTCCCAAGGTGCATAATGAGATGGAGAGTCCCTGAATCTCATGATACCCAAGTCAATTCTCTTCCTAATGACAGGGATCCTCAGTGGATACTAGGAAAGAATTTCCTTGTTTTTTTTTTAATGAGGTAACTGCTTTACAAAACAATGTAAGTTTAGATATGAAGGTTCACTAGTCAAGTACATGATAACATGCCAAGCCCACCACCAAACTTCTAATAATTCACCACCACTGTCCATTGGACCCCACTACTTTGTACTCCCACCCTTCCCTCCCTTCCCCTCTGGTCACCTCAGTTCTGATGTCAATGTCCAAAGGTTACTTTTTGCTTTATCTGTTACTTTGATTTGTTATTTTATAATCTGTAGATGAATGTAATCATTGGGCATTTGTCCTTTTTCTTCTGACTTATTTCACTTAATATAACCCCCTCTAGTTTCATCATGTTGTCACAAACCAAGATTTCATCTTTTACAAGGCTGTGTAGTTTTCCACTTATCTGTCATGGGTGCTTAGGTGATTTAGGAAAGAATATTCTTGCTCATGTGGAGCCTGGCACCTTGCTAAGACCAGAAAGTGGCCATCCCTTTACGGTTGGTTAACTCTGTCCTTACACGGGGACTCAAGCAGAAGAGATCTGTGTAGATTGTTTCCGTAGTGGTGCTGTCAGCTCTCCTTCTGCTGTGCTAATGTATGTGATGCTGGTTCTCAGGCCATATCTCCCATCTACTTCCATCCCACTCTGGCCCATGACAAGGTGAACTGTCAGAGGGTTGCCTTGTCTGTTTGCACCTGCTGCCTGTGCTATACCTGAAGGCCATTTACTTGCGCCTTTGCTCAGAGAGAGCAGTCTTCTGGGGGCAGCCCGTGGCTCCCTCAATGAACCAGCAAAACTTCAGCAAAAGTGAGGTAATCCCTGTTCGCTCTCTGCTAGAGGCTCGGTCAGAATTTCTGGTCCCTACACACCACCCTTCACATTTTTATGCCAGTGATGCCCAGAGCATATCTACAAGTGCTGCTGCCTGCAAGTCCCTGAGAGATGAGAACCCTCATTCCATGCCCCAGAGCCAGCCTTGCAACTGGTGGGTGATTCTCTTAGGAACTCCCAACCTCTGAAAATAGACCAGATATGGACAGCTAATCCCCAAGAGCTTTCTGTCTCCAAAGAAGACTACCTCCCCCATCTCTCGAGACCTCATTATGCAGGAGTGCTGGGTAGGTTAAATGCAGGACCAGCAGCAATGCCCCTCCTAGGAAACCCAGCACTGGGCAGCTAGTGCCATTTCTTTTCACCTGAGAGATGTTCTCACATGCTCCCTGGTTTGTTTACATGCTTCAAAATAAGTGTCTCTGCCATTTACACTTCCCCATCCCACCCTGTTCAGATGCCTCCACAGAAGTAACATCTCATATTTCCTGACAAATGTGGAGGTTGGGCAGAGGGTCAAGAAGGGACATTTTAAGGAGGGGACATCAACTTGACTTTTGCCTTCCTTCTGAGGATTTTTGTTTTAGAAGTCTTCATTTCTTGTGGACCTTTGCATTTTTTTCTGTCACCACAGCAGCCTTTGGTCAACAAAATATTTCAAGATGCATTTGGACTTTCTTTTTAGCATCTTGGTACTTGATCTTCATTAACTCATGAATATCCAAATTCGATAAATATTACTCATCAACAGAGGACAGTGGAGGTGGAGTGTTGGAGGAGAGTGCAGGTTCCCAGCAGGTGGCACTGTTCTGACAGAATAAATGAGAGCGTTATTTCTCTGGCTCCCCCTGGCAAAATCAGGAGAAATGATTGGTAATTCATAGAGCAGACTTCTTGACCCTCTCAGAAAAGCCAGTAAGCACCCTGGTCTTTTAAGCTAAAGGAAGCTAAATCTCATTTTCTAAGATTGCAGTGATCAGTTCATAAATATTTCAGAATTGTGTATGGATACTCTACGAGGCCAGAGAAATGTAGTCAGAGGGAAGAGAGAGAGGCCTGTCATACATAAATACTTGTTGCTCTCTGGAACTCGAGAAAAGTCAGATTTCTTTCTTTTTTTTCCTTGAATGGGGCAGGAGGAACACAGGACTGAGTCATCCTGAAGCACTAGCCAACGTTTTAAACAACTTAACGATCTTATTCTAACATTGCCTTATTATATTGTTTTTAAACCAGACTTATCATTGTAATAACTGTTTAATTAATGAGTTAGATATACTCTTCAACACGAGTCACGCTTACAATTTTTTTGAAACGCAACAACACATTAGTTCCTGTTCTATTCCTTTTGTGCATTATCCGTCGATTACCTGGGTCTATGGTGTCCTTCTGAAGTTTTAAGAAGTCCTCTACCTGTCCCCTGCCCTGATAGCCTCTCGAGAACTTCTGCATATTTTTTAACCTCCCACTGTTCAAAATTCTGCTCTAGGGAGTGCTGACGGGAGTTCTTATCCATTAAAGTTGAATTACAGCTATAGAAATGTCCACACGAGCTACTAAACGAAATCAAACCTCACTAGTTTGGGGTGGCGGGAGATGGGGTGCCGCACAGACGCGAGATCTCCAGCCGCACCGGAGCAGCGGCCCCGGGCAAGTGCCAGCGCTGGGAGCCGCAGCACGCCCCTGCCTCGGCCGGCGTTCCAGGCCCCGTTCGCTAGGCTGTTTTCCTGCCGTCCCATCTACACTGAGGTTGGAGTTTGGTTTCCACTCCAGCCGGGAAGCCGTCTCCGCCGGCTGGGGAGCGCTCGCTGGAAGGCTGGAGGCGGCCGCGGGTGGGGGCGGTCCGACCGGTCCCGGAGGCGGAGCCGGAGCGGCGCTCCGCCCCCTGACTCGGAAACTCGGCGGCGCGAGCCTCCGCCTTCAGCGGGAAGTCGGGCCCGGAGGCCGCAGCTCCGGCTAGAGCCCCACTGCCTCGGCCGAGAGCCCCGGGACAGCAATGGAGCAGCGTGGACCCGGGCTGCCGAGCCTGCGCGGACTGCTGGCGCTGCTGGCGCTGCTGGCCCCGCTGGCCTCGAGAACCGCCGCCTCACCGAACCCGGCTCTGTGGCCCTTGCCGCTCTCGTTGCAGATCTTCCCGCGCCAGCTGCACCTCTCCCCGCAGGACTTCGTATTCAGCCACGACCCTGCTTCCAAGGCCAGCGCCTCCTGCATCCTTCTGCAGGAAGCGTTTCGACGGTGAGCGCTTCCTGCGGGCGGCCGGGTGCAAAGGGACCCGGGGACCCGGGACCCCGGACTGGGGAGGGGCGACCACCCTGGGACGTGGCTCAGGTGCGGGTGGCGAGAGGAGGAACTCCCGGGAGCCTGTCCCTCGGACGGCCACCAGCCACGCCCCGTCGGAGCTCTGACCCCCACTTCGCCACGAGCCGTCCTGGACCTGATCAGTCACGGGTCTGAAAGACGACACGGGCGGCTCGAACCAACACACAGAAACCCAGGCTCTTCCCCTGCCCCTCCCTCCCTCTCCTGCCTCCTAAGGAACTCTCTGGGTGCTCAGGGACCCTGGTGTGCGTGCGGGATGCTGAGTGGAAGGAGAAGGTTGCTCAGAATCTAGTCCTGTCTGCCTCGGAGGGGAGGAAGGGATTTAAAGATGTAAAGGCGAGGGAGGAAAATGACAGTGATTTATTTGAAGGGAGTACTGGGAGGAAGGTGAGTGCTTAAAGCTTTGGGGACCTGCCATTTGGCTGTTGTTTATAGCCCTCCCCCTTCCCTTTAAATCTGGTAACTGTTCAGCTGGCCCACAAGCCCTTAGATCCGTTCACAGCCCAGAAGCCCCCGCCCCGCCTTCCTCTTTGACATCTGAAGTGTTCATGTTTTCCTCTTAACTGCTTTGATGTCAGTGCCTGCTTCTTCCCAAGACCAGTCATGTGCTTGACCTTTGGGCCAGCTTTCTGTTTAGTTCCTGTTTAGTTCTTTAGCGCCCATATTTCCACAGCTGGTTTACACTCCTTTGGCCTCAGGCAGGGCGAACTGTATAATAGGCGGCAGCCTTCAGCTGCATCTCTGCTAACAATGGAGTTAAAGTAGACGGCACCTAGGGAGGAGCTTCTGTGTACCGCATGCAGCCCCTCACTGACACCCATGTAGGTAGGACTGCCCTGAATAGGTGTGCTTGATTTGGTGCTAACTGTCCTCACCCTTTCCTCCCCTCGATTTTTATGTGATCCCAGGGGACATCTTGATTTAATTGTGGCTGAAGGACAACTGGACACCCAGTGGAACCAATGCAAAATTAGTTTAATGATCCCTGACAGCCCAGATAGACCTAGAGCTTCGTTTGGGCACAGGCTGAACCGGCCTGAGATGTTGTTGGCATCCGTTTTCTACAACTTAATGGGTAGTCTTTATCGTTTTAGATGCACACGCTAATGAGCCTTTGGTGTTGAATCTTCCAATGGCTCCAGTTAGGGTGAAAACAAAAAGTAAAACCAAGCTGGTTGGTTGCCTTGGGATGTTGAGAAGGAAAAATACTCCAAGATCATGGAAAGGAAAATCATGGCTAGGAAATCTTTTAAAAATAAACACTCTTGCTAAGTTTGCTTTGAGACTTCAGTTTGTAAAATTGGATTTTCCTTCTGTGGCACACAGCCAATGAACTTGGTAATATGCTGAAATGACATGAGTAGGGAAAGAAAACACGGATTCCATCAGTTAACAAGGGTAAATAATCAGGACTTGAACCAGCTATGACATTGTTTAAAAACAAGATGACATGGCATCATAATAGTTTGCCTAACCAATTCATGACCTGTGTGTGAAACAGCCCTTAATTATACTTTGTTAGGAAGCAGGTTATAAAACATTAGCCTTATGGCTAAGACTTGAAAGCATTCACATGAGTATTTTAGGAACTCAGGTGGGGCCCTTTACAAGTTTGCACAATGGGTAGAGAAGAATTTAAGGATGACGGGAATTTTCCGAAAGATTTAGCCTAGGTTCTAGATTTCAGAATCCCCAGGCTCTTGTTTCTAAGAGCCCAACTTCTATCAAAAACCCTGCTTTGAACAGTATGCATTTTGTAGGCAGAGTTCAGTGTGCTTTGTGCATGGTTTCTTCCTCAGCTTCTAGAACAAACTCCAGCACATGCTAATTGCTCTTTTTTTTTTTTTTTGAATGAACAATGAATTTTACTCCTTCAGTTCATGATCAGCTAAATTAATCCAAATTCCTTGTCCACCATTGTCTTAGAATCCTTTGAATTTTGTTAGAATTTTAATATCCAGACCAAGATTTGCCTAATTTGGGACAAGCCAGCATCTAACTCAGCTCTTAAAGCCACTGGCAAATCTCATTTCCTTTTTTTTAAAATTTAATTGTGGTAAAATACACATCAGGTGAAATTTACCATCCTAACCATTTTTAAGTCTCCAGTTCTGTGATCCTAATTTCCTTTAGAACCTGTGGCTTTTCTGTGAAAAGGGCCCTTACTCACTTCATTCATTCTACTCTCTGACTAACTTCCATACACTTCCACATTTATGGAAACTTTTCTACCTCTCTTTACTTGTCTGGAAAAACAATAGATTTTCTCACATATAAGTAGCATGTACAATCTTCTGGTTTATCAAAATCTATAAAATATTATTTAAATTTTGCTTTGAAGCCTACCTGATCTTTTTATCTTTTAGTGCATTAAGTGTTTACTTAATATCTTCTTTCTTTGATATTTGTGCAGCAGCAGAAAGTGTATTTTCAAGACCCTGCTGAGAATTCTGTGGGCTGGTAACCTTCCTTTCATGGGTTTATGTATTAGAATATTTTTGTTGGAAGATAACAGGATCCTTATTCAATCAAGCTTAAGCAAAAAGAAAACCTATACACCTGAAGGAGTCCAAAGGCAGGCAAGATTTCAGGGCTCGTTGACTAAGTGGGACTAATGACTCAATATCATTAGGGAGAGATTTTTCCCATGTTCATGTGTCTGGAGGGCCAGACAGCGGGTCTCCTTTGGCCAGTTGCTAGAGCAGGATTTGAGCATCAGGAGTTATGGACGCACAGGCATTTAGAAAGTTTCCTCCCCTGTTTGACTGAGTATTAGTTGAAAGGAGTGCAGTTGAAGCTATAACCTACGAAGGCATTAAGGAACAGTAGTAGCTATTGGATGGGGCTTAAAAGGAAAGGGTGGAGACATTCAACCAGTTAATGTAAAAGTTGGGAGATAAAAGTTCTTCTCTCAGAATCTGGAAGCACCAGAGTTCAGTATTTTGCCGTGTATAATGTGTACCCCCGTTTTTGGCCTAAACTTTCAGGGAAAAAACCTTGTTTTAATTCAGTTTTTTGTTTATACTCATGTACTTGTTTTGTTTTTTTTTTATGATAAAGGAATTTTAGCTTTTATTTTTTAACATAGTATGGCACAAGCAATTTTATGCAACAAATTACAAAACACAAGAACAGATACAGGTACAAGAAGCTTTTCTTCCTGTGGCCTGCACGATCTGAGGACACAGCGAGGAGGGTCACAGGGTCTCGGCAGCTCCGCGGCCATGCTCTTTAGCATATTTAGTAACCATTAGCTTGAAGCTGGCAGTGTCTGTATTTTTGTAAAAATATCAGTTAAATTGCTAGCTCCCCACTAAAGTGTAGGAAGAGAAATGGTGCACTCTTCATCCGATGGTGATAAAAGTCAGCATCACCTCTCTTGTCAAGTCAGAGTTACTTTGTGGACAACGATAAGTGCTCTTTATTTCATTTCGTTGAATCTTTGCCTGAATTTGCTTTCCTTGCAAGTTTGTTGTAAGTTTAACAAAACCAATCATCATATTCTAAGGTAGTGTTTTTTGCATACGGATATCATTATTGATGTCTAGAGTTACATTTTTAGCTCATAAGCATAAATGAAAGAATGGAAACCATTTCTATAGATACAGAATCAGTACTACCCATGTATAATGCCTGTCTATTTTTCCCTCACAACTTTGGGCAAAGATGCGCACATTATGCAAGGAAAATACAGTATAGTTCTAGGTGACAAAGGTTATTTTTTATTTGGAGATGGTGACATTTTTGGAAGTATGTAGACTAAAATAAGTTACTATCGAAATGGCATCACATAAAGGTGCCCATTCCGCTGAAGTTTTAAAATCTTTAATCGTGTAATTTCCATGTCTCTCTTTTATAATAAACTAATGGTATGATATATATGTGTGTATGCATGTATACATATATATACATATATATATATAATTAGGGAATCCATATTCTTTGTGATTTTTTTGCTCTGCCATCTCAAGTATGGCTATAATTGATACAGAGAAAGTTTATATATGGTTCACTTAGGAGAGGATATTTCCTACCATCACCCACCCTTCAGAATTGACATACTTAGGAGTGATGGGATTACAATTATTAGTGTGGTTACTGGTTTTTAATAGGGTCTTCATATGAGTCACTTGGGAGTGTGGAAGGGACTTGAAATTCCATGCTTGGACCCAACTCTCAGAAATGGATTCAGAAGGACTAGACATGGCTCTCCAGGTAATTCTAGTGTTCAGCTTGGAATGAGAGCATCTCGTTGGGACTAATATTGGGTATGTTCATTACTACAGATATATTTATAATTTGGCTACAACTGCTTTAAAAATTTGTTTGAATTTTTTTCTCACACAGATATTATGACTATATATTTGGTTACTACAAGAGACATGGCCCTGCTAGATATTATAATGGAGTAGAGTTAAAGCAACTTAACGTCTCAGTGGTCCTTGACTCCGAGTGTGACACTTTCCCCACTATCTCTTCAGATGAGTCCTGTGAGTACTTACATAATGTGAATGTATCTTATTCAAATCTGCTCATTACAAACTTAAGAGCCAGAAATAGGCTTGATGCTATGACTTATTGTGAGTTTTTGGCCTATCAGTAAAATAGCCATTAAAGTCTGATTATAACAATTATACATAGTCATTATAAAATGTCTTTTCGTAAGTGAAGAGGAGGAAATAAATCACTCATAACCCCAGCACTTTAAGTGAATCATTGTTACTTCAGATTTTCTTCAGAGTAATATGTTTAAATATTTTACGTAGATATAAACAGGGAAAACATTGACATGAAAATAGGGGTTTTGTATTCTGCCTTTTTTGCATAGCAATACATTGTAAACATATTCACAAGTATTTTTCTATGGCATTTTTAATGACTGATAATGTTATACACTGTATGAATTTGCCATGACTTGGCTAATCCCTTATTTTTGGACTAGGTAATTTCTTTATTTTTTTACCCATGGCCTTGTGTCACGAACTTGGGTCCCTTGGGCTTGACATGGTCTGCATCTTAGCTGCCTCAGCTGCCTGAGCCACAAGGGTGCACCTTAGCTTTTATTTTGAAGATAATTCTGTGCTTATATTCATGATAATGAAGAACTGAGGGTGAGGGGAATGGAGCTATTTCATTTGATAATATTATCAACATTTAGTTTTATATATATGCATACACACACACAGAGGGAGAGAGAGAGAGAGATGTCACTGCTTAAAACATTTTTCTCTAGGGCTTTTTACAAATTGGTTTGGAAGGAATATATAACTGAGTAGATCTTTTTAATAGGGTGGACTGACTGGGAATAATGTGGATTTGCATCAAGGAAACCAAGTAGAACAATATAAGGACATGGTGACATAAGGTTAGCGTAGAATGGTGTTAGGTGTAATGACAGGAAGGAAAGCACATATCTTAGAGAAAAAAATGACTCCTAAGACTGCCTCATGGCAATTAAGTACATCTCTCATTCCCTTGATATAGATGAGACTTCTTCAAAATAAAATTCTTCTAAAAAATAACTATTCTCTTCAGTTCTGTAGCTGTTCATTGGGGAGAAACAGGATAATTTGCCATTATCTGCCATGTGACAGTGTTGTCAGCACCCATATGAATTAGGTTTTGCAATCTGAATTGAGACAGGAATGGTCACTCAGTTGCAAGATATCGTTGCCGTGTTAGCGATAGAGATGACCTGTTATAAATTTCAAAAACGGGAATGTCAGGAATGGCGAGCGCTACTAGTCTTCTACGCAGCTTTGTAAACCCTCTTTATTCTGAAAGAGAAACTTCCTGAGTCTAGCTGATTGTGAGATTTTTTTGGTTGAAGGATAAACTAACAGTAATTCTGTAACTAGTTGATGATGATCAGAGGATCATGATGGTGGTGGTGGTGATGGCAGTAACACACAAATGAACATCACAAGATATCAGCTGTTGTTCCAGAGTATGAGAATATGTTGGAGGAAGTGGAAAACAGTATAGCACTAGCTAGTAAATATTATATATACCTCTCAAGCAGAAGTGAACTGGTTTCTCCTAGGGGAAATCAATTGCCTATATTAAGGATGCTCAATACAGTTTGTAATAGTGAATCATTATAAACAAAGCTAAATTTCATCAGTGGAAGTATGGCTAAATATATTTTGTCAGCCCATACGAAGAATACTATACAACAATTAAGACTAAAACAGCCGAGTTAAAGAGGAGAAACCTGGAGAACTTGCCCAGATAAACGGCTAAACTGGACAAAGGTAGTCACGCGTGAATGTGTGCACAAGGGTGCCAGTCACATAGCAGCAGACACACAGGAGCACGCTCATGAAGAATGCTGTCTTGTTCACTGCCTTGGAGGTCTGGCTTGGGCTTCCTCCTTTGAGGAAAGTAGAGGATTTTAGAGGGCATCTCTGGATTTTTCGCCTTATCTATAATTTTATTTTTAAAAGGGAATAGCACTTCAAAACAAAAGTGTTATGGTGCAAAAAGTACAGGAGGGGTTAACTAAAAAGTGCAAATGCTACTCCCATTGGGAAGCAGTCAATGTTAATACTAAGAGTTTGGTTTGGGAATTAAAATTGAAATTCTGTAGCTTCTGCGTCCAATATTTAGAAAACACAATCTCCTAACTGCTTTATATGTGTAGTGTTTGTATTGAGTTGAATCATAATGCTTATTAATACCATCCAGACCTCAGTTACTGGCATGTTATCAGCAACAAGGACATGCCACGTATCAAGTGTTTTTTCAGATGATGCTTTGTGCTAATTTGTGGGAGATCTCAAAACTATAATGTTGCAAGAAATGTTTTCTAAACAGTAACCACTGGAAGGGTGCGCTCTAGGTAAATAAGACATTGTTATAGACAGAAACTGTGATTGAATTGCACTGATGACAGCAATACCATTTTTAGCTTGGCCTTTACCCAACTCATCATGTGGTCTTCTGATGGAAGAGACTATCTTGTCAGCAGATTGTCACCTGAGAAGTTGATATGACTGTTTGCTGTCGGTAGAGTGCTTCCTTCAGCCAATGATCCCATGCCAATCCGGGGAGGGCTGGTAGGGGGTAATGATGCAGCTCAGACAGGAGATTAAATCATTAACCTGCAGCCCTGAGTGTCCTTACTATGGCATAGTCCACCTCTGCCACACCCTGTAGCTTTCCACCTTTACTGTCTGGTACTTTGTAGTCAACTCTACCCGAAATCTCTCTAAAAGACTAAGATGAGTATAGGGGTAGCTGAGGCAGAATATGATTTCAAAAACAGGAAGATTAGCTCCCTATTTGCCCAGAATCTTGGAGGAGAGGAGTGAAAGGGGGGGATTGGTGAAGGTGTGTTGTGAAGTGTTGGTGACTAAAATGATGCAAATCCAAACCACAGTGAAGTGACTGCCTTTTACCTGTTAGAATGTTATTATCAAAAAGGTAGACATGAGTGCTAGTAAGGGTGTAGAGAAAAGAGAATCCTTCTGCCCTGTTGGTGGGAATGTAATTGGTGCAATCATGATTGAAACTATGATGACCGTTCTCAAAAACTTAAAAAAAAAGAATTACTGTATGGTCCAGCAATTCCACTTCTGGGTGTTTACCCAAAGAAAATAAACACTAACCCCAAAAGATAACTGCATCCCCTTGTTTATTGCAGCATTATTTATAATAGGTTGTTTCCATTTACGAAATAATATAAATCAGTATGTGTAGGTGCCTCAATCCTCAGTTATATGCCAACACACCCTCCCCATCATATCACCAAATTTCCGAAAGTCCTTCGTCATTGTCTACTGGACCCGGCCACCCACAGCCCTCCACCACCCCACCTATTTCTGAATGGTAACCTCAGCTCTGTTGTTAATGTCCAGGGGTTGGTTTCCGTATAATCTGTTTCTTTGCTTTGTTTCTTTGCGAGCCACATATAAGATCATCTGGTATTTTGTCTTTTTCCTTCTAACTAATTTCACTTAGCATAATCTAGTTCTCTTCATGTTATCACACAGGGCAGGATTTCATCTTTTTAAGGACTGTGTAGTACTCAGTGGTATACACTACATCTTCTGCATTCATTCATCTGATGTTAGGTTCTATGGTAGTTTCCAGTTCGTGGTTATTATGAATAATGATGCAACGAACATGGAAGTGCTTATATTGCTGTGAATTATTGTTTTTGTGTTTTTTGGGTAAATACCCCGAAGTGGGTTGATAGGGTCACGTGGGATTTCCATTCTGAGTTTTTTGAGGACTCTCCATACTGCCTTCCATAAGGGTTGCACCATTTTGCACTCCCACCAACAGTGTAAAAGTGTCCCATTTTCTCTGCATCTTCAACATTTGTTGTTTCCAGATTTTTGAATGTTAGCCAATCTCACAGATAGAAGATGAGATCTCATTGTTTTGATTTGCATTTCTCTAATAATAAGTGAGGAAGAATTTGTTATTTCTGTTGGTATAGGTGTGTGCTCAGTCCTGCCCATATTTTGAGTGGGTCATTTGCTTTTTATGTTATTGAAGTGTATGAGCTCTTTAAATATTTTGCAGATTATGCTCTGATCTGATGTATGTTGTGTGAATCTTCCAACTCCGTGGATATCTTTTTGTATAGTGGTGGTTTCTTTCGCTTGTGCAGAAGTTTTTCAATTTGATGTAGTCCCAATTTTTTAGTTTATTTATTTATTTTTTAATGGAAAGATGCAGGCAGCAATGAAGGGCAACAGGCAGGCAGAATTTTATTTAGTTGTTCATCTTGGTGGTTTTACTCCCAGCCTTGGGTCTTGAACTGGCAACTTTAGGATGTACTTGGACTGTGCCATGGAGAACTAAACCACTAGGCCACCAGGGTGTGCTACTTTGGTTTCTTTTCTGTAGCTGTTCCTTCCCTAAAGATGTCTTTTGAGGTTGCGGTGGAGTTTTCCCCCCGTGTTTTCTTCTAAGTATTTCATGGTTTAGGGTCTTATGTCCAAGTCTTTGATCTATTTTGAGTTAATTTGTGTGTGTGGCTATAATGAGTAATCTAGTTTTGTTTGTTTTTTCCTTTTCATTTTGCAGCTGTCTTAAAGTTTTCCCAACACCATTTGTTGAATAGGCTTTCCTCCCTCCATTGTATGCTCTTGACACCTTTATCATAAATTAACTGTCCATATAGGTGACTTAATTTCTGAACTCTCCATTCCACTGATCCATGTGTCTGTTTTTGCTCCAGTTCCATCCTACTTTAGTGATCGCTCTGAAGTCAGAGAGTGGTTCCTCCACTGCTTTTTATCTTTTAGGATAGTTTTGGCTGTTGAGTCTTTTGTGTTTCCCTACAAACCAGTATTTTTTTTCCATTTCCTTGAAAAGTATCATTGGAATTTTGATGGGAATTAAATTAAACTTATATATTGCTTTGTAAAGAACGGATATTTTACTATGTTAATTCTTCTAATGCATGATCATGGAATTCTTTTTTATCTTTGTGTCTCTTACTGCTTTTAAGGTCCTGTAGTTTTCATTGTAGAGATCTTTCCCCTCCTTTAAGTTTATTCCCAAGTGTTTGGTCTTTCTTGGTGCTATCGTGAATGGGATTTCTTAATTTCTTTTTCCCCTACTGCACTGTTTACATATATTAATGCCACTGATTTTTCTGTGTTGATTTTCTTTTCTTTTTTAATAAAGGCACACCTTGATGGCCCAGTGGATAAGGCCACTGGACGTCGTCCACACACATCACATGGACTCAGGTTCAAGACCTGTGGTCGGGGTGGGGGCAGACAGCCAAGATGAACAACCAAATAAAACAAACATTTCTTCCTCATCTCCTGCCTGCCCACTCACCCTCATCTTGCCTGCACCCCTCCTCAAAAAAAAAAAAAAAAAAAGAAAATTTATTATAAAAAAGGAAATAAAATTAAAAAAAATAACCCCATCATTTAAATACTAACCCCTCATTCTCCTGTATGGAGGTGGTCATGATTACAGGTTTCCTGTGTCTCCTCCCTAAAAATTCTCTGCAACAGCCACATGTCTTTGTGTTGATTTTATATCCTGCCACTTTGCTGTATTCATTTATTATTTCTAGCAGTCTTTTTGTGGACACTTTAGGATTTTCTAGGTATAGTATGTCATCTGCAAATAATGATAGTTTTATTTCTTCTTTTCCAATTTTGATTCCTTTAATGTGCTTTCCTTGCCTTGCTGCTCTGGCCAAGGCTTCTAGAACCATGTTGAATAGAAGTGGTGATAGAGGACACCCTTGTTTTGTTCCAGATCTTAGGAGAAAGTCTCATATTTCATCATTGAAATGATGTTGGCCATGACTTTTGTGCTATGTTGCTTTTTATGATGAGGTGTGTGTAGGCTGATCATATTTCTTTGAGACTAAAGTAGGACATTGAGGTGGCAAAAATGGGCCAAGGTTATGCACTGGCTACTAAAGAAACCCCAGCAGCAAGAAATCAAAATATAAGAAGTGGGGAAAAGGAGAGAGTAAAAGTATGGACAGTTAAAATGAGTGCAAGACTAACTTTCTTTCTAGTAAAATCAGGATGTAAGCATGGAAACTTTTATGTAAACCCAGGGCAACCTCAAAACACATCTCCAGGGAAAAAGCAAAGAAGAAAACAAAAAGGAAAACCAAATACAACTGCTTGCAATTATTTTCTAAATATTGGACACCGAAGCTACTACTTTTTTCATTTCCTGAAAAGCTTGTTTTGTGGTAATGAATTCCTTTAACTTTTGTCTGGAAAACTCTTCATCACTCTGTCAATTCTAAACGATACTCTATCAGAGTAGAATCCCTGGTTGGAAGTCCTTTTCTTTCAGCACTTCGATTAGAGAAGGGCATTATCTGCTGACCTGTAAAGTTTCAGCTGAGAAATCCACTGACAGTCTGATGGAGGTTCCTTTGTCCGTAACTTGTTTTTCTCTAACTGCGTTTAGATTTTATCTCTGTTTTGTATTTTTGACATTTTGCCCATGATATGTCTTAGTATAGCTGTATTTGGGTTTCTTTTATTTGGATGTCTTTGAGCTTCCTGTGTCTGGAGTTCTAATTCCCTCCTCACATTAGGAAAATTTTCAGCCATTTTTCAATACTTTCTGCCCACTTCTCTCTTCTTCTGGGATCCCTGGGATGCAGCTGTCGTTTGTCTTGACATGATCCCATTCCAGAGGACTTGTATTCTGCCTTCATTTCTTTTGTTACTTTTTCCTCTTTGCTTGTCTGCCTAGTACATTCCGCTGCACTATCTTCTACCCCACTGATTATATTGCAGGATTCTTCCAGCCTACTGCTGACCTCTCTGCTGTGTTCTTTAGCTCCATGAATTCTGTTTTGAGCTGCCTCATATCTTTAATTTCTTGTAGTTTTTTTGTTCCTCCGTTGTTTTCCTGATCTCATTAGGTGTCATCACTGTTGCTTTAAAGTCTTCATAAACTACCCGTTTGTAAAAGTCTGTTGCAGTCAAACTTACCCCTGGAGCTTTGTTTCAATCCATCATTTTGCATATGTTTCTCTGTCTTTTTGATGTGTTTGTCATTCTGCTTATTTCTATGGATTAGGCTTCCCTGATATAACTGCCTTGTGTTGTGGTATAAATTTGTACAGAATAGGCCTGGATCTGGATTTTGAGCACTAGACTTCCTTGAGTTGTATGATCTTAAGACTGGTTTTGCTGAAGCTCTAAGGTGAAAATCCAGCCTGCAGGGTTGGAGTTGGCAGAGCAAATGCAGAGGTTTCCTCCAGAGTCACAGGCCTGAACAACAAAGCCCCAAGATTTGAGCGCCCATAGTTAGCAAGCAGGTTACAGCCCCAACGCAGCCCCCGGAATGGAGGTGTCCTGTTGTTAGTGGAATACCCTCTCTCCAAGAGTGCCTCCACCCTCCAGAGGAGTGCCAGTCCCACGCGGGGGTGGGAGCCATGTCCTGAGCCCTGGGAGTAGAATTTCAGGAAATACCAGCAGATAGGGAGCCATTTTACTCTTATTCTTGATAGAGCCTTTCGACTGTTTTCCTAATGAGAGGGATAGAAAGAAATGCTCCTTGTCAGAAAATAACCAACTATCCACTTAGGTTCTGCTTGGCCTGGCTGTCTCTGGCTATCTGCTGTGAACCGCAGTGTCAAGTTTGACCATTCAGCACCATGGGAAGGCAGTGGTATGGGTTGACAGCTTTTCACTGTGGAAACTTGGAGGCAAGGGCCTACAGCTCTGCAGCAAAGTGCTAGTCACAGAGAGGATGGGTGCTTCCCGCCATGGGCCTTCCCATAATGGCAGCCTACTGCGCCAGCTCCTTGCGGAAGTGGAGTCTCTGCTTAGTGGGATGCTAGTCCTTTTTCCACTCAGCGCCAAGGACCCTGGCTCAGTGACAAATCTACCTCAAGAAATCTCGCTACCAGAGACAGTCCTTCAACTTGGGGAGTGGGGGTGGGGGTGTCAAGTCTCCTCTAGACTCCCCGCTGCCCTGACCCGACGTCTTAGAACAGAGTAATGTGTCACTGAGTCAGATTGGCCTCTCCTGCCTTTTATGGAGCTACATGCCCCCTCTCTCTGTGGAGATGCCGGTCCTATTTCTTTTCAAAGACTATGGTAACCAAATAGTTGTTTTCTCAGTTGTGCTGTGCAGAGAAGGAAGCCTGAGATATTAACAGTCTGCCCTCTTGGAACTGGATCTAGACTTGATTTTTCAAGTATCTGTTGATGGATGAATGGATAAAGAAAAAGTGGTATACAGTTAAGCACTACCTAATCGATAAGGATATGTTCTGAGAAATGTATTGTTAGACAATATCATTGTTGTACAATTATACAAACCTAGATGCTAGAGCCTTCTCCACACCTCAGCTATATGGGTTAGTCTGCTTGGACCACCATCATATATGTGGTCCATCGCCCACCAAGACTGTTAATCAATGCATGACTCTGTGTGTGTGTGTGAATGAATATTTTTTCAGCTACATAAAGGAATGAAATCTTGCTACTTGTAATACAGATGCACTTTGAGGGCATTACACTAAGTGAAATGTCAGACAGATACAAACGCATTTCATTAATAGGTAGAATCTAAAAACAAAGTCAAATACCTAAAATAACCTCAAGCTCATAGATATAGAAAACAAATTGGTGATTTCCAGAGATGGGTTGTGGGGTGGTGGGGGGAAAAAGTTGAAGGAGGTCAAAAGGTACAAACTCCCTCATGTAAGTCATGGGGCTCTCATGTACAGCTGGATGACTATACTTAATAATACTTGATTACATATTTGAAAGTTGCTGAGAGAACATTTAAAAGTTCTCATCACAAGCAAAAGAAAAAAAAAATGTAATTGTACGGTGACTGTGTTAACTAGACGTAACTGTGGTATCATTTGTAGTATATACTAATATCAAATCATGTACAACTGAAACTGAAATAATATTATTAAATGTCACTTATATCCCAATTTTAAAATTGGTCCAGAAATGCCAGTTATATGTTTAGGAAATTTACTGTATGTCATTAAGGGATTAACGAACTTTTTTTTTTCAAAACAGACACTTTAAGTGTGAAAGAACCAGTGGCTTTCCTCAAGGCCAACAAAGTTTGGGGAGTGCTGCGAGGTAAGTTCTATGCGGTTTCATTGTTATTTTCTAGTAAATACATGTTTTCTGCTGGTACTTTGGGAAATCAAGCACAGCAAAACTCTGCTTCCTTTTGGACCTTTTACAAATGGTTTGTCCGGTATTTTCCCTCTAAATAAATGGTAAAGCATGAAAGATCATTTGATGTTTTAAACATATAGTTAAGAGTTGCTACCTTCTTAAAGTGCCATAATACATTGATGCTCTTGGGACTGTGGTTTTTATAGAACTATAAACAGCCCAACCATTTTGTTTCAGAGGATTATAGTTTAGTTTCACTATCACTTCTTGTAGACTTCAGTAATATGTACTTCCTTTCCCTCATTTTAAACAAAGTTCTCATGTTTATTACTGAGTCTGCTAGTGCATATGCATAGAAATAAAGAAAAAATATCACACTCCCACTAAAATATGTCCAGGCAGTGGTGGCTTCAGTTCGATAGTGAGTTGCTGGTGACCTTCAAAACAGATGGACGTGTGCCATCAGCCAGTGATTCCTTCTGGATCCTGCTTGTTTATTTACCACGGTCTCTGCTTGGAGTGGCGCCTGATTTTATTACCAGTTTTCACTCAAACCTACTGGAGAATGGGACAATTCTGATTTTGTTTCTTGGCCAGGAATCACTTGATTTTGAAAGTTTTGAGAAGATACGGTGATTAGCAGTCATCTGCACACACCATGATGGCTCAGAAAGGCAGAGCCCTTGTCTCGTTTTAAGTTCCATGGATTTAAAAACATAACCCGGTTTTTAGGAACAGTGTGGAGAGACACATGTACCCTAGAGTGGTTGGCGGCGGTGAACAGGGAGGAGCTGTAAAACCTTTCCTGTGAATTTCTGAGAGTGAACTTCAAAGTCTGGGGGCAGGACACTGATGATTGGATTCTAGTCTAAGAAGTCTTTATATATATCCTGTTTACTGTCAGTTTCAAATAATGTGTTCTAAACAATCATTGTATTGCCACTTAGCAGAATATTCCAGTTACTCTTCCCAGTGTGAACTTATATTAGGCAGAGGGAGGGGGTACAGGAGAAAGCAAAAACTACAGCAAAAATGATTTTGAACTGTTTGGTTAAATTTTTTCCTGCTATTGTGAGTGTTCTTATAGCTTAGCTGTGACCCTGGTGTGCAAACCACCTACAGCCCGAGGACCTGGGTTTGAGACCCAGGACCAGAGTGAAAAGTCAAATGAACAACTGAAAAAATGTTCCTCCCTCCCACTCTCCCTCCATCCATCCCTCTCTCCCTTTCTTGTCTTAAAATTTTTATACCTGGCTAATAGTAGCAGTTAGAATGATGAATTTTGACAGTCAAGACCAGTTAGTAGAATTGGTCTGTAATGTGTGTATGAAGGGACCGATCCAGGTGTATCCTGTGGCTCAGGTGGCTGAGACAGCTGGGGTACAGAACATGGAAAGTTCAAGAACCCAGGGTCAAGACTGGGGGGCTAAAACAAACACTTTTTTTTTTTTCCAGAAAAGGCAACAATCCATTTGTGTTAAAAACATTCAAGAGATAAGGTATGCCCTTGTGGAGTAGCAGTCTGGTCACTGCCTTCAGCCAGCAGTGCAGTCCACATACATCCCGAGGACCTAGGTTCATGTCCCAGGGCAGGGCTGCAAGGGGGAGGGGCAGCCAAGATGAACAGCGAAAACGAAATAAGTGGGGTGCTTCTTCCTCTCTTTTCCTCCCTGCCTGCCTCTGCTCACCTTTGTTCCTCCCTACACCTTTCCTTTTAAAAACATGTTCAAGAGATAGTCTATAGCTTTGAATAGAAACAATGTTAAGTGGGCCTTTATTTATAGCGTGATAGTTTTTTTGGCTTTTTGAATCTTTTTTTCCCCTGGTTCTGGTACCCCAGTCCTTGAGCTTCTATATACATGGCCAGCACCTTAGCCACAGGACCCACACGAGTGTACCTTCATGGTAGTTTTTTGAGACTTTATTTCCTTTGTTTTTAGGTACCTTTTATAGTGACAATAATATTTTATAACTTGTTTTTCATAATGCTATAATTTTATTAAGGAACTGGTATTTTATTTATTAAGTCATTATTCTGTTTGTCACTGAAAGAAAACCCAGGGCAAATGAGGTAAAACATTTTTATTATAGAACAAGAGGGATTTTTTTTTTTTTTTTTTAATTGAGCTGTGGTGTTAGAAAACTTGTTAGAGTGTATAACACTGTATTTCCTTTTATTTGCCTTACCTTATTATGGCTCTATTTATAAGTGCAACTTTTACTGACTTAATTTGTTATTTTATAAATTAATGCAATAAATTATACATTTTGCTTTCCCTAGGTTTAGAGACCTTTAGCCAGTTAATTTTTCAAGATTCTTATGGGACTGTAAGTATGATTATTATGTTAAAATTGTTGGATACACATTACTATAAGAAAAATATAAGTTAAAGCTATATTTTGCTTCTTGCAGTTCTGTTTCCAAATATTCATCTCAGCTTAAAATGGAAATTTCATATTTTGTGTCCTAAATGAATTTTTAATCCAATACTTGCATTGATGTAGTCTTTACTGAGCTCAAGAAAATTCTAACAATAAATCACACATTTATGTTGTCTTACAGTTCACCATCAATGAATCCAGCATTGTTGATTCGCCAAGGTTCTTTCACAGAGGAATTTTAATTGATACGGCCAGACACTATCTGCCAGTTAAACTTATTTTAAAAACACTGGTAGGTAATTATTTTATCTTAATATACTGTCTATTCTGAAGACTTGTCTTTATATGTTGTTCCTTTGATTTGATCACTTACCCTACTGCAAGTGGGAATAGGGAGACTTGTCTTTCTTGCATTAAGTGTAAACTCCCTCAGGTCTTCTATTTCCTCAGTTAAGAAGTGGAGGCTCCCCGGGGAATCACTCTCTTGTTTTCTGTGGGGGAATGGAGGAGGGGCTCAAGTATTTCCAGGATTGTTAGGAGAGAGACATAGTTTAATATTGCTCATTGGCCTCGATTCATATTCCCATTGGTCCAGTCATGGGCCTAGACTTTTGATTAGGAATCTGTGGACGCGCTACGGATAGTGTCCTTTGATTTTGTGACCTTCCCTTTCTTTAAAGTTGCATAGAAAGGGAGCTGCTTTCTCCTTAGGGGAATGTTCCAAAGGAATATGGAAACTGGGGTGATGAAAGTTGGGGGTGAGGTTGAGTAACTATTTTATCCTATGGACTTATTAGTTGATCCCCACTGACAGTTTGTAAAGAGTGGGGAGGTTGGTGTGCCCTGGCCGAGTAGCGGTTAGGTCAGCCGCCTGCAGCCAAGTGTAGTCCACATACATCCCAAGGACCCAGTTTATCCCGGGGCTAGCAGAGCAACCAAGACGAACTAAATAGGATAAAAGTATTTCTTTCTCCTTCTTTTCCTGCTTGCCTGCCTACTCACCTTCATTCTTGCCTGAATCTTTTCTTTAAAATAAAAAAAGAAGTGCAGGGAAGTTTTCTTCCCTGGTTTTTCTTTACTTTCATTTGATCATTTTTACAAGCACATCATCTTATAAAAATTTTTTTTACATTTACCTTCATTTTTGACCCTGAATTCTGTTCTCTGAAGACATCATTGTCACTTTAATGAAAGAAATAAATGTTTAGTGTAAAAAGTTTAAGCATAAATATTCATAAAATTAGTAATCTCAGAATTTCATTTAGCAAAGGTTGATATAAATTTGCCCAATTTGTCTCATTTTAGACTTAAATCTTACCACATATAAATTTAGTATGACTTTTTTTTTTTAAAGCTACCTTTTAAAAAACTGTTATGGACATCTATCCATGAAAGAATATATTTGTGGCTCAAGTGGCTGAGACAGTTGGAGTATGGACCATATAAACAACTAAATCAAAAGGCTGTTTCATCTTCCTTCCTCCCTTCCCTTCCCCCTTTTTCTCTCTTCTTTCCTCTTTCCCTTATAATATTTAATACCATAGTATGTCTTTAAATAGTATCATTCTGATGTACACCTAGGATTATTTATTATCATAAACAGTACTGCAGAGTACGAGTTCTTCTATTTGCATACTTGTCAGGATTATTTCCTGAGGATAAGTTCTTACAAGTGAATTTCTATGCTTAAAAGATGGCTACGTTTTATTTTTGGTACATTTCAACTGTTGGGACATACTGACAGGATGGTCTTCTAGAGAGGCTCCACCTACGCTCTCGCAGTGTGCAGCACGCCTTCGCTAATCTGGTGTTAAGGTCATAGCTCCCAGTTTTAATTAGCACTTCAATTTTTAGTGAATATAAACCTCTCACTTATTAGCTACCAGTATTTATATTGCAAACTAAGTTTATTTTTGGTGTCCATTTTGTCTTCTAAAATGTCAATTCCAGCCTTATTAAGAGTTCTTTAAGGTATATTCGTCTATAAATGTGTCATACATTCGCTTTTATTTTCATTCTATACTTACCATATATTGTTTTCTAAATTTGTTATTAAAGCTCCATTTATAGTCTTTTGCCTATATAAGTTTTAAATTTTTATGAACTATGTACTGTCAGTCTTAACCTTTATTGTTTAGATCTTGGGACATATGCTAAGAAAGTCCTCCAAAATAAGTACATAAATATAACTTCTTAACTTTCCAGTAAAATCAACCAAATTTCTTTTAATACTAATACTTTTTTCCTATTCCTGTTTCAGTTAGCATTTACTTTAGTGTATTGCGGATGATAATTTTTTTTTCTGAATGGGTATACGGTAGTGTCCACTGAGCAATCTACAATTTCACTGCTTTGTTTTTTCTTTTTTTGAAAAAATTTTACTTGTAACATTAAGGTTCCATTTATTATTTTTACACTTTATATACTGTAATGCAATCACAGTTGTAGTGATTTGTCTCATTATAGAAACAAAGTATAATATTGTTTCTCTTCATTATACTGTGGTTAGATCTTCATGACTTAAGACTACTTTGTTGCAAGTGTGTACCTTAAACAAAAGCAGCCTATCCCTCCACCCTGCATCCTGGTAACTATCATTTTACTCTGGTTTTTACAAATTTGGCTTTTTTAGATTCCACATGTAAGTGATATTACCCAGGACTTGTCTTTCTCTAACTTATCTCACTCTTAGTACTGTGTGCTTAGGATTCATCGATGTCACAGAGGGCACGACAGCCTCCTTTTTTCATGGCTGAGTAACATTCAATTGTGTATATAAAACATCTTTTTAAAGCATTCGTCCATTGATGGACACAGGCTATTTCCAGCACTTGAATATTGTAATGCTGTGATAAACATGGGAATACATATATCTCTTTAAGATCTTGTTTTCATTTAAAACTTTTCATATATACCATACATTGATGCTAGCTATGGTCAGCATATTGTACATTGCATCCCTACTGCTCATTAATTTCTTAACTAGAAGTTTGTATCTTTTAACCACCTCCAATTCTCCCTCACCTGATGCTTGTATGGGCTTTTTTTTAAAAAAGGAAAGGTGCAGGCAGGAATGAAGGTGAGTAGGCAGGTGGCAGGAGGAAGAGAGAAGGAAGCAGCGTTTTTATTAAGTTGGCCCCTGGCCCTGGGATGTGGACCCAGATCCTTGGGAGTTATGTGGACCATGCTTGGCAGGAGGCAGTGGACCAAACCGATACTCCAACAGAGCACACCTGTATTATAAGTGATGTTCTGTATCAAATATATAAGATAAAGAAATGCACTTCTTTACACATTATTTGCTGGGTATTTTAAAAAGGAATCAGACACACTGGAAACAGTCCTGAATGTATGCAGGTCATGTAAATTGGGTCATTTATTTATATCCGCAGCATATCATTTGTAACATGTTTGCTTACAGGATGGCATGGCCTTCAATAAGTTTAACGTTCTCCACTGGCACATAGTTGATGACCAGTCCTTCCCCTACCAGAGCATCACTTTTCCAGAGTTAAGCAATAAAGTGAGTAATCCATGTTACTTTAGTTTGTCTTCAAAACTTTTCATAGTGTCATTAGAAGTTTGTAATGTAAATGTTTCTTCTTATAGATAGAAATAAAGTGTCAATGTTTAAATATGTTTAAGAAAATGTAATGGGCTGTGGCTTAGCATTTTAGATCCATACAACTTCTGTCTTTATAACTGTTACCTATTATAAATGTAAACAATCTCTAGGAGTCATATAAAATAAAGCATTAAGAACTTGAATATTAAGATGAAGTAATTACATTTATCAGGTACTTCACTGTATATTAAACAGATTTGTTTTCTGTAAACAACTAATTCTTTTGCTCTCTGAAAAAGTACATGAGGTGGGGAATGCAGATATGAGAGCTCACTCTTCAAAAGTAATGGTTGTCTCAGAAGTGTTCAGAGTACCGGGGAGCTAGGAGCGACTCGGTAGCAGCTGAGTCCTGGGGTCACACAAAGACAGCAGTCATGTCCAGAGAAGCCATATATATGCTTCCTCCACGTTTCAGTTAGGAGGTGCAGAGCCAGAACTCTCAATTTCATCTGCTGGCCACAATTCCAAATCTTTCTCCGAAGGCAGAAACGCTGGTTGCCCCTGTGTTTTTGTTTACTTTCATTTTTTACAAGGGAAAATTTCAGCTCTATCCGGAAGTAGAACAAATTAAGGCCTTGCTGCATACTCATCACCTACCTTCAGTAATCAATACATGGCCCACCTTTTATCACCTGTACTCGCCCACTTTGATTTTGAAGTAAATCAAGACATTAAATCTTTGTTGTGAAAAGTTGTTTAAAAAAATAAAACAAAAAGGCATCAAAAAGACCCAAAAACAAACAAACCTGGAAACAGTCATTGTTGGCATTTCCCCAAATGCCTTTTTCTTTAAAAAAAATTTTTAATTTAAATTGGGATGCAAATTAGTCCATACATTGTGATCAGTTAATATGATTATAGGTGCTCACTCCCACTCATCTTTTTTCTTGCAAAATGTTATTTTATTGAAGAAATTTAAGTCATTTGTTCTTAGTTTTTGTGTCAACTGCATGTCCCACTGTCCCTGAATTTACTAGAAACAGGAAGTTAAACCAGCCTTGACTAGATACTACCTTGGTTTGGGGAGTAAGCAAGACTGCTTTCAAGGAGCTGAAAATGTCTGGTCCATACCTTGAAGTGGGCTTTTATCTTTACTTACAATCAATCCTGAGTTCTGAGTTTTCAAGAGATCTGTAAAGGGATTGAGGGTAATTGAAAATATACACATATAGGTCACCTACAGAGTCCCTGGAGGAGTTTTCAAAGCTGATCGTAGTTAAACTGAAAGACAACAGCTGTGCTTTGTAATAGTGTGGTTTTTGGTTCCACAAATGACAAGGGCAATAGATTGAGTTTTCAGAGGTTTCAAGAATATTGTGTGGTTATATGAGGTTGAAACAGAATGATGGCTGACATTCCTGAAACACGAGTGCTGGTAAACAGAGTTCTATCAGTAAATATGGGATTAACCCAGAGTGCACCGAGAGCTTGCTGATAAGATACCAGAAGCAAATAATTTTAGTGAATCATCCATCATCACTTGAGACTATTTAACACATTGCAATAATTGGAATATCAGATATTAAAGAGCAGATAAAGTGCAATTTACAGGACTAAATCTACTTTGTACATTTTAATTTTAATAAATGTGGCTTTTTCAGGGAAGCTATTCTTGGTCTCATGTGTATACACCAAACGATGTCCGTAAGGTGATTGAATATGCCCGATTACGAGGGATTCGAGTCGTACCAGAATTTGATACCCCTGGACATACAGCATCTTGGGGGAAAGGTAAGGGGGGTATTTTTTAACTTTCGAAAAGTATTTGAAATTCTCCATCTCTTATTTTATCAATGTGTTTGCTTATGTTGTTCTTACTAGTAATTTGTACCATGGTAACACTATTGACAGATAAAATTCAGTATCTTTCATGTGCCTATTGTGAGCTGGTCACTGTGTCTAGGCCCTACCTAAAGTATAAAAAACAAGGGATAAAGGAAAACAGAAATTAATTACAAATGGAGAACATGATACATGAATTCAAGAAAGTTTCATGGGTGATGTAACACTTCATAAATGCTTTTGAGAGATGAGATCAAGAAGTATCTATGTGTTTCTAGTAGAGGGACTAATTGGAGGAAATGCATTTAGCTGAAATACATGCTGTAGCAAAGTGTAGGAGACACTATAGGGTAGATAAGAACTGGCTCTGCAGTCAGACTGCCTGAGTTTGAATCCTGCTTCTGCTGTTTGTATAATGAGTGACCTTGACCAAAGATAAAGAACGTCTCAAAGGGGGATATTAGTAGTAGCCAATAGGTAATGTTTTTAAGGATTAAATAGTATGCAAAGCACAAACCAGCACCTAGTATTTATAATTGCTCAATAAATATTATTAGGGTAGACATGGAGAACAATGGGGAGTAAACGTGGAGAAGTACAATGTAGAGGGTCTTGGGTGAGGGATATGGGACTCATGACACACAGAAACCAGTGAGCATTACTGAAAAGCAGAGCGACATGATTGAAGACATGCTTCAGGAAAATGTATCAAAAAAGTGATAAGGCAAAAGAGACTGAAATTCTAGACAAGAATGGTGGTAGTAGGAATGGAAAATAATGTAGAGAACTGAGAGAGATTTTGGGATACGATCTATAGAACTTGGCAACTAACTGATGAGGAAAGGAAAGAGGAGTATGATGGTGGTTCCCTTATCAAAATATGAAAATCAGAAGTTACAGGAGGAATTTTAGGGAGGAGAATTTGGTTTTTGTTAGATTATATTAGTAGTGTAGCTAGCTAGCATATCTACTTGTGTTCAGCAGGGGGTTTCAAACATGAATTTAAACTCAAGGAAAAGTGCTGTGACAAGAGGAATCAATGGAAGTCATTAATACTTGAGATATTAGAAGTGGATATGCTCTCAAAGGCTGATGGAAAGTGGTACTGGCCTAGGAGTCAGGAGATACTTCATCTTCAGAAGAAATGGTCGTAATAACTGTTATTAAACATGCTTATCTTTTCTGTATAAAATCTCTGATAACTTCACCAAAATAAAGTAGCTTAATTATGTGCAAAGCTATGTCTTGGTCATTGAAATACTCTTTTACAAAGAATCATGTTTCTTCCAGGTCAGAGAAACATCTTGACTCCTTGTTATAGTGGACAGAAGCCCTCTGGGATTTTTGGACCTATAAACCCTACTCTGAATTCAACTTATAGCTTCATGTCTAAATTTTTCAAAGAAATTAGCAATGTGTTTCCAGATCAGTTCATTCACTTTGGAGGAGATGAAGTAAACTTTGAATGCTGGTATGAAAATTTTTAAAATCCTCTTTTTCTACTATTGCATTTGAAAGTAGGTATACATGTCTCTACAAGAAAACTGGGGTGCTGTCTTTGCTTGCAACACAAATCCTGAGATGGTGGCTTTTTGCATGATTTACATATGGGTGGTATGACAAAGTAAAGATTATAAGAAGAATCAAGATGCAGAAGAAAATGGAGATTTTTTTAAAAAAGACTCCATGAGTGTGAACAGCTTTAGTAAAATGATCAGATAGGGGAGATTTTTCAAATAAAAGTCCTCTTTGCAAATAGCCTGAGATAGAAAAAGAGGTGGAGGAAGAGAAAGCTATTTTTATAGGAAATCAGCTTCTGGAAAGTTATTCGCAATGTAAAATTGAGATAACTCATTAAGTTAAAGTTTTCAGGCTTCTTTTACTCACTACAGACTTTTAAATCTGCACAAATGATGTTAGGGATATAAGCTATAGATTTACATAGAATTAGTATATCAGCTTTTAAATGAAATTTTAACATTTCTATTTTAAGGAACTCCAACCCAGAAATCACAAGTTTCATGACTCGCAAAGGCTTTTCCAAAGACTTTAAAAAACTTGAATCTTTCTATATGCAAAAGTAAGTTACTTGACTGCCTACTGCCTACTTCTATTCTTAGTACATTAATGCCTTTCATAAGAATTTTAGCTGTTATTTACTATTTTCTCTCTACCTGTTGCCAAAGTATAGGTCTATATGCTTTGTTATACAAATTGTAAATGAAAAATCATACAGAAGTAAGCAATGTCCTGTTGCTTGATTGAAACCAGTAACATGGTGGTGACTCAAGTCTTTTGCAAAAACTATTGAAATATAGGGTAGCAGTTCTAAGAACGCAGCTCAAAACCTGGGATGCCCAGCTAAGCCTTCATCAACCACCCCTGCAAATTGATTCCCTTTTGTCAACTCTGAGAGCACTTCTTTCACTTTCTATCTGGTGCTGTCCAGCACGGTAGCCATGGCCACGTGACTGTTGTATTTTTCTTTTTACTGAGGTAACAACATCTGTATATACTACATTATGCTCGCCACCCAAAGTCTAGTTTCCATTCACCACCACGCAGCTGACCCCTTTTACCCACCCCACTCTCCTGGTGAATCTGAGTTTGTTTGACTATATGTAAATAAAAATTGAAGACAATGAAAATTCAGTTTCTCAGTCATGTTGGCCACATTTCAAGTGTCAGTAGCCTGATGAGGCTAGTGGCTATATAGAACATATATTTAGAGTGTGTGTGTGTGGAACATTTCCATCAATCCAGACTGGACAGTGTTGTGACTCTATACTGGGGATCAAAAAACTTTTTCTGGAAAGAGCCAGTAAATATTTGATGCTTCATGGACCACAAATGGCTTAAGAATGCTGTACAGATACAACAGTCATTCCCAGTTCATGAGCCATACAGAAACTGGCTGCAGCCTCCCGTCTGCCAGCCACCACATTTAGCAAGCCTAGATTCCAGCCTTTTTCTAATCAGGTTTTTGTGTGACAGATTTCTATCCTATAGAACACCGGATATTATCTAAGTATCATAACATACTGGTGAACTACTGACTGTTATTTAGGTGACATCACAGGCTAGATTATAGTTTCCTTTATTTCTAAAATACATATGAAATGACCAATTGCTTTTTGAAGACTTCCCATTTCTCTCTGGGCCATGCGCAGTTCATTCATCCAGCAAATGATAAAATTCCCCTGCTGTGTCATGTTGAGCTGTGTGTTAGAAGGGAGTACCACATGGGTCACCTCCAGTTTTGGCTGGCTCTGCTATAAAAGAAATGTACTGGAAGTACCTCTCAAGGTTACAGTCGTTGGTAGAAAATGTACATGCCTTTACCATGTTGTTAAGCTTAAATTCTGAAATAACTCTAATTTTTTTCAATGGTAGTATTTTGGATATTGCTTCAACCATAAAGAAGAAACCGATAGTTTGGCAAGAGATTTTTGATAACAATGTGAAGGTGAGAACTGTATCTGATTCTAATATTACTAGAGACTTAACGAAACTGTTCCAGACAGTATGGCAAAACTATCAGGCAACAGACTGAGACTGGTGATGATGGTATTTCTTTCTTTTGTTAACTTCACTCACTTATTTTTGTATAATTCTCTTTTAAATTGATATAATATACGTTGATTTTATATTACATACTATTTATATGTATTCTAAAGTTTAATTTTACTCCAATTCACCTTGTGGTGTTTAAGATGGTAATTTAGATGATTTGGTTCACTCTTTAGTGTCTTCCTTCTCATCTCTCGCCTTTCCCCCACCATCTCAGTACTACTTAAATTGAAGTACTTTGAATTAAATTCTTTAGAAGGGCAGACTAAATATAAGAACAAATGAGTTTTCATTGCTCTTAAGATAGCATTGTTGTGAGTAAAATGGTCAATGTACACTTTTCTTTTTAACAGCATTTCTCTTAGTTAGAACTGTTTATTTCCCTTTGGGGCAACTGAGACTTTGCAAGTCCAGCTACTAGTATTACGTATCCAGAAAGGTTAGTGGCATCCTGACAGTTGCAAAGGCCTTAGTTCATTACACCTGTCTGACAGTAAAAGTTGAATAGCCACCCTTCAGTTTGATGAAACTTCTAAGTCACAACAAGAAGTAGCAATTTTGGCACTAAGAGGGGAAAAGGGAAAGAAGAAAATATTTGTCTTTCCAAAGATCTTAGAAAGCTATTTTCCTAGCTATAATACCTTGAGTTTATTTTATCTACTGTATTTGCTAACACTAATATATATTGCAATTTGTAACCTGAACAGCTCCTGCCAGGCACAATAGTTCAAGTGTGGATATCTCATGGCTATGCTGAGGAACAAAATCGAGTCACAGCAGCTGGCTTCCCTGTGATCCTTTCTGCTCCTTGGTACTTAGACCTGATTAGTTATGGAGAAGACTGGCGAGTATACTATAAGGTGGAACCTCTTGATTTTTCTGGTAAGTGAAGTGATCACTAATACCTTGATTTGTGAGTTTTCTTCCCCCTTCCCAGCAGGAAATCCTTGTCTAGATGTTACCTACTAATCACCTCCTCCTCTTTTGATCATGTTTGTGTTTCCTTAAAAGTAAGGCAGACCTTAGTATTAAACTTTGTGAAAAACACATTCTTGCTTTTATCTTCATTTTCACTGATGTCTTAACGTTCACTCTCTAGTTTGTACCACTGGTCTGTTAGATAGGTTTCAGGTATACAGCCTTATTAATCAACATCTGTCTATTCTAGGTTTCCTCCTCAGGTCAAGTCTAATTTCTACCTGTCACCAGCCCTTGAACCTCTTTTACCCCCGCCCCCTCCTGTCTGGTAACAATTATTTCTTAGAAAGTTTGTTTTTGTTTTGTATTTACTGCATGAGTAAAATCATATAGAGTGTCTTTATTTCGCTAACAATAATACCTTCTGCCATTTTTTATAGCTGAGTAGGATTCCACAGTACATGTCACATTTTCTTTATCCACTCTACATTTTTTCAATGTTTAACTCTTTAACCTTGTATCTCCTCTTCTGAACTACCTCTCTATTGCAAAATCAGACACACATGTACGGTTCTCATCTAGTTCAACTGGCTTCAGGCTCCGTAATCTGAGTTCTGATGAATAAGGACCCCTTGTGGGGAAGCGCAGACTTGAGGGTAGAGCTTTGGGTCCCCCACTTCATTAAGACAGTATGGCTGTGGTGCAGGGATGCAGTTCACATATACACATATTAAAGATGTGGGCTCAAGGCCAGGGGAAACAACCAAAATGAACAACTAAATAATGCTTCTTCCTTCCTCTCTACCTGCCTACTTCTTCTTACAAACAAAAACCCTTACTTTGCCCAGTTTTATAAACCAGATTTTGATACCAAATTTCCTTTGTGAAAAAGGATTTTAAGTTTTAAAACTGTCTACGAGACATTGAAACTGTTTTTCTAGATCGCACACTCAAAGTATTAGATACTTAATCCCAACTTGGTTTCCCTGGCATGTTAGTATATATACAACCAGGGGAAAATGTTTCTGGTGCCCAAATAAATGTACATAAAATCAAATGAAAATGCTGTCTTTCATTCTGGCCTCCCTCCCGCATTAGTCCATGCAAGCTAATGAGCCCCTGTGACTCACGCATCAGTCTGCTGCCTTTTTTGTTTTTGTGCTGCAACCACGAGCATCTCTCAAGGTCCTGCTGACGACAGGAGAGAAATGTCACCCTAGGATACAGAGAGGTCAGTATTGCTTCTGTATGTAAGTCTCACAATGGTTTTAATGTAGGTTCTCGGGAACAGGAACAACTTGTCCTTGGTGGAGAAGCTTGTCTGTGGGGAGAATATGTGGACGCAACTAACCTCATGCCAAGATTATGGTATGGAATTTAAGTTATAACGTAAATAAGCCTGCCTTCTCTTTTTCAAGTGAAATTTTCCCAAGAACCTGATTTACTTATTTACAAAATGAATTTAAAATGTTTAATATGTGTGGTTTTAATTTTAGGCCTCGGGCAAGTGCAATTAGTGAGAGACTCTGGAGTCACAAAGAAGTGAGAGATATAAATGATGCCTACAACAGATTAAAAGTTCACCGATGCAGAATGATCAGGTAAAACAATTTTTAAGCTAGGATACTAAAGCCCAGGATAGTTTTTCAAATCTTGTTCAGTGTTAGCTTGGCGGGGCGGGGCTTGCTACAAATAGAACTGTATGTCATATAAGAAGTAGTGGTTCAAAGAGTATAAACTAGGGGCTAATTTTTTTGTAGAAAAAATAAATTGTAAGAAAACATAAGAGGAAGATATATTTGTACTCTTAGTGTTTTATAGATAGGTATATTACATTTTGATGCATTTTAACTTAGCATTCCATCTTGAATCACTTCAACAACCTTTTCTCAATTAGTAGTGCTATGTTTTAGTGAAAATGGTGATGAGTTACATCAAGTATTCATACTGTATCTGTCCACAGCCGTGGAATAGCTGCAGAACCTCTTTTCACTGGATATTGTAACCAGGAGTACGAAATATTCAGATGATCTTGCACAAGACAAATAAGGGAAGGAAGCCCACAGCAATCCATACTACAATCAACCTGACTTTCAAATCATGTAAGACTTGGTAGACTTTTTTTTAATAAAATCATCTTTTTATTAATTGAACCTCTGTCTTATACATTTCATTTAGAAGACTGGTGTCTGTCTTGTGAGGGAAAGCTTTTTGAGATCAGTAATATTCTAGTCACCAAGTCTTTACTGCTGAGGCAGCCAATTCAGGTATGTTAACTTTCAACATCAGGGCACCTCTTTTCTCTAGTTCTGATTTACCAAAATAGTAATGTACCTGATTTGTCCAATCACTAAAACAATACAAAAGCAATACAACCTGTTCACTGAAAAAGTGGGTGGTGTTCCCGAATTTCTCTTCATTTCCAAGGACTTATGACTCCTAGATGAAGCCACTTCTTCGGGTGAGCAGTGTACTCTGATCTTGAGGGTTCATGGCTTGATAATTAGACAGCTCTAAGGCAAAAGTAGCTGAGCCTGATGTTAGCGTTCGAAGCACAGTTGAATAACCCTGATCAAAATAATCTGTCAGTTACCAAATGTAAACCTCAAGGTTCCCTGCCTGCTCTTTGATTGTTATCAGGAAAGATGATGCTGCACATGTGACTCACCCATATCACTTGGTAAGTGACTGGACAGAAAAAGGGTCCCAGTGTTGGCACAGTATGCCTCAGCTTTGTGGAGGACTAGAAATGACCCCTGGCGTTTTCCCAACAACCTAACCTCAAAATCCTAACAGTTTCAGATATTTGAAACTTAATATCATATCACTGAAGTCCTAATGCTTTCAGGGGTTACTATTTTTCTCAGAATATAAAATCCCCTGGTAGTGTTAAAAAAAAAAAAAAAGTTCCTTTCAGTCACAAAGTACCTACCATAATTTCTGATAAGGGAACAAATCCAATGACAACTTTATTGTCCTGCCGAGTCTGGATTTCCTGAATGTTCCCTCTTCTTTGTGCCAGATCTGCCAGGACAGGGCTGAGGTAATCTCTAGTCACTGTAACCTCGAGATTCATCAGAGGCTCCAAAACTTGTTTATCAGCTTTCTTCAGAGCCTAGAGAAATTAAACAAAGTCTCTTATCTAAATTGGAAATTAGTTAAAAAAAAAAAAAGATAAAACACTGGCTTCTATGTGTGTCAGTAGAATGTCTGAGATAAAGCTTTTTTCACAGGGAGTACTTAGGGAAACGTGATTATATAGAATACCTGTGGACATGGGGCTAGCAATACAGCAAAAGAAAATGGTTTTCCCCTTTCAACAAAAGACTGACTGCTTCATAGTTAAGCCTCCTGTTTTGTTCCTGATGCCTAGCTGTAGCGGACACCACATGTCAGGGCAATTGAGAAAAACACAAAGGGGAGAGAGCTGCAAAAACAAAAAGTGCAATAGAAATATATTTTCTATTTAAAATAAATGGATTGTTATCTAATATACAGAATTTCAGATTTCAAAAGCCAATGTACAAAAGTAAGAAACATGGAAACTGAAAAAAGCTAAAATAGCATTGAGCAAATAGAAAATGAGGGCATACACCATCTTTAATATAATCAGATATACAGGAATATGGGTTTTGGAGAGTTCTCAAGCACTCTGAATACCAGCAGGTTTGGTTTAAAAAGCTATCCTTTTCCAGCCTACCAGAGTTCAACAGTAACAAAACAATGTCCTATAAATTCCAAGCCTCTTTTTGGTGATCAGGTGGAATGTATTAAATTTAAATTTAGCAATGGAAGCCAGATAAGAAAGAATGAGGGCCCTCACTTTTTATCTGAGTTTGGCTGATACTCTTTCTGCTTCTCCCCACCACTCAACTCCTCAGGACTATCAAGGGCTTACCTGGGGGCATCACCCCTCTATTGTTAAGTAATGATTCTGAGCCTCCAACCCTTCTGTACCTGATACCTCCTCACCTTTTTCTCCTCCCTTCCCTTCTACTCATAATCATTTAAAATGGCCAGATTAGTAAAACCACGAGAATATTTTATGGAATTTTTTAATGCACAAAATTGAGATACTGTTCTTCATAATGTATTGAGATTAAAATAATTTCCAACTGAGATGACTCAAAATGTATGTGAACAGTCAAAAATATAGTCAACAGCATACAACTATATGTGCTCTATATTTTCGTAATACACAATCTTGGTGCCACTTACATATCTTTTAAAATAAAATAATGGAAAAGGCAAATTAAGAAAAATGCTACAACTCAGGAAAGGGTTGGACTATATATACCTGGGACATGCTAGTGCTCACAGTTCTGTCCTTAGTCCTTTTCTTTCACAATCTTTTCCTTGGCACAGTTGCCTATCTGCAGAGATTCAAAACATCTTTTGTGGAGCTTCCTCAAAAACTTTAAATTCCACCCAGCCCACAGCCTGAGTGGTGCAGCCTTGCATGCACTGGCCTACTCTGGGATAGTGTCCAAACAGCTTGCAGCTTCCCGTTTGCCCCAACCGGAACTTATTTTCTTTTCCAAACACTCCTGTCTGCTCTTCCCTACTTCTCTTGATGACACCACTAGTCTTAGCTCACCTGGACATGCATCTTTAATCTCCTTTTCCCCAAATAAGCTGTTAAGAGTCCCATCCCTCATGCTGGTACCCTGGTGCAGACCTAGACCATTCCCTGTCCTAGATTTTCTCTCCTCCCCTACTCCAATCCCTCCCATATACTAATGATTACATGAACCTCCAGAAAAGCAAATTATTCACCACTGTTCTCAGGCCAGATCTCCAACTCTCAAATGTAGATTTAAGGGTTTCTGACACTCTCACAGGTTCTTCTCTGACACCAGAACTGAAGGGATTCTGTAATATCCCACTATCCAGAACGCCTCCAGACTATGCCTAAATCTGTCCCAACCAGCACAGCTCAAATATTCTTTCCAAGAATCCTGCCCAGCTGCACACTTCTCAGCATGTTTGGTTCTCAGTTCATCCTGTTATTGTGACTATATGTAGTTCCTTCTAAATCATAATCTCCTGTAGGTCAAGAACTTAAGCAATCCTACTGTGTCACTTTGGTGCCCACGGCATGGTAAGCACAGCACGGCTGGCTGGATAAGTGTATGAAGCGCCATTAACGTCTCACTAGTAAAGAGGAGCTTCCTGATAGGTGAAGCCTAACAAAGGCTGAAGTAATTTTGATTAAAGGTAGTTAATTTAAAATAATGAATTATAACTAAAGATTAATGTAAGCTCCCATAAAGTTACTGATCTCTAATATGATCTTAGTAAAAAGGCTAATCAACTCAAATACTTAAATATGTGATATATTTAGAAGACATTTGATTTTGAAGAACAGGCCAATATACTGGAGCTTGGGTTAATTTAAAAAACATGACATCATCTCTCAGGTTACTGGCTTTTTTCAGTACTAAAACCAATTTCAGGAGAAACTTTAAAATTACTGGAAGGTAAATGATCTCAAAAATTTGATCATGACTACAGGTAGTATTTCTAATTATATGCATAGGCACGCAATATTTAAATTTTTTTGAAGGCATCATTTTTTTAACCAAAAAACTGAAAATTATGAATTTGAACTCTCATGAAAGAGATATTAAGCTCAGCCTTCTTAGGTCAGGGGCTTAGGGCATTTAATTTTATAATTTTGGATTTAAATAAGATTAGAAAGTCAGATCTCAAAACACAGTCCAAGACAGAAGAAAATGGTTGTAAAAGCAAGTGTTTAAATGCAAAACTTCAGTACTGCCACACTGAGAAGCATGTATCGAGTCAGAATTCACACCCTAAGTTCCTAAGGGTGAAGCCAGTTCTGGTAGGTTACTGAAGCCAGACACTCCAGATATATATCCCCAGGTAACATGCCACAAAAAGTAATTGATGTTTTTAGGAAGCTGTTTATACTGAGTCTGTTATTCAGCGGGACTTATCTGACTTCAGTAATCGTTGATTAAAGCAATCTTACTTGAATAAATATGACCTCCAAAATTGAAAGCAATATTAATCTTAAATGTCCTTTAGATTACAGTCCATTTTGGGCCAAGGTGATCCCAGAAATGTCGTCTTGCCTCTAACAGCTAGTAGAGATGTTAGGGATGGGAAAGAGATGGCAGTAAGAAGGAAATTTATCTCTTTGCCAAAATCAGAGGATACTTGATAGCAATCTGTGTTACATAAAAATTTCTGAGATCCTCTTTCAAAAGAAACCCTGATGATTAAGAAATCAAAGATTCTCCATGGTAGAAACTTGTACTGAGTCTCAGGAAACAAAGACACAGGATCAGTGGTGCTACAGTTAGGAAGTCACTTTAAAGTGAAAAAAGATTAACATAGTTCTATACCTTTTGCACGCATCTTGAGACACAGGCAGAAATCATCGATGTGGAGGTACCAGGATGAATGGTCAGTGAATGTAAAGTAATTGCCACATCTTGAATTGGGGAGCCAAGCAGTGGTCCTAGATTAAGGGGGAGAACTGTATTAGCACTAACATGTAATGAGGAGTAACTGAGAAGTAGAGAGACAGGTTTCCAGTTCTACATGTAAGAGCTTGGAAGTCACCTCTGTCCTAACATACTGAAAAATCCACAATCTTCCCAGATCTGTAAGAGATGTGCAGACACAGAGCAAACCCATATCCCCAAGACTGGAGAGACAAAGATACAGGGAGGCACAGCTTCAGGAGCAGAGATTCAGGAGCAGAAACTACCCCAGGAACCAGTGCCGGGGAAGGAAATCAATCAGCTGTAATTGAGGAATTGTTGGAGGCTGAGAGCGTAAGTCTGAGAGACAAAAACTCCAGGGGAGCCTAGTTATAGGGGGCCACCACAATGTTTTTTGACTTGCTTCCAGGAGCTCAACCATGTTCTCATAGTGAATATCAGAAAAATCTTGTGCTAAGCTTTTGGCATGGGGAAGGGAAAAAAAATTCAATCCCTCCAGAAACTCTACTCTTACCAAGACCTCCCCTAAAATCAGAACAGTTGACCAGAGCCTAAGCTATAAAGGTGTTTCATCAGATTCTGACCAGGCAGTTTCCCACTCCAGCCCATTCCAACCATCCTGTCCCACTTATGGGAGAGGGTGGAAAAAAACGAGAAACACTTGCACAGTTCCTCATCCAGAGTCTCCTTGTAAGACTGAGAGTTAATCATAAACGATAAAATACCCCCCTCCCCCATACACCTCACTACCAAATCACATAAGGCCCGTTTACAACTGCTCCTTTTAATGGGTTTAAACATGTCTGGCCATCAGGAACAAATTATAAGAGATATTAAAAGGTAAAAAGCACAGTCTGAATAGAGAGCAAATACCACAACTAGACAAGGCCCGGATGTTGAAATGATCAGAGATAATAAAACAACTATGATTGGTATGCTTAGGGCTGTAATATCGAGTGATTATGGTTGAGTATTTTACTATTATTTAAGTTCCTTACCTTGGAGACATGCACTGTGAATTCCATTTTCAATGGCCTCTTGGGAGGCCTTCAAAAAGTCTTCACTAATACTTTCAACATACTTGATCACTGGCGTGAGAGATGAGGTTTCAGTTGGTTTTGCTTCTAAGTCTACCGTCACAAGATGTCGTTTGTCTCCTAAAGTTCTATCTAAAGTATCTGGAAACATTGAATATAGTACCTCAGAGTTTTTTCTGGCAAAATTACAATCATGTTGAAGGTGTCACAGAAGACAACATAGAAAATACTAGCAATATCAGTAAATTCAGCATAAGAAGTGAGTTAAATAATTTGATCAAGAAAGCATCAGCATATGTTCCATATTTCTCAATGTTGAAAGCCTGCTCTGAATCACCTCTTAATATTGAGTTAGTATTAAAAAGTAGAGAAGCACACAAATTTTAATATGTAGATTATACTTTTAAACTTTTTGAAATAACTACTGTGAAAAATTCTTTTTAATTACAAATAATTGTTTAAAAGTAACACATTTAGACTATAAAGTTATCTATTGAAGATTAAAAGGCTTTTAACTCTGCCAGTCTATAAATGGTTACATTTCATATGTTCTTCCAGTAATACTTCAGTACATCTAAGTTCCCAAAAGATGAGTGAAATGTTTTTGTAAGACTGAAAATAGTACCAATCATTGCTCAACACTCACAGCTGCCACTAATCTCTAATATTTTATTAAAGCAAAACTGTTATATTCGACAGACCGTGCAATGCAATGACTCGTGGTTCAAATTCAAAACTAAGAATCCTAATCTACAAGTCTCCATTATTTTTATATGCACAAAATAGCAAAATCAACATTCATGAAACCTAATAACCTAGGCACCTTCTGAAGCAATCACTATCATATCTAATGCAACCATTTTTATGATTTTCTTTAGTCATAGCATGTATTACTCTATACGTGTATCTCTAAATAGTCACACATCATTTAACATTTCAGTTAACAAACTGCATACACAACGGTGGTCCCCAAGGTTATGTCCAGGCGCACTGGCTGTACCATCTAAGTCTGAGTAATTGCATTCTGACAGTAAATGACAACAAAATCACCTAACACATGACTAGTTTACTTTGACTTCATTTTGAATTTATTATATTCTGTGGATTCTGCAACTTGCTTTATTTTGCTACCCATTTGTGGATTGTCTGGGTTTGATGTCTGGTGATGTAGTTCATGTTTTCACTACTACACAGTATTATATTACATGAACACAGTACAATTTATCCTGTTCACAACTATTCATGAGCTGTTTTTCCTAGTTTTTCTTTTTAAATTCAATGTTTTATGAAGAGTCTTCTGTCTCCCAATGCACACGTATAAGAGTTTCTCTAGGGCATATATCCTGAAGTGGAAATGCTGAGTAGTAAGGACTCCACATAGTTAGCTTCACAGGAAAGCTGTCAAATTGTTTCATAGTACTTCAATAATTTATACCCCTACTAGAAGCCTGTAAGTTTGCTTAACATCTCACCAAGGTTGGCACTGTCATATTTTAATTAACAATTCTGTTAGCATAAAATGCAGACACACTTCAGAAATAATGCAGATTCAATTCCAGACCACCATAATCAAGTAAATATTGCAATAAATTGAGTCATATGAGTTTTTTGGTTACCCAGTCCCTATAAAAGTTATGTTTACACTATAGTGTTGTCTATGAAGTGTACAATAGCATATGTCTAAGAGAACAACATCTCTTAATTAAAAAATGCTTTTTGGAGGCTCACCCAAGTGGCTCAGATGCTAAGCCAGTGACTAAGGTAAAACCCAGGTTTGTGACCTGAAGCTGGTGGGAACAACCAAAAATAAATAGAAGTGCTTCCTCCTCTTCCTTCCTCAAAAATGCTTCTCCTCCTCTCCCTTTCTCTTAAAAAAATACTTTTTTAAAAAAATATGCTAACCATTATCTGAGCCTTCAGCTGGTGGAAGGTATTATAAACACATTAATTTGTGAGACAATAAAGCAAAATACAAGAAGGTATGCCTGTAGTATCTCTTTTAACTTTCACAATCCTAGTTATGGCTGAGACTCTTTCAATATGTTCATAGACCTTTTGGATAGCTGCTTTTGTGAAATAAATGTTCAATCAGTTTTGCTCATTTTCTCCTTGTTTGGTTGTCATGTATTTACTGACTTTCAGTTCTTTATATAATAGATAGTAATCTCGTCAGGTTTTTGTTTTTGTTTTTTAAAGGAAAGGTGCAGGCAAGAATGAAGCAGACAGGAAAAGAGGAAGAAGCATTTTATTTAGTTATTCATCTTAGTTGTTCCCCCAGCCCTGGGATGGGAACCTAGTCCTTGGGATGTATGTGAACTATTCCACTAGAAATTCCACCAACTGTCAGTTTTGTATGATTTAAGTATCTTTTTTGGTATGCCCTTTTTCTTTACTGTATATTCCTTATAGTATATTCTAATAAACAAACTAGTAATGTCAAGTTTAGCTATATTTAGTTCAACTTTTGGTTATATATAAGTCCTACCTTATTCTAGTAAGATAATTCTATATTTTCTTCCAAAAATGTGAAGGTTTGCCTTTCGTAAGGGGTTTGATTTTTGTTTTGCATATATTAGCTTTTAAAAAAACATATTTCGTGGCATGCTTTTGAAGAATAGTGGTTAGGTCAATCGCCTCCAAAGGAGTGCAGGCCACACACTGCAGGGTTTGAGTTCTGGGGCTGGGGAAACAACCAAGTGAATAACTAAAAAAAATTAAAATGCTCCTTCCTCCTTTCTCTTCCTGTCTATCTGCCTACTTGCCTTCATTCCTGCCTGCACCTTTCCTTAAAAATAAACAAACAAAAAAACACTTTTGTCTTCCAAGGGAGATTTTGCAACAATTCTTTCATACTTAGGCTTTTTTTCCCTGCCTGGAATTGACTTGGATATGGTACGCAGTAGAAATCTAATTAAATCTTTTTCCATTTGAATAATTATCCCAGGACCGTTTACTGTACATTCAGTTCATCTTTTCCCACTGAGCTGCCATGTCATATAAATCAAATTTCCATATGTTTCTAGGTTTTCTGGTTTGTTCCACTAGTCTATTTCTCCGTTCCTAGCTTGGTTAGTATCATGATGACTATGGATTTACACTAAGGACTAATGTCACTTTTTAGGGGTAGAATTGGTCTCTTCATAATATTTAGTCATCTTAGCTTATTAATTATATGGTTTTCCATTTAACTTAGGCCTTTAACATTTTAAATGTTTACAATTTTCAGGGTGTACACATTGTCAACCTGCCCCTCATTAACGACATGTGATTATTTTGATTTGATTATCCAGTTGAGGTGTAGTCTGATTGCTGCAGCATCTGGTTACTAGGATTTTATCTTGTGACTAATAAGCAATCTGTGTGGAGACACTTTAACACCATGCAAATACGTTGTTCCTCAAAAATGTAGCCTTTATTAAGCATTCACGATAGTTGCAAAATGACTGTTTTCCTACTCCACCCCTCCTCCTTGACATCCTAGTACAAGACAAAACTTTCTCTTACTTCCCATTATCATCAGTGTAGACTCATGAATTCTTGCTTTTTCTCAATGGTTATAATAATTGCACTTAATTATTTTGGCATTAACCCTGGTTGGCCACTGGCACCTCAAGTTGGCACAAGCCCCGTCATTTTTGGAAGCATGATGTCCAGGTACCTGCTTATATTCACTAGTCTCTTGCTCCCTTACTAACACTTTCTGTTCCCTCTTTTATTTCTTCAAAAATATTAAATATACTTATTTTGTATTCTACCTCACATAATTCCATTAACAGAAGTCTTTGCTGGTTTTACTCTGATGTTTGTTTGTTTCTATTGGCTTTTTGCTCCTTATGCCTTTTCTCATACTTTTAGGATTTTTAAACACTTTCAAACTATGTTCATATTCCTTTATCGGTGGCATTTTCTCTGAGGCCTGACTTAAAGACATTTATCAGAGAGGCTCTATGTTTTCTTCAGGTTCCTTGGCGTATTACTAATTCATGAGCATTCTACATTAAATTCTTCTTTGGAGTTTTGTTTTATATTTGAGACCTGTCTTTGTTTATTTATATTATGGTTTGAGGCTTTTCTGGTCATAATGTTCTATGAATTTAGCTGAAAACCCTGTTAGAAGCTTTTGGTTACAAGTTGAGGAATTTTATCCTTTTCCCCCAGAGCCATTCAGACAAGTTCTTTGTCTTCTTCTGTGGAGCCTTTCCAAGTTCACTGTCTCCATAAGGATATGGCCCTCAAGTCCTAGATTAGAGATGACTGCAGATTCCTCCAGAATAGCTAGTAGTTTGCAATTTCTTATTTTCTGAGATTCCCTGCTCCAGTTTCCTTTAAAACATCTGGAAAGTTCCATTACATTCTTAGCAGCTCAACATTAATTTAAAAAAAAAATGCTATTTGTTTTCCAACACTTCATTTTTCCAGATATAAAGTACAGGAAAAGAAATCCTCATGTCATTTGTTCCTATATCCTGCTTGTTTAAGTTTTCAAGTTTCAGTGAAAAGTAACCACCTGATCTTTTTACAAATCACTAAGTTCCTAAAAAGCACCTGGTTATCCTAAACATTTCTAACTCTATGTTTTTACAAACCTGTCTGTTTTCTCCTTGGGAAGACTAGCAATAGTTGTCGTGTTCTTTTGCTTAAGGGAACCAACTGACACTATCACATCAAAAGAATTAATAAATTCTTAGATATGGGAGAAAAATATAAAAAAACTACACTTTCTCAAGAATACCATCAACATAGGATTACTATATTTATTACATAGTGGAAATTATTTTCCATTCATTTTTTGAGAGTAAAAATAACATAACTTTCAATTCACTTTTTTGTTTTGCTTTTTTAAAGGAAACATGCAGGCAGGAAGAGAGAGAAGGAATAAGCCTCTTTATTTTATTATTTTTTCATTTGAGTTGTTTACCATGGTTGTTCCCCCTGGGCCAGGGACTAGAACCCAGGGGTATATATATGACTTGCTCCTTAGGAGGCGACTGACCTCACTGCTGCTCTAATTAGCCCAACTTACAATTCTTAATTCATTCTGGTAGTGAGCACTGGGATGAGTCATCTACTTCAATGGCTTCTTCTCTATCCCATCACCACTAAAAAGCACATTTGCTTATGAATGGCTCACACAGTATAAGTAATGAATGTTAATGGATCAGGACTATATTTGATGTAAAATTATGAAAAATAAGAAAGCAAACATAAAATCTGTCCCCACAGATGGAAAATAGTGACTGTGAATCCTGCTTCACAGAACTTAAGTAAGAATTTCAGATCATAGGCAGAGAGAAAAGAGCAAATCCTGCGGGTTTTATTTTTTACCTGTGGCACGAACTGAATTTAGGATAGTCTCTCGGTACGCCACCTGGAGGGGCCCTAGATAGGTTTCAAGTCCATATTCCCTCTTGATTCGGTCATGAATGATCTCAATATGTAACTCACCCATACCACAGAGGACAGTCTGGTTAAAAGAGAAAAATAAAGATCAAGGACAAAATTAAATTATGTTTATCACCAAATACTATAAAAGGTATCTCTATATGTCATTTTTTCATTAATCACAATTGGTTTTTACACATTTTTTTTTTTTTTGCTCCTACATCAAAACACTGTTTTTAACTTTTCTGATTGGGAAAATAAATCAATGAAAAGTGAATTAAAAGTCTTTCTCTCCTTATTTCATGACAGTTTAGTTTTCTACTGGGCAAGCGACATCTAGCTAGTACTATACTTCCCAACCAGAGGGCTAAATTCTGACCGATGGCACAGAGTGTAGTTAATGTCGGCACTTCTGGAATGTGCAAAAATTTTAAGGAAAGGGTCAAGTCCTCTTTATGAAGATGTAGGCAATTGTCTTGAAACATGTGGATGAAGGTGTATGGGGAGAATAACAGTTCCCCAAAACCTTCCCAACTAGCTTGTATCTTTATGTGACAGAGAAGTTCCCTTTATCTTCTTCAAACCAATGTTATTTGGGTTCCTTCTTAGAACAGTCAAATATGTATCAAAACCAAACAAGTCAGTATTTCCAGATTTCTGGGATTAAGTTATAATATACCTACTTGTCCAGAGTCAGGATCTAGCCTCACTTTCAAACTGGGATCTTCACGCTGAAGGCATTTCAATGCATGATCCAAATCTAGAGGATAAACAGTAACTCTCATGTTTGCAGTACATTTTTTTAGATAATGTACCTGGGTGGGTATATAAACAAGCAAACAATTTTGAAAGAAACATTTTGCAAAGCCATAAATGCTTTGTAGAGAATAGAACAAGGTGAGAAGATAAGTAATTTGAGTAATCTGAAAAGACCTCTGCATGCTTTAGATAGACATAAACAAAATCCTAAGTAAAATCCCAAAGAAAAAAAATTCTATAAAGAGGAAATGGCTATACAAAGACATGTTTGATGTTGAAAATAAGGGTAAGACAGCCACTGTCACTGGATACTGGTGAGCAAAAGGAAGAGTAGCACCAGATGAGGAGGGAGATATGTGGCAGGGGTATCATGTAAGGTCTTGGTGAAGCTTGGATTTGCACTGAGAAGCCAGTGAAGGGTTTGAAATGGGACAGTAACATCTGATTATGCTTTGCAAAGATCAACCTTGGAAATGCCAAAAAAAACCAAAATAAAACAAAACAAAAAAATACCTTTAGAAATGAAGGCAAGGAGAAAAATGGCAAAAAAGCTAAAATTACATCATGAATAAAAAGATTCGAATGGCTCTCTCTATATGAATTATCACAACCACAGAGGAAATAGGAAAATATTACTTGTATGGAATATGCATCTTAAAGTAGAGATACTTTGATAAAACCAATTTAACTGATAAACATACTCTCTCTCTTTATAGAAGATGTTACAATTTCCAGACATAAAAGGGTCACTGAAGAGCTAAGCAACAGATTAATGAGCTAATCTTATCAGTCACACATTCAAAGCATTCTTAGTTATAAAACTAGGTCTTCTGAACCTGTACTATTCACCTGTAGTGTTATTAGCATGACTGGCATGTATTCTAAATGTAAAAATACATATTTTACAATGTAAAATAATTCAACTTTTTAGTGTTAATTACATGTTGAAATGATAATTTTTTCATATATTAGGTTAAGAAAAAAATATTATTAATATAAATTTTGCCAGCTTACCCTTTTTTAATGTGGCTTTAAATTATGTAAATGAATATGTGGATATTGTATTTCTACTGAACACTGCTGTTCTAGATTCCTGATGTCCCGAAGTTGGGACCACCAACACTGGCATCACCTAGAACCTGTGAGAAATGCAATCAATTTCCAAACTGAATCAGAGTCTGTATTTTAACAAAAACCCTAAGAAATGTATGTGTGTACATTCAAGATTAAGAAGCATCATTTTAGATAGAATTTTATTTTTAAGCACCTAAAGATACTCAAATAGTATTTCTAATACCTGAGCCTATAAGGCTTTTGAAATGAAAAGAATAATTTTATTGTAAAATAAATTTTTAAATGTTTACATAGAACATGGACTTCAGGATTTTGCTGAGATGAAAACAGAGCCTTATTACACAGGGTCTCCAGTGCTATAATAGGACAACGGGGTAAATGTAATGGAAGCATGGTAAAATGAGTAAAAACTCTGCTTAAAAGAAATGTGAGGAAGGGAAGTTCCAGAAAGTCTTTTTCTCTGGGGTCCTGGACCTCTAAGTTAGTACTGAGAATTTCTTCAGATACAAAACTTTTTCTCCTAAGGTAGTTAAAGGTAAGGTCTTAGATTTCAGAATGACTGGCACAACTTAATTGCAACCCCGTAATTTTAACTTAAGTGCCCCCTTTATGTTTTACATATATTTTAAAAGAACTCAGATTTGTTTGAGCAGTGCCCCATCATCCTTGACAGAAGAAACCTGGTCAACTTTGATGTAACTAAGCATTTCATATTTCTCCTTTAGAGTCAAGACTACACTTAGCTGGCCTCAGGGAATTTTAAGGTAACAGGAAAATTGCTGCTAGACTTTTAACATAAATGCTATTCCTTCACCAGCTAGCAAAGACCTAATTTCTTTCAGCACTTGAGAGTTGTCTCACACCTATACTCAGATTTCTTCCATGTGAACTCCAGCTGGAGAGGTGAGGAACTGGAATCTCTACTTGGTTTGGGCTCTTCCTCTTTCTTTCCCACTGTGTACTCAAGAAGACATGGGAAGGCAATAAAAGTTGCTTTTGTTTTTCCACAATTTGTGAGTAAGGTGCACTCCTGTGGCTCAGCGGCTCAGGTGAAGCCAATGTACCCCAAAGAGCATGCACAGTCAAGACCAGAGGCGGGGGAAGGGTGGGCAGGAAATCTGTGAGTCCTATTTGTTTTCAAGGTGGGAAAATGGCTTCTAATGTACCCTCCTCTAGAAATTGAAGGTTCATCCTTAAACTAATATAGAGTATCAGTTGTGGCCTCAAAAAAAGAGGTGACGCTTAAATGAGACATAAGGAAGATTAAACATTTTCCAGGCAAATTCAAGGGTGCCACCATAATATAAGAGAACAAACAAAAAGAAACAGCAATACAAGGAGAACATGGAATCTTCAAGAAAGCAGAACTAATTTATTATGGGAGCATAAGGCTGAAGTAGTTACTGTTTTCATTTTTGTTTGGATGAAAGAAGAGGGTTAATGATGAAGGGGGAAGTTTTAAGAAATGAGGCAAAGAAAGAAGGTTGATGTCAGAGACTACTAGTAGCCTTCCACTCTATACTCTGCAGCTTCCTGGCTAAAAGACTGCATTTACCAGACTCAACTTGAAACAGCGCAGCTACATGTCTAAGCTATGTCTTCGATGTCATGACACATAAGACATTTTAAAAGAGGAAAGGACACACTGTCTTTCTCCCTGTCATCTCTTCTGCTGTCAACTAATGATAGGAGCTATGCAAGCAGAACTCAAGGCATGCTTTACAAGAGAAAGCAAGAAACCTTTGTCACTAAAGCAATGGTTATTTGGAGGTTTTCTGCTATATGAAACCAATTCTAATTAGAAATTATACAGGAATCATGAGTTTTATACCATACTAAGAGGCTGGGTTTGTGAAAAATTTTGAGTAAATATGTGAATGAACAAAGAATTTGACACTCAAAAAGGTCAAACAGCATGAACAGAGAGTACATAAATATCTTCACTGAGTTCTAGTGGCTGAACCAGAAAACACGGAAAAGTAGCATATGTATAAATGGTAATAAGAAACTGAATTCATTATGAATGGGTTACTGGTCTAATCTATATTGGAAGGGCAGGTCTGACATCAATTATCTAGAATCCCATAGATGGCATTCCAAAAACAAGAGAAAGGAACAATATATGAGAAAAATAGCTGAGACATCTTTTTTTTTAAAAAAAAGAAAAAAATGAAAGGACTTTGTAAAAATCAAAACATCTTAAGTAAATTAGACCTATCACAAGAAGTGTTTATCAATTAATTCTGGCAAAACTGAACTCAATTCACATAATAAATCTTTTGATGGTATAATGTAAATATTGTATACAAAAATAACCAAGAGCACTAATTAATACACTAGGATATCTGTACCTGACTGCTTTGCCATTGAGTGGGGTTCAATAGTGCAGAAGAAAACAGGTTCTGGAATCTCCACCCCAGCCAACAGAAGTCTCTCTGCTTCACTGTTTTTTCTGTTCTTCTTTTCTCCCTCCCTGTTGGCTCGACGAGCTGCAGCCAATGCACTGGACTTGGAAGAGACAATGGTATCTCCAGTGGCAGTCTGCAAGCAAACACGATGCCTTGAAATACAAAGGCTGCTGGCAGGCACTCAGATTCCACCAAGAATCACAAAATAAGAAAAACTTTAATACGGTACTTTCACCAGAACTTTAAAGAGAGACAAATTCATAAAGCTGATTATAACTTTGCACAGGTAAAGTCAATTTTCATTTCATCTCTTTCCTAAAGAAACCTTTTGGTCACTTACATGTTTAAGCCCAACAGTCAAAGCAATGTTGCCAGCAGTCAATGATGGGATTTCTACATGTTGGTCAGCAAATGGCAAAAGCAGACGACTTATTCTCTCCCTAGAAAACCACATGTATATTAGTAAAAGCATTTCTAAAGAAATGAATGCAGTTTTAGAAAGTAGCCTACACTTCTACTTACGTGCAGTTTCCATTAATATTATGAATGGCCAGCTGGGGTTTTATAGAGCCTGAGTAAATACGCATAAAAACCAGTGGTCCTCGTTGCTTGTCATGGAGAACTTTAAATGCCAGTGCACATAAGTCATCCTCGTACCAATGCCTATGAATTAAAGAGACATTCCAGAAGTCTTTAAAACACTTTCTATGCACCTATACAGAGCACATCAGAATCATTACATAAACACATCCTTGATGGCCTCCAAAGATCCCTCCTATCTGTTAGTTTAATTATCCAGTTTGCTTAAATGTCAGTACTATGGGCCACTCTTCCTCCACTGAACTAAATTATTTAATAAACATCTTACCATTAGTTCCTCAAAACTACAAATACTAGATTCTCTTCCAAATAGTAAGTCTACATGCAAATATATCCACTGCTAAGAGTTCCATTTTCAAAACATATATACCTAGAAATATCACACTGCTCAAAAACCCGGTATATGGAATACAGATAAGTACTTTCCAATTAGTGCTTTTACTCTCTATTCCCATTTTTTCTCCAGTTGCATCACCACATAAATCTTCACTATAAATTTGACCATGTTTACAAAATGCTCCTAAATTGGTGTTAACTGATCGATTTCAGAAAGTCTGAATCCCTTCAAAGTTGCCAAAGGTTGTGCGCATAGGTACTTTTTTTTTAATGAAAAATAATTTTCACCAGTCTCAAAGGAGTCCCCAACTCAAAGTGAGATACTTCTATTATAGAAAATCTCCAATCTTATTTCTATTCCCTCCAATGTTTTCATTTTATTTTATAACTAGAGAGGTTATTATATATGTACTAGGCACTGTACCATGTCTTTTATAAATATTAACTCAGCTGATGTGTGCAAAATCCCATGAGGTAGGTCCTATTATCTGCCTTTTAAAGATTAATGGTTAAGCAACTTAGAAGAGCTGGGCTTTAAATCCAGGGTAGTAAATAGTCTGTGCTCATAATCATTTCACTATAATTCAGAGATATGAAAAGTGATTAATGTCCTAGTTAAAAAATTAGTTCATTTTTATTCTATTCGGCACGAAGTTCACTCAGACTTTAGAGAATGTATTACTACATATGGATATATTAAGTGACAACAGTAATAAAACAATGACATTTCTAAAGGCCACACAATATTAGCCTGTGAAAAAACTTGAAATATGCCTACAGAATATTTATTAAATATCCCCAGCATACAGCAGGTCCTGAAATAATGTTTCCTTTTAGTGTTGATGAGGAAAAAGAAACCTACTCCAGGCTGAGACCACAGTCTCTGTGGAGTCTGCATGTTCTCCCCATGTCTTCATGGGTCTTCTTCAGGAACTCTGGCTTCCTCCCCCACCCTTAAGCTGAGCATGACAGCTATAGCAGTGTGTCTAAACTGTCCAGTAGGGCTGAGTATGGATGAGTGCGAGTTGCCCTGCAATGCAAAGGTGTCCTGTCCAGGCTTGGTTCCTGCTTGTGTCCCGGGGCTCTCTGATAGGCTGTAGCCACTGTGAGCCTAACTGGGATATGTAGGTTCGAAAATGAGTAAATAAAGTTACTGTTGAATATCAGAAGCATTTGGGTCTTTATTGAGAAGTTTGGTGGGGTTCACCCTTGTGGCTAAGGCAGCTAAGACGCTGGCTTGTGGACCACATGTACCTGAGGACCCAGGGCTGGGATGAAAAACAACAAAATACTCAATAGAGATAAAGAAGTTTCTTCCCTCTCTCCTTTCCTTCCTCTATTTTTTTTGAAAAAGGAAATTTGGTGGTGATGTTTTTGTGATCAGAAATAGGTCAAGCAACTTGACTTGTTCATATCAATTAGCCTGCGGTAAAAGGGGTGTCATTATGTGTCTAAGAACTTATTCACAATATTAAGTGAGGACATACTGTAGTTCTTTTTTTCACTAAAATGGCAGGGTCAACAATTATACTTTACCAAGCAATAAGCCACACTAATTAGCTCCATCTATAAGTATAACAGGTTACCAGAGATGATAAATGTCTCTCTCAAGTAATGTTATTTTAAAAAGGTGATTTAACCACACTCTTCGTGAAGTAAGACCTATTGGGAGTCTTTTTGCAAGGCTATGAGAGTTTACTCTATGCAGTCCCATACTTACAGAAAGTCATAGTTGCGCTCTTCAGGCGAAGGCAAATACATAGTAACAGCATCTAACAGGAGCTGAATACCTTTGTTTTTCAGGGCACTTCCACAAAGCACAGGCACTGCTGTCTGAGCCAGTGTTACTCTGTGTATTGCAGTCTGCAGCTATAAAGTAATGATATAAATAAATACTTTGTGTGCGGTATACTGGTCTCAGTCATAGGTCAGAATTAGAGGTCTTCTGTAACCAACCACGTAAGACACCACTCTTTCATCACTCTTCACAGCCTTATTCATTATTTTTCTTTGTAACATTAATCCCTATCTTGTATCTCATGCATTTGTCTGTCAGTCTTCCCACTCACTAGAAGGCAAGATCCATGTAAGCACTATAGTTTGTGAAACCGTATTTTCATGGGACTGACTGAGAAATCTAGGAATTTCTGCTTAATCCTATGAAACTTAAACAATGCTTAAATAGAGTAGGTGCTCCAAAGTATTTCTTGAATAATCTGGTGATTTAATCTTGATAGTCTAATAGAGGAACTGGTTAGAAATAATAGTTTCTTTAAATTAGATCCACTTTATATAAAATCCAAAAGAAAATGAGAAATCAAAGTGGAAAAATATCTTTAAAGATCTCAAAAACCGAGAAAAGCTTGGGTGTGTTTACAGACTATTAATAAGAGAAATGGTAAGTAAATTCCACTTTAGACAGTGAGCTCTTCAAAAACAGAAATATGCTATGTGACTATTGGTAATAATAAACATCACATCCATTCAAGTACTAAACAATAAAAATTTCAAAAATCATTTCATTCAAAAGAAAAAAAAATCTTTTTCCTACCTCTAACTTCAGATGGCTCACAAATACTCTATAGATTTTGTGTGTTTGTTTTCTTTTCATAAATAATAGGACTTGCTGGGTTCTGGGCTCACTGAGACTTCGTTTTACACGACTACTTAAAAACCTTTATTTGGTAATTCTTAATGTTTCACAAAGGAAAATAAACAGTAAGTTTGCCAAATTCATGGAAGCAGGTCCCTAGGAGAAAAGCCAAACATCTTGAAGAAATAGATCACAATTCTATTACTATCAGTATTTTACCTGCCTATTCCCTGGTTCAATGTATTTCAAAAGAAAACAAAAAATAAAGACCTTTTAAGTATTCACTAAAAATTAAAACATTCAGAAAAAAACATTCAAAGAAAAAATGATTTTGTCGTAGCCTGAAAACTTAGAAAATTTAAAATATAAATTTAAGGCCTAAAAATACTTAAGAGAATTAATCATAATGAAATGATAGCAGAGTATGCAGTTAACTGATCCTGTTTCCATATATGCAAAAAATTCAATTAGTAACTTTACAAAGTTTTCTGAAAATAGTAAATCACTGTCTTAGTTACCTTTCCTTAGGGCTCTCCTAATTTTTCAGTGAACGTTTTCTAATGGTATGCAAGGTTATAAAAAAACAAAAAAGAACATCAAAACAGAAACCTAAAAATATTGCATAAAATATACCTTTTCAGATGGTAGCAAATCAAAATTTTCACTAAATTCTCCTAAAACCAAGCCAGCAAATTCATCGTCCAAATCTGCAATCTGTGAAGAAAGGCTTTAGTTCTATAACTTGCAATTAATGTCACAGCAATAAAACACATTATCCAAATATTTCCTGATACATTATCTACCTTATGCAGGCCAAGGAACTCTTCACATCTTCAAGAGAGATCAAGACAAACGATTTTCTTTCAAAAGAAATTTTCAAGATATGCAATCTAGAGTTTCTTAAATTCATCAGAAGTCAGTATCTGAGATAAATTATCTTAAAGTTCTATCCACCACTTAAGAGTGTTCAAAAGAAATAAAAGAAGGCAGGTACTGATAAAGCAGCAGTTAGGTCAACCACCTCTGAAGGATGCAGGCCACATACCCCTAGGTTCAAATCCCAGGCTCAGGAGGAAACAGCCAGTGTGAACAACTAAATGAAAAATAAAGTGCTTCTTCCTCCTCTCTCTTCCTGCCTGCTTGCCTAACTACTGCCTTCATTTCTGCCTGCACCTTAAAAAAAGAAAGAAAAAGAGAAAAGAAAACATTCAATTTGCATCCAATGATGACATACTCAACAGCCTGTTGTTTTCCAAATGTGGAAGTCGCAGTTCATAAAAAATGCTTCTTCTGGTATTCATCTAGTGTTAAAAAGCTGACCAGATCTCTTAAGACAAAATAAAGGAACTAATCTTAATATAACCTTGTGCTGAAGGACTATATTTAAGTTAGAGATATATCATTATACTTTACATGTTCCATAGATATTTTTGTATGAAATTTACAATCAAATTTTTAGTTTCTAAATACTTATCTAAAATCAAAGTATTATTTTACTTGTTCAATTAAGGTATTTCTTGCTTCGGTTGTCTCCTTCAGCAATTCAGGATCACTCATTTCCAAAAGTGGTTTTCTTTCAAAGTCTTTTCCATCATTTGAATTAGGATTCCAAAGAAGTTTTTCTTTACTTATTACATCCACCATGCCTTTGAAAGTTTTAGCTTCACCAATTGGTAACTATAAGTCAGAGTAAGATTAACATTATTAAATAATCACTCATTTATAGCTCCATTGGTGATATAATTTATCTAATTGTAGTACTTCCCTAAAAATGTCTATCAGCATTATTACCAGAATCTGGAGCTATCTGTATTTATATCCTAACTTCTTCCAAAAAAGATGTGAGATAGCTTCAGAAATGTGTATGTCACAATAAAACGGAAGAATAAGGAAACTTCTAAGGAGTTATTGCTACAGGTCAACCAGATTACCTGTAAAAGCAAAGGCTTTGTCTTCAACTTCTCTTGGATGCTCTCAACTGCAGAATTAAAACTGCAGAAAAGAAAATAATTATAGTTAAAAATGTTAAATTTCTAAAATTAGGTTTAAGAATGTTTTCTAATTATAATAATTTTTATTCTTTTATTTTAAATTCATTTCATTATTTAACAATTTCCCACAGACGTCTTGAATAAACATTTAATGTCAACTCCAGAGTGATTATGGTGGTCATTAAATAATCCTGCCACGTGGGTAATTTTAGGATATGAGCATGAGTTTCAGTTAACAAGTTTGAGATTAAAACTTAAATAAATCAATCAAAGGTCACACAGGTAATAAATTACAGTTAAGATTCTAGAAGTCAAGGATTCTGTCTTCTATAGTTAGACTTGCTATCATATATAGCTACCAGCTTTCTTCTAGGAGCCAACCTTACTGATTTTTCTATACCTTTAGGTATGTATAATATTATATTCTCTGCTGTTTATTTCTAACACAGGGCTGACTACCTATGGCATACATGCTGCCTTTGGCACATGGGTTGATTTGTATATTCATACAGATCATTTCGGTACCCATGTCTTTGAGTACCAGTTTAATATTCAGTTATCTCCTCCATCATCACAGAAGCTGTCAGTCAGTAGAGGTAGTACGTCCATCTACCTCAAGAAAGTCTGAATAGAAAAGGGTCAGAAATTGGCCTAGCACATTTTACTGTGGAAAGTTACATAAACACAAAGCATACTGTGTACTTTCACATGAGGGTTAGTTTTGTTTTAACAATTTGCACACCACAGACCGACATCTCTCCCTATCACATTTCCCAAGAATCTTCTATATTCTTGAGCATCTCCCTTTTACATCTTCAAATTTTTGATTTATAGTCTTGATTCTCTCAATTATGTTCTCAGAACAAGACAACCATTTTGGAGCGCCACTCTGTAAGCCTCTGAGCATTACTACTTCCATCTCAGCATTTACTCTTTTTCTCTACATGCAGATCTTAAAACACCTACGTTCTCCTCTTCTGGTTCCCTTTTGTTGAGAGCATATTATCCAGTAGTTAAAGAAAATCACAGGACAAGGAAGTGAATCTTCCTCTGAGGCAACTACTAGGAATAATTCTCTGCCCTCTACCTTTAGCAATGATAGGGAGCAACATAACCTTCTGCAATAGAGATGATGCTATACAAGTCTCACTAGAACTGGTGGAACAAGGGAGATAGTATTCTCTCAGGATCCTAGAAAACACTCTCTATATTAAATGTGGATGATTCATCATTTATCAGGTCTCTATTAATCTCAAATGGTTGCTTAAAGTATGAATTAACTGCTCTGGAGTTATTTTTAATGGGATTGAATTGGAATTCCATGAAATATTTATACTCTATAAGGAATAGCTATTTCTAAATCTAAGTTATAGGTCATTAAAAGCTCACATTCTACTATCACTTTGATAAATCAAAGAAACCCTTTAAATACCTTGCTCCAGTTTTGTCCATTTTATTTAAAAAGCAGATTCGTGGTATCTTGTGTTTGTCAGCTTGTCTCCATACCGTGAGAGTTTGTGCCTAAATCAAAGATAAGGAAAAAGTGTATGCTGGACAAAAATAACACATGGAGTAAACATGTAAAACTCTATTATAACATGAAATCAGGCCCTATTCTAGCACAGACTAGGTGCCACTGCCTTACTTTCTTAGAGTTACTCTTTTACTATCAGGTCAATACAGCTAGGAACATGATAAAGTATGACGAAGAGTGAGCTTCAAACTAAGACTACTTTGAACTAGGCTGCTACATGAGGAAAATTAACAGTCATGAGAAGAGAACAACCAAGTATTAGAAAACATACTTTTGGTATGGTTTTACCTGAGTATATGGTACTTAATCACACAACACTGAACTCACTTACCATCAGTTTCAGACTTTAGCTTTAACTTACAGGGTTGTGATATGAAAAGAATAAGCATGTACTATAAAAATGCTATTGTGATTAAAAAAAAAATCAAATTTGGATTGGAAATATTCCAAAGGGATTTTGATAATAAAAAAGCCAGTACCAATCTTTATAAGTAGCAATTCTCATATGCTTTTCTTCTATTTGATGTCTTTTAATTCTACTGTTTGTATACATTAAATATAGTTTGAGCCTATTAGGATAGATTTCGTGAAGTCCCAACAGTCTTAAAACAAAGCATGAAAAATCTAATGTACTGATCTAGTTAAAACAGAATTCATTTTGTAATCTGATTGTTATTTTTAGGTAAAATGCATACACAATAAAATATATCGTTTGGTTTTGTCTTTTTTTTTAAGGAAAAGTACAGTCAGAAATGAAGGCAAGCAGAGGAAGACAGGCAGGAAGAAGAGAGGAAGAAGTTTATTTTAATTTAGTTGCTCATCCCAATTGTTCCTCCCAGACCTGGGACACAAAGCCAGGTCACTGGGAGGTATGTGGACTGCACCAACTAAAGGTGACTGACCAAATCACTGTTCTCCCAGGGTTTGCCAATTATGCAGATCTTAAGTGCAGAGCTCAGTAAGTTTTGATAAATGTATATAGTTGTGGCATGTCCTGGTAAGTCAGGTGTTAAATCTGTGGCTCTGAATGGTATAGCCAACGTAAAGCCCAAGGGACCGGTTCGGGAAGGGTAGGAGGACAACCAATGTGAACAACTAAATCAACAAATGCTTACTCCTCCTCTTTCTCCCTGCCTGCCTACTAGCCTTCATTCCAGCCTGCTTCCTTCTTTAAAAAAAAGAAAAATTAAATGTATACACTGGCACACCCTGGTGGAGCAGCTGTTAGGTCAATCACTTCTGAAAGATGCAGGCCACATAACCCTGGGTTCGAGTTCCAGGTCCATGGGTGAAACAACCAGTGTGAACAACTAAGTAAAAATAATTTAATGCTTCTTCCTTCTCTCTCTTCCTGCCTGTACTTTTCTAAAACAAAAAAACAAAAAAACAAAAAACTATGTATATACTTCCATAACTACTGACCCCACTAAATATATAGAACATTCTATCATTCCAGACATTTTAATGTTTTTAAGCAACCTGTTCTGATTTCTGTCACCATAGGTCATTTCTGTCTATTCTTAAACCTCATATAAATAGCATCACTTCTTCCTGTAAATATGTACTATTGTTCCATCTTTTTCTATCTTCCTCTGTTTCTTCTAACAATGTCTTTAGTTTTCAGTGTACAGTATTTCATATCCTTTAAGTTTATTCCATGGTATTTGACTTTTTCAACTATAAAATGGATTTCTTTCTTAATTCACTGATCTCACTGCATATAAAATGTAACGTATTTTTATATATTAAAAAGAACATCACTTCTCTAGTTTAACATACAGTTTCTAACATTCATTAGTGTTGCTGGGTACACTTACTCATTTTTTATTGCTGTATTTCCTTTGTAAAAATGTACCAGTTTGTTTTTCTACCCATCTGTGGATTTGTACTTGGGTTGTTTCTAGTTTGGGGCTATTATGAATTTAATTGTTATAAACATTTTGGGTAAATCTCTGGGGAACAAATGTTTTCATTCCCTTGTATAAAAATATAGGGATAGAATTGTTGGGTTATAGGACAGTTATATATTTAACTTTGTAAAAACTATCAAATAGTCTTCCAAAGTGTTTGATTATTTCAGGATGTAATTTTTCTCTAAGAGGAAAGAAAGAAAGAACAGTGTATAATTAACCTCAGACCTTTATATCAAGCAAGTATCACTGTATTAAGGGACTTTAAATAACCATAATTTCTCTCTCCCCCATTTTCCATTATGAAAAATTACCTATCTATTAAAAAGTTGAAAGAACAGTACCAAAAATTTCCATATGTTCTTCACAGTTCATAACAGTCTCAAAACAAGACAAGGACAGCAACAAAAAATAGACCAATACCACTAATAAACATGGATGTAAAAGCCTCAACAAAATCTTGATAAATAAAATTTAATAATACATTAAAAGAATCAAAAATTATGGTTAAGTGGAATTTATTCCAGGAATATAAGTATGGTTTAACATAAGCAAATCAAAGTAACATACTACAACAACAAAAGGAAAAACAAAAATCATATGCTATATCACTACACACAGAAAAAGCATTTAACCAAGATTCAACACTCATTCATGATAAAAGCTGTCACTAAAATAGTAACAATGTATCTCAACATATAAAGATATAAAGGCCATCAATGACAAGTCACAGCTAGCATCATCCTCAATGGTGAAAAACTGAAAGCTTTTTTCTCCCACAACAAGAAAATGATGTCCACTCTCACCACTACTGTTTAAAACTATCATTATTTTGCAGATGTATTTAGTCAATTCTACTCAGCTATTAAAGATAAAATTGTACCTTTTGAAACATGGATGGAACCTGACATGATTATGCTACGTCAACTAATCCACAAAGAAAAAGAAAAACAGAAAATGGTTTATCCATAGGTAGAATATAACAAAACAAAATGAATAAATCAACAAAACACAACAAAACTCTCAGGACTGTGATGCAAGACTATAGTAATCAGAGTGGAGGAGTGAGGAAAGGGGTGGAAAATTGTGGGTGAAAAAGCAAAAATAGTGATAGGCACCAGAACTCTGGTGGTGAGTATGGTGTGACTGAGGTGTGACTCTATTCTCCTGAAACTATAATATTACAAACTAGTGAAACAACTGAAAAGTATTACCACACTTATCTTTTCTCTCTATATAAACACGTTTGCATACCTTACATGTTTGTGGTATCTATGAAATTGTGCCACTGGGCTCTACTATGAGGAGCATAATTAACTGATGACCCCAACTGCTCCCTTCTCTGTCTAACACCGTATTCTCTCAAGACCCAACGTCCTGTGGGCTGTTCGCAACGAATGACTGAGCACAGCAGAAGCACTAATATAGGATATTCCTGCAGGACACTGCACTACTTTAACAGGTGACTTAGGCTCAGATGCTCCCATCTGCTCAAACTTTTCTGAAACTACACTGCATTCGGAAACTCTTCTACATAATCCTCCGTCCTTCTCCCTCTCCTTCACAGATAATAGATCTGGCGTGTTGTCTGTTCTCTTTCACTTCTGTTTCTTTGCTCCCTTTTTTGTCTACAGGCATTTTCCATAATAAATCTATGCATCACATTTCATCTTGGCATCTACTCAAAGAATCCAAATTAACACCACACATATATATCCGGAGGGGAATGGGGAAATAGCCGAACCATGAGAGCAAGCTGCAGTTCTCGTTGCAATCCTACATCTATCAGCATCTATTTCCAATTACAATGATCATACTCAGAAAAAGTTACACTGATGCAATACTGTTACCTAATACATACAGTCTATATTCAAATTTCTCTAATTTTCCCAGTGATGACCTTTAAAAATTTTTTTAGATTTAGGATCCTGCCATGGTTCATAAAGTACATATTGTTTGTCTCTTTAGACTCTTTTAATCAAAAATAGCCCTCCATTTTTCTTCCCCCCATTCGCCTTGCTTGCAACATTTTTTTCAGTTACTGCAAAATCTTAGCCAGCTTTTCTGCAAAATGTATCAATTTAGATTTGTCTGACTATTTACTCTTGATTAGATTTAGGTCAAACATTTTGTGTCTTTAGTGAGTCATATTAGGAGGCATTGTTGTGTCCATTTGTCTTATTTGGGGAAGTTAATTTGAATCACTTTTAATAATTTTAAGATTAGAACTAATATGGGTTCTGTATTCAACATAAAGCCAATCTTAAGATTATAAAACAAAGGGGCTACCAGGGGCTACCAGCTAAAGAGGACACAACTGACTCCAGCAGCAAAAATTCATTATAAATCTATTTTCAAATTTTATTTTAGGACTTTCATGTTAACTACTGAGAGACAATTCTTCATGTCTCCCACATTTCTTCATGTTTCGTTAGGAAGACACTGACTGCCTCTGTTAAAAACTTTCTTTCAAAGATGTTTGTATAGTGAACAGCTTAGAAAGAGATAGTCTCTCCCTCCAGAGCAACAGGTAGGTTTGAATACAGCCCTGGAAGACAATGACTCCCTCGAAAGGCAAGAACAGGCCCGCTGACTGCCCACTGGAAATACCTGCAGGCTCTATGCACAGAGCTCCTCTGAGGGCAGCTGTCACCTGATCTCCTTCATGTTAGCCTGCAGGAATTAGGTCTTGGGTAACCCGCACAAGAAAATATTGATACGTAAAGAAGAGACTTAGTCTCTTCTGCAATATTCTGTCTTCTGTCAGAATTCATAAAATCCTGAAGGCTAAAACTTCTTATCTTGAAAATTAGGTAAAACCTAAGTCCCTTTCAGTTCTTGACACTGACTTCCATATGTCCCACAAAAAAGCAAACGTTCTTTTCCATTTACTACAAAATATCTGAAATTACATACACATCACATCTGAATATTAAATTCTACCAATTCCTTTAACCATAATCTGATTTATATGGAGACCAAATAAAATGTTAAATAAATCTGATGCATTCTACTTTTTAAAAAATGATACTATTCTATCTTAAAATTTTTTTTACCTCTACTCCAGCAGAGGCATCAAATACAGCTACTGCACCATCCAGCACTCTAAGGGAGCGCTCAACTTCCAATGTAAAGTCTACATGACCTAAGGAAAAAGATGAGAAATAGGACTTAAACTCTTTTTAAAAAACAAAAACCACCACTGGATCCAGCCATGCCACTTCTGGGTATATATCCACAAGAACTGAAAGGAAGATTTCAAAGATAGATTTGCACACTCGTGTTCATAGTAGCACTATTCACAACAGCTAAGAGTTGGAAGCAATCCAAATGTCCATCAATGAATGAATAGCATTTATACAAAATTTTATATACATACAAAATGCTACATTACCTATATAACTGTGGAACACTATGCAGTCTTAAAAAGGAAGCAGATCCTATCATATGCTAACATTTGTGTACATACATGGGTGGGTAGTCAAGATAATCTCATGACTTTATGCTGAATGGTATGTCAGTCACAGGAGAACAAATGCTGCATGATTCTACTTAAAAAAGCTATCTGGAATAGTCAATCCCACAGATATAGCAGAGGTGATTATCAGATAGGGGAAGGGACAAAGGAGCACAGTTTCGATTGCTTAATGGGTATAGCACTTCAGTTTTGCAAGATGATAAAGTTCTGGAGATTCATTTCATTACAATATAACTACACCTATATACTTAAAGGTACCGAACTGTACACTTAAAAATGGTTAATATAGTAAATTTTAATCACGTTTTACCACAATTAAAAAGAAAACATACACATATACATAAACCTCAAATGATGCAGTATTTTTGCACTGTTGGAACACCACCATACCTGGTGTATCAATAAGATTGATTCTATACCCCTTCCAATCAAATGTAACAGCAGCTGATTGAATTGTAATGCCTCTTTCTCGCTCTTGTGCCATGAAATCTGTCACAGTGTCTCCATCATCAACATCTAACCAGGAAAATGATCACATATATTAATCAGGCTTAACAGCAAATATATTTTATTATTACTTAATATCTACCTGACATTGCTTATTTTAAGAAAAACTGTTCATAACATATTTGCTTTAACACTTGAGTCCCCTTATTCTTTCTCTAAATAAATCCTCATTGCAGAAAGCGCTTTCTCAGCAAGATAAGTAAATTTCCATTAAAACAATTCTTCCTCAACAAGATTAAAATTTGTTTAAATACTTTAATTTTACTGGAACCTGATTCCTTAACAGGAGGCAGAATAACGCGATTACAGAGAACAGAATTTCATTTAAACATATCTTGACTATTTTCTATTCTATGATCTTCAACAAGTTACTCAACCTAGATAACCAAGTCCAAAGGTCTAAAAAAAGTAGTTCTCAAGAGTACATTCAAAGTCCCCAAGGAGCTTTTGAAAAAGGATACTAATTTCCACATCTAGTACTACAGACTTGATGACCTCCATCTCAAATTTCAAGACAAATTATTTTACCAGAGATAAAGGCACCTCATAATGACATCATTATAAAAGGGTTGTTGATTCATCAGAGAAAGGTAATAGTCATAATGTATGTGAGTCAAATACAGAGCATCGAAATACATGATGCAAAAATCCAAATATCCAGGTCACACCACAAACTTGCTGAATCTTAAAATTCCATAATGGAGCTGGTATATCATTATTTAAAAATCAAACAAACTCAAATTAAGAGCCAGGGTTGTCAACAAGTTGTAATTTCAAATAAATTCAGAATTTAAGCAAAAACTACTACTACTGTAGGTTAAAGAATAACAAAACCCTTTCTTCTTCTGATTGAGCACTTGATCTTGGTTAACTTTCTGGTTTTTGTCTAGAAGCCAGAAAATAAAAATATGTTAACTATGCCACTAAGCAACTCAGCTTAAGAAAAAAATGATTTCTGTCTGGTAGAGTGCCCTAGTTGGGAATAACCAGAAATTAATTATAAACAGTGGGAGATACATAACTTCAGGTTTCCCTGTGTGGAATATGGAATATTCCTTGTGGGAGACCGAGAAGCTATGCTCTATGAAGCCGTAACAAGAGATAGCCATTCCTATGGGACATGACCTTCTAAGCCAAGGTAGCTGTTACAATTCTTGTTGCCTTGCACCCAAGCTATCACTTTTGGGCGGCTAAAGGAGACAGTTTCAAGACAGTCTATGTATATGGCTATAAGAACTTCGGTAGAAAGAAACACCTGTTGCTTGTCTGCCTGTAAGCTATGATTCCTGTCCTACAGTTTTCTCAGCAGATCAGTGCCAATTTTAGCCCAAGACAGTCTTAGGAGTCTGAGTGTTTAGCTGAACCTAACGAGACCCTTTGGTGGGTGTTACTACTACCTGATCTTTATGCTGTGGTTGAGACATCAGTGCCTCCAAGTCATACTCAAGATCTCTAGGTTGACTTCTGAATCAGAGTACTTTCCAATGATGTGTTTGCTAGTGAGAGGGGTTGGGAAGAGGAGGAATCCATTCTAACCTCCCAGTGATCTTGTGTATCCAGAATAGTACAACATTCTTTCCGTGGTGGTAGTTTTGCCTGCATCAATATGAGCCATAATTCCAATATTACGGATTCTATTTGAAAGAAAAAAACATGTATTATTAGGTAGACATTACTTAATCATAAAATCAAAAGATCTTTGCTGTGCAAATTTCAAAGCTGGTTAGTATTTCAGTAATACATATAAAGATGGGAAAATCGAAAACACATCCATATCACATTATTCTGACAAAACAGCTAAGAAACAAGAGCCAACTCTAGTCTTGTGAATATCTTATATTTATATGAAGTGTGTTATTGCTACATTAAATATTTTTAGCATTGAATTTATAAAAAAGAATGTAGCTTTTAGGACATATACCAACATCTATTTATAATAAGCTAGGGCTGAAAGTCACAGAAATTAGAATGTTCACTAACAATACTGAATTAAGTCCATGAAAGAAACCTGTAACTTTTCTTTCAAGGCAGTCTAAGGAAAAGACATTACCAATGATAGTACTTACTTAGATATAGGAGGGTTGATGATGCAATGAAGAGATTTGATGTCATTTCCTATGGAACCAAATGGAAAGAGGATTAAAATTGAACTGTCACATTTAAGAAAATTTAATTTACAAAGGAAATTATTCTAAGCAAATGCTATAATGCTGATTAATGTAAATAAATTCAAGCTAAATAAAATTCTATTTCCTAAAATTAACTTGCCTGTAATTTCTAAAGAAAGGTATGGATGACAATAAAACATAGTTTATAAAATGAATTTCTAGATCATATCCTTAGAAAAATATAGATTTACCCCAATCCTTGCAACCTTCTAAAGCTCTACAAATAGAATTATACAACTAAAAATAAACTCCATAACAATAACCTTAAGGCACTAGATCCTGAACCAGAGAAAAATAAAAAATGCAATCCTGAAAACCTGCACTTTCCAGGCCTGACAAGCTAAGAGTGATCCTCATCTCAGATGGTAATAAATTTTTCTACAACTGAGAACTTTGCTTCATTCAGCAATTCAAGGACACAATACCTACCTTTAAATATGGTCTGGGAGGTATCACTGAATAGAAGCTATCTTAACCTAAGACTTCTGAAAAGCTAAGCAGTATTTCTGGAGTTAAAAAAAAAAAAGTCTACAATAATTTAAAAGAGTTGCCATATATTTCTATAACAAATTAAGAGTTCAGTTATATTTTGAAAATGTCATGTTGATTTGAATAGTGAGAGACGATCTGCACTGCTACAGTTAAATGTGTAGAAGCAAAATATAGAAACAGACACATACCAACAGTGCAGGTCACTGAATTCACATTCCCTTACAAGTCACAACTAATGAGCCTTCTTATTTCATTATTCTCACATTACAAAGAGTCATTTAATGAGACTAGCCATAGGACGAAACTGAGTTTCACTAAGTCTCAAATGTTTGCTTACTTCAAACACAGAAAGGACATTTAAAATTAGTTCCTCAGCAAAAATCACATTACCTAAACTAGAAGGGAGAAAGCAAGCAAGTAGTTTAAAAGCAATTTAAAAGTACAATGAGAAGACTAACATTTATACCTGGTAAGGAACTGTAACTTCTTCCAAGAGGCACATGTAGCTTTAATCTTTTTAAACTTGCTTTTATTTTACAGCAACACATATTCTGAGAAAAAGAAACAAAATTAATATTTTAGCATAATTTATTACAGTAGTTTTAACATCAGAACTATGCTTTGCCAGAGGGCTACTTTTAATCACCTTAAAGTACCCCCAACTTATTAACTCCAATTCTTTCTTTAAAAAATGCAATCCAAATCTATACTACAGGAAATGGAGAAAATTAACACTGATTTGACATTTTGAGCTGGTCTGAGTTGATGGTTCTAGACCTATAGCACCGGCATCACAGGGAACTTCTCAGGACTCACTCCAGACAAGAGAATCAAACTCGGGAGATGGGACCAAACTGTTTTAACAAGTCGTCCAGGTGAGTCCTATAGCTATGCTTGCGAACCACGGCCCTGAAGGATCCAGAGTTAGAAAGATTAAATAAGCTCTTCCATCCTGGATACTCCTTGGTTCACTTCTAACAGCTGGTGAAAAGCTCTTGTAGGTTATGAACCCGAAAACTACCAGCTGTTTTCAGGATTTTTAATAGTAGTTGCATTAGAATCACCAGGAAAGCTTTTTTTCTTAAAGGAAAGATGAAGGCAGAAATGAAGGTGACAAGGCACGCAGGAAGAGAAAGGAGGAAGAAGCATTTATTTTTATTTAGTTGTTCACACCGATTGCTTTCCCCTGGGACCAAGGCTCGGAACGCAGGGGTATGTGGCTTGTTCCCTTGGAGGGGATCGACACAACCACTGTTCCGCCAGGACACGCCTGTAGGCTTTTTAAAAATATCAAGAGGAAAGGAATACATTGGGAGAACTCAGCACCAACATTTTTTAAAGACCTCCAGGCATCTCCTAATGTCTCCACACAGAAACTGAATATTTTCCATTCCAATTTGTCTCAATTTATCTCTAGACCACTCAATATACACTCAATGGCTTCTAATACATTTGGATTGTTACTGTATGTAGTGATTGTAAGCTATTACAATCTGTCTTTCATGAAATGGAATACATGCCTTATGTTTTATAGATTTCTAGATTAGTTACCAAATTTAAGCAATGAACACTATTATCCTAAGAAAATATTTCAAGAGATGAGACGCAAAGCTTTTAAATTTTCGTTATTTAACGACCAGGGTAAGACAGTATATACTGTCACAAAGTGTGTATTCTGAAAGCATCAGCAATGAAACCACTGAAGAAAAAGTAACTCCATGGACCACTAATGACCTCAAAATGGAATACAGAAACATATTCTTCAAAATGCAGCAGAGGCAATCTTAAAGAGGCAAAATGAATTTATAGACTAATGAAAAGGCAAGCTTCTTAGTTTATAGGTCCTCCCACAGTCAATATTAAGAAGCCGCTAAAGATAGACATACTAGCATAGGAGAAATGAGGCCTTTGGGAAGCAGAATAACTGAAGATGTTGAAATACATTTAAACTTTACGAAATAATGTGGATATTTTCACCTTATGATTCACTGCAAATATCCTCAGATTGGATGACATCTTGGTCTTCTAAACTATAATTCTCTGAAAAAGAAATATACAAAATTATAAAACTAAGATTTTGCATCACATGTAAGATTACATAAGTAAAGTAAATGTAATATATATGATAAAAAGGTATTTCTTTTAAAAGTAGGAACAAACAGTATTTTTAGCTATCAGAAATTCAATGCGTCACACAGAAAATGAGAATTCTGACTACGCATGAGAAATGCCGTTTACAAGTTTAAAATACCCCTTATTTTTTCAACATGCTTTATTTAATTCAAGAAAGATGAAGATGGAGAAAAATAATGAAACTACAAAAATGTATCATGTCAACTAAAATGCATTTTATATAAAGACATAAAATTACGCAGATAGGTAAGCATCTAATATTAATTTGGTAATTTCTCACTAGCAGTATAGTTTTTTGGTTTATCTGCATACAGTAGTTCCTCACCCCAGCCCCCACCCATTTTCTGTAGTTTCACTTTCTATGACTTTATAGTTATCTGCAGTCAATCGTGGTCCATTATTATACACAGTAAGATATTTTGAGAGGAAGAGAAGTACTTTCACAAGAGTTTTACTAGAATATATTGTTATAATTATTCTATTATTATTGTTAATCTCTTACTGCATCTAACTGACAAATTTCACTTTACCATAGGTACAAAGGAAAAAATAGTATGTATAGGATTCAGTACAATCTGTGGTTGCAGGCATTCACTGGGCCTCTTTGAACATATACCTTGAGAATAAGGGGGGACCACTGTAATCTAAATTTTCTATCATAAGAAAAATAAAATTATGTAAAACATACAAAAATAGGTCCTCTTCTATGATTACAGAAACGAAGCACCTTTAGTTTAAAAGCATCTACTAGATACTTACTGTTTTAAGTATACTATCAAAATTATAACAAACAGACACATCCAAGAATGGGGTCAGAGGAGACAACTAAAGAGATCAAATTAAACCAGGGTGTAACAAGTTATGTCAGAATCCACCTCAAAACTCATTATCTTCTGTTATCATCATCTGTTCCTTTCTGTATTTGAAGTAAGACAAAAACATTCACTACCTTTCTGTACAAAGTCACCAAATCCTTTTTAAATTGTTTTTCTAAGTACATTTTTCATTCATTTCCTTTTCTGCATTTCCAGTGTCAAACTGGAGGATATGTGCAAAAATCGTATCTTAGAACCGTTCTAAAATAGAATGGATTTCAACATAACACATTACTAAAAGCTCACTAATGTGGTTTTATTCCACATGCACTAACTTTTAACAAATGACCACTTAGCATCTAGGATGGTTTACAACTTTCTGAAAAGACTATTAAAATACTCCTCCCTTTCCCAACCACATATATCTTATAAAGCTTGATTTTCTTCAACATACAAAAAAACCATAGTAACATTAAATAAAGATGCCAACTCTTTCTAGTAAGCCAGACATTAAAGAGATTTTCAAAATTGATACTCTCTAAACAAAATTAGTTTGCTTTGGAAAAGTTATTTTTCAAAAAACTGTGTTACATTAACATCTCTTATTTTAAAGTGAATGAATAAAAGATTGAAAAGTTTTGTTCTAATTTCTAGTGTTTGTATATCAGCTGTAACCCACAAAGCAAAATTCTGTGGAACTCATTTTTTAAGCACGTAAACAGGTCCTATATCAAAACTTTTGGAAACTTACTCCAAGTTTCCCAGCTGAAGTACCTGTCATCATTTTAGGTTACAGACAATTTTCTTTTACTAAATACTAGAAAAATAACTGAAAAAATCTGTAATTTTGTAGTGTTTAAAATAGAAGTTAAATTTATACAAAAATTTCAATTTCAGGAAAAATGTTAAGTCAATAGTGACATTCAGATTCTACCAGCCTTAAAAGGTAGTGCTCAATTCACTGAGTGGGAGAAACTGTTTCAACTCTTTATACATATTCAAATGAACAAACAAGTCATCTGGTCACTTTCCTACTTGAACTTCAAATTCTTAGTGCAACAAATCTGTCCCCACCTACCTTCACAGCTTTGTACTCTCTCTTCCTTACCGGATGCCTGGGAACTGTAGCCAAAATTCCTGCAGACACGTTATGTTCTGACAGTTTTGAACATTGGCATGTAATGTTAGCACTACCTGAGAGCAGTCCTAGACCCTCAAAACCCCACTTGGTAAACTTCTACACAACCTTCCAGCCCCACCTTTGAAGCCCTTCCTAATTTCCTAAGAAGCTTTCATCCTACCTTCTCTGTGTTTTCCTAACACTTAGAATTCCTACTTACATATTCATTAGAAAAATGATATTTATAAGTCATCTCCACTACTATGAGCTCCCCCGCCAAAAGGGATCTTCTATTAGCAATGCCTAGTACAATGCCTGAAACGTTTCTTTGACCTATAAAGTCATTTCCTTCTTCTCCATGGGTCAATGACCCTTAATAAAAACATTTTCTATTGGTGCTATCAGGTGAGTGATTCTCTAAGGCCCAGACCGCCTTAAACCTTGGAGAATATACAAGAGCTTATACACAAGTGGTCACTAAGATTTTCAACACCTGGTAGTGTAAGGGCAGTAATCAGAAAAAAAAAAACAAAAAACAAAAAAAAAACAGGTGAATATCCATTCTAGCTTATTAGGAACAAATCACCTATCAATAAACAAAATGAATCCACAGACTGATAAAAAATAATGGGCTATCATGCCAGTAAAACTTAATATACAAAACAGGAATCATGGGCCAGTACTAGATAATCACAAAATAAACTATTATGTAAACAGAATCAAAATGCAAAGTGGGTATCTAGCATACATTTTTGGCTGATGTAACGGTAGTGGTCACACCCAATTTGGTTACTGTCAGATATAGAAAGTTTCTTGCTGACATTATCCCACAATCACAGCCTAAAAAACTAATGATAAACAACACACCTGACCACTTTGCATCCTATTTACACAAATCAAAAATGTGACCATTGCTTAATCGTTAGAAATTTATTTTATTTTCCATTCCTGATACAGAAGGGGGACAGGGCATTAGTGGCTGTGAGAATCATAAATGTTTGTTTATACTAACAGAAATTCACAACTTAAACCTACTAAAACTCCCACCAGCTACAACAGGGAAAAACAAAGATAAATCTCACAATGTTAAGCAAAAGAAAACAACACAAAAAAAGGAAATATTCAGTATAATTCCATTCATGCTAAGTATGAAACTGGCAAAACTCAGAAGCCTAGTTAATGTTTATACCCTTGGGAGACGCAGTTACTGGAAAGGAGCATGAGGGCTTTTAAGATACAGATGAATGTAATTTCCTGATCTTGGAAATGTGCCGCTTACATGAGTTACACTTCAGTTAAACGTCTTCTGAAAATTTTCCACAAACTTTTCATTGTAATAGTAATGTAGGGCAGGCCCTTGTGATGAAAAAACCAAACTAGCAAAATTACATAATTTGTTACCGGAAAATATACAAAATGCTAGTGAGTATTTGGTTCAGGTTTTAAAGAAAGTGATAAACTACATGAGAAGATGGAGCGTTAAAAACTATCTGAAATCCAAGGGAGACGAGATGAATACTTTGGTATTTGGTATGGTAATTTTTCCTCTCATCTCAAACTGCGAAGTCATTAAGGGGACTCCTGTGAATGCAATTAAAAGGTAAAATTGGAAGTTTTCTTAATTAAATATACTTCCCCAGAGCGTATTACCTCCTTCATGGCACTAGACGATAATTAAAGGCACATGAACTCAGCACTTCGTCCAAGGCACCAAAAGCCCTCAGGAATTTCAGACTCCGTCTAGAAAAGTCCAACGTGGTCATTCTTTCTGACATTTAAGGCCCGGTAGAGCTTTACTTTCCTATCCGGTAAATTTCCATTCGTCTTCATCCTTCTCAATCGCGCTCACATCACACACTGTGACAGTAACAAATCTCTGAAGGATGGAAATGTCCATCTGCAGGCAGACAATGAGGGCCTGCGGTCCCGAAGCCCGGCCGTCCTCCCGAGTAAACAAACTGCAGCACTGAAGGTCAGCAGCGCCCGGCCCCGCAGTCTTACACACGTGCGAATAGCATGGCGCAGCCCGGTACCCACCTGGCGCCGAATCTCATACCCCGGATCAGCTTTTTTTTGAGCCGGACTGTAAGGAGGGAGACGCAGGATGCGCCAAAGTATACAAAATCTCGGATAGCGACAAACTACCTAAAGAAAAGTGCTGGTACCCAGATAGGAACTTAAATTCTTTTCCGCTCGGCAACCTCAGCCCCAGCCCTCGCCGCAGGCATCACTTCCGGCGGTGCATCACTCAAATACTCCCTGCCAGCAACGTCCGCTTTTTAACTAAAGGAGGAAGCCACAGTCTCGGAACGGATACGTCGTGCTTTCTCTGCAGCCGGTCGATTTTGAAGTGACCCTTTCCTGTCGCGGGCTGCACGCTGTCAGCCCGTGGGTTTCTGGAACCTCCAAATTGAGAGCTTCTTAGCTCCCCGGCGGTTGCACCCCACGGCCCTGCGGCTGTCACCATGGTGAGGAGGTAGTCCCAGGACCTTGCGAAGCAGGACGTTTGAGTTGATTTGGGTCTGGGGCCGCGGGGTTGGGGGTGAAGGGTGGTTGGTGAAGGGGTAAGGTATTTTTGAAGGGAGTAAGGACAGACTCCGTGGGAATGGCTCCTCAAAGTAAGAACACTTCACTTTGGAGACAGTAGGTGTTTGCTGGAACAGACTTTGGCCGCAGACGTGTCTAAAGACCTATATGCAGATATTGAGCCAAAAAAAAAAAAAAAGCCAACGAGCTGGAAACAGACCACATTCCACAGCTGCTCAATAGATAAGTAGTGTTTGTTTTGTAGTTAGGCAATGAAATACTACTCAGTAATAAAAAGGATTTAAGTACTGATATGTGCAACAGCTGTTCTGAAATTTCAAAAGCCTTATGCTAAGTGAAAGAAGCTAGATGCAAAAGACAATGCTGTAGATTCCACATACATTTCATTCTGGGAAAGGCAGACCTAGAGGTGGAGAAAGGGTTGTTGGAACATAAGGGAACTTTCTGGGGTAATGGAAATATTTTCCATCTTGATTGTGATGGTTACAGAATGTAGGTTTCTCAAACCTAGAACTATACATCTGCACCTTAAAAGGGCACATTTTATTGTATTTAAATTATACTTCAAAGATAGTGACTACGATTTAAAAAAAATAGATACGATGATGATACTGAAAAAACAAGTTACTGTTCAGAAAGAAATTATGTTCAGAAAAAATATTTTCTGCTCGTCTACCTATTTGATCTACTGAGTTGTGAACAGTTCCTTCAATGAACTATTAACTTCCACTTGATGATTACGGATATGAATCCTGATGCCTCATACCATCCAGGATCAAAATTTATTGAATTTAAATCATGTATTTGAATAGACTTAATAGTGCAAGTAATATTTAATCAAGGAAACATGGATGGTGGTGGGTCCTCCTATAATTTTATATGCTGCTCAGAAGAAAGTATTTCAGAGTAATTCATTTTAAAAATTAAAATAATAATTCTTGCATCATTATAGCCACAAAATGAATATATTGAGTTACACCGTAAGCGCCATGGATATCGTCTGGATTACCATGAGAAAAAGAGAAAGAAGGAAGGTCGAGAAGCTCATGAAAGGTCAAAGAAGGCAAAAAAGATGATTGGTCTGAAAGCTAAACTTTACCATAAACAGCGTCACGCTGAGAAAATACAAATGAAAAAGACGTAAGTGATTCTTTTTATTTATCATAGTGAATGTTTTGAGTAGTGGTTATTAAATCTGATAACCTTGTATCTTTTTCCTTGATAGTATCAAAATGCATGAAAAGAGAAACACCAAACAAAAGAATGATGAAAAGACTCCACAAGGAGCAGTACCTGCTTATCTCCTAGACAGGGAGGGACAGTCCAGAGCTAAAGTACTTTCCAATATGATTAAACAAAAACGAAAGGAGAAAGCGGTAAGCTTATAAAAACTGAAATCTTGCATTTTTGTTTAGGACAATTAAGTTCAAATTCAAGTTTCTTCAGTTTAATGGAAACCTGAAGTTCAACTACTATTTCCATTATTTAGATATTGAAGTCTTTGTAAATTTCTTTTGGTATTGTTTACGTAATAAACTTACTTTCTCGTCACCAGGATGTTTCAGAATTTAAGTTTTTAAAGAACTTGTCAGAATGCCATATATTGTTTTAAAGTTATTTAAAAACAAATTTAGTAAGCAATAAATCTCAAATTATTCTAAAGATTCTTAAACTTAGTGCTTTGCTATTGTGGAGGTACAACTGCTTCTTTCATTTGCTGCCCTGAAGTAACAAAATTGGTTAAAAAGTAGAGTAACATTAAACACAATATGTAACTGGACATAACAATTCAGATATAAAAAATAATCTCAGTTGCACTTGGTGTCAAAGGAGGTTAAATTCTGCTAAAAACGTAAAAAGGTATAGCTAGCTATTTCTTAACACCTGAAAATAGATTTATACAAATTCAGGTAGCAGCAGAATATGTGGTTATCTTTATTTCAACAACTTCCAGCCTCCAAATTTTATTTTTAATATTTTACTGCTCTTCTGGAGGTGTGTAAATATCAAAAATCAGTGGTAGAACTTTAGCACTGAAAGAAACTTCAGAGATAATCTGCTTTAGACTGGCATGTATCAGGTTGTAAATCATTCTTCATGGTCATATATATATATCTATGAAACAGTAATTTGCTTTTAGAACCTGTATATTAGTAGAAAGTCTACACTTTGCTATCTTGCACTGCTTCAGATTTTTCATAAAATTTGCATTCTAGGGAGATAAAATAACTCAGTGATTTTAATGCAACCTAAAAGTCCACTCAAGATGGAGATTTGAAGATACACTAAGAAAGTGAAGATAGTCTTCCAATTTTACACTATTAACTCTTCAATAGTAAGCATATATAGTGCTTAAAGAAGTCACTGCCTTATTACAAGTCTGTTTTGTCCATAACAAGGCTTTAAGATTTTTAGCTTAAGCAAATCATTTTATGTAATGTACCAATAATACTTAAACTTACCAGTTTCAATTAATTTGGCAGTTGTGAGGGGTAACTAAGACCTCTGCCACACAGTTGGCCCAAAAACTTGGTGAACAGTTAAGAAAAAAGGGGAATCAACTATTTTGTACAATGAAAACATGCTTATTTTTTTTTCTTATTGTCTTTTACTAACTCTAAATGTTAACTGTGACATGTTTTTAGGGGAAATGGGAAGTCCCTCTGCCCAAAGTTCGTGCTCAGGGAGAAACAGAAGTATTAAAAGTTATTCGAACAGGAAAGAGAAAGAAGAAAGCCTGGAAGAGGATGGTTACTAAAGTCTGCTTTGTTGGAGATGGCTTCACACGAAAACCACCTAAATATGAAAGGTTCATTAGGCCAATGGTAAGTCCCTTACAAGAGTTCGATGACTTAGATATTAGTTCCTATGTTCAAATATTTTATAATTTCCTGAAATTCCTAAAATTAGAGAAGTATGTTGTAATTCATTTTGAAGCCATTTTTGATATTTTTAGTTTTTGTTAAGGATTGTTTAGCACTTCCACAACCATCAGGAATTTTGTCTTTAGCTTTGTAAAACATAAGAATTTTCCTAACAGACATTGTCCATGAATCTTGATTTTAAGAGTCATTTCTGGTTTAGTAAGGGAATAACAACATTTAGTATATAATCACTGAAAAGAAGAACTTAATATTTAAAAGCAGGACTTTAACTTCCGTTAACAGCAGTGGTTGTCCAAACGAATCTCACCCTGAATTCCTGGATAGCTAGCCTGCTTTAAATAGTAAAGATCCAGAGAGGGGTAAGTTGGAGTTATTACTCTTAACTCTCAAACTGAGTAATTTTTGAAAGTATTAAATAGCCTATTTCTGTAATAAAGTACTTCTTTAACATAGTCATGCCAATTCTTTTACATATTGTCTGTGGCTTCTTTTTCCCCCCGCACGACTTGAGTAGTTTCAGCAGAACCCACATGAGCTGTAAAGCCTAACATGTCCGGTTTTACTGAAAACTTCACAACCACCCCTGCAGTATATTATGGACTCCTCCTCTTGTTTTCATTTCATATTCATAGTATAAATACAGTTAGGTAACCTTAATAGTTCTACAGGAAGAGAAAATTTAGTCAGGCTGTTTATTGTGGGTTAATCAGATTCTGAATGGTCTTAAGTTTCTTATAAACTTGAGTAATGAGTTCATTATTGAGAACCTGACAGAGAATCATTTAGCCATCCATCCTCTACAGACAAAAATATTTAAGCAACTGCAAAGTGTTGTGGCTTCTAAAGTTCTATATATATCCCAAAAGACGACATCTAGGTGACTGACACAAAGGAACCTGAAAACCTACCCCTTTTCATCATGGAAGGTAGCTGAAGTATATAAAAATTTAGAATCAGGATATTTAAATATTTAAAATTGTTTCTATCCACACAACATTTAATCTGAAATAAGTCTTTTAACCTGTCAGTCCTTGTTTTGTTACTTAAAAAATAAAATCGGGAGTCCTGTGTAAATGAATTGTTTGAGCACCAATATAGCATGTTTGAAGTGCAGATGACTAAACACAGGAAATCTGAATATGATTCTTAGTAGCATCTTCATGATAAAATCTTTTCAGGAGTATATGCTTGGGTTTTTTTCCCTCCACATATTTATGCTGTATTTATTTGCTGCCTTAAGATTCGACAGTATTTAGTACATGGTTTTTTAAAAGACAATTGGAGAAGAAGGAAAAAGGATCATTACCCAATGTTAACCAAGTTTGAACTCAGAACATTCCTCTCTTTGGCTTATTAGGGCTTACGTTTCAAGAAGGCCCATGTAACACATCCTGAACTGAAAGCCACCTTTTGCCTGCCAATACTTGGTGTAAAGAAGAATCCCTCATCCCCACTATATACAACTTTGGGTGTTATTACCAAAGGTACTGTCATTGAGGTGAACGTGAGCGAGCTGGGCCTTGTGACACAAGGAGGCAAGGTTATTTGGGGTAAGTAAAATTTTAATAAGGGACTGCTGTTTACAATTATAAAAGTACTTTCAGGTTGACAAAGTACACTAGATTTTTATGCAGAAGAACTAGATAAGATTTGATGTAAACAGATTAAATCTTGAAGAATACTCTGTAGAAAAAGCAGTGGATGCAGTTCTTTTAATTTAGGTTATTTCAGTTACATAGGTGTTCTGTGTTGTTAGATTTTAACTTTTTTTAATTAAAAATGCATGTATGTGTTGTTTTTATTTTGAGGAAGGAAACAGGCAGGAATAAAGGCAGCAGGGAGGGAGAAGGGAGAGGAAGAAGAAGCATTTTTTAGTTAGTTGTTCATTTTAGTTGTCCTATCCTTACCATCCAAGAATTTACGTTCTTGGGCTGAATGTGGCTTAGCCTGTCACTTGTACTGTCCCCAAGGCACAGGCTTATCACCAGAGCACACCAAAAGGTCTTAATTATGAGGAAAGCAGATACAAAGTTATGATTATACAAAAAATTGGAAGAAAATGCAATCACCAAAGGGAGGCATATACATAGAATGCGTAGCCGCCCCCTTGGTGGTACGTAAATTGAAACGTGACATGCAGCAGTTTTGTGCTTTTCCCTTTTTTTTTTTCAAGTCTTCTGATTTTAATGCTCAGCTGTTTTTAATGTTACTTGAAAGGGAGGATATACTCTGTAATGTCTTGAGTTATTGAATTATGTTGTGTGATCTCAACTTTAAAATAGGTGGATAAATTGATTTGAAACTTACTAAAAATTTATCAAGTATTACATGGATAAGTAGGAATGCTCAGATCAGTCCACAAAGACCTTTTAATACAACTTAGTAACAGAATGGAGCTGACCACTCTTTGTAAAAACAATATAAAGTTTTTACTGAAAACCCAAGTTTGGTATTAAGTGATTTAATTTTGTAAAATTACATGTCATTTTTTTTTTTAAAGTTACAGTATTTTGGGCAAAGGTTTTATTCTTTAAAATTTTTATTAACTAATATCCCACCCACCCGCCCCTTTTTTTCCCTCAGGAAAATATGCCCAGGTTACCAATAACCCTGAAAATGATGGATGCATAAATGCAGTCTTACTGGTTTGACAGCACTTTCATGCAAGTAACTCCTTCAAATTATTAACTAGATAATCATCAGCAAAATCCCCATTTTTGTGATGTCTCTATATACTATCAAGCAGCCTCACGTGTCTGCCACCATCAACAGAACTATTTATTCTAAATAGAAAAAAACATTAAAATGGTCCAGTTTACAAATTGGTCTTTATTTTTGGGTCGTCTTCATTCATAAAATTGAATCATTTAAAAAGACAAAAGAAATACCTTATTTCGTCAGTGTGTTTTAATGAGTGGTTACTCAGCCATATAGATCTGTCATTAATGGAAAAGTCTGTATAATTAAACACTTTTTCATAAAAGTTAGTGCTCACTAAAATATGGGGCCTAGACCACCGAACTTTGTCATTCTGAGACCTTACCTGAAGTCTCTTGCCTCACTGTTCATTAATCCCCAAAAGTATGGTATTAACCCAGGTTAATGTTTAAGTTTATAAAGTAGCTAGATTAAAAGTATACAAGATGAAGGCACATTATGCTACATAGAATTTAGAGAACTTAGATAAATCTTTTCATCTGTGATTAGTCAAGCCTTAACTTCTTGACGTAGTAAATCAGTGAATTAGTATTTTTTTAAAAATTATTTTTAAAAAGGAAGGAAGCAGGCAGGAATGAAGGCAAGTAGGCAGACAGGCAGAGAGGAGGAAAAAGCATTTTTATTTGTTCATCTGGTTGTTCCCCATGACCCTGGTCTCAAACCTGGGTCCTTGGGCTTAATGTGACTACACAACCACAGATTAAACACACTTGAGCCATCAGGGTGTGCCTTTAAAATGTTTTAAACATTTCCCCTCTCCCATTCATCATAAATAGTTAAATCTATATGGAATTATATCTCCTTGAAACATGAAAAAGGTAAAAAAAAAATACCAAAATGTGTATACTTTTAGCATTTCTCTATTCTAAATGTCAGGTACTATGAAAAAAGTTGGGGGGGGGTGTCATATTTTAGGGTTGTAGCATATTCAAAGCATTTCTATGAATCTGAACTATATGTTTATTATGTCTTTGAGATTTAGGGTATCATATTACATTAATCTATAATACTGTTTTAATTTTTTTAATCTGTCTTGAAAGTACAACCAAAGGAATTCATTGTGCCTTCAACAAAACCATTTAATGTCTAAATAAATTCACTGCCTAAATGTTTCATCTCCAATGAAATTATGGAAAAGAGAATTTCAAGACCAGGAAACAATCACAAAATACAGGTTTAATCACTACTTTAAAACTGGGAAAAAAAAAAAAAAAAAAAAAAACACTACCAAGAAAACAAACATCAGTACTTCAATAAGACTATTCTGAATAAGGTAACATCTTTTCTAAGTCTATAAACATAAGTTTTAGAACACAAAGACACTTAGAAAAGGCTAGTTCCTTGGAAATGATGATCCAATATGATACAGTTACTTTAGGATGACAGAAGGTGAACCTTTTTTACAATTAGATTTAACAAATGACTTTGCCATTAATAGGAATGTGTGGACTGATATACGTTTTGGAAAGTTAAAACAAAACCCTGACTAAAGGTAAGCACTAAACACTGTAGAACTAAGGTGAGCTTATTTTTCATAAGCAAATTACTAACCTGCACAAAGAAAGCTTGATATTAGGTATGCAAACAGAAGCATAACAATTTGTAACTAGTTACACTCGTGAAAGACTGGGTAACACCTTAAACACCATATTGCTACTAGACATACAGGACAAAATTTTCTAAAATACTGTTACACCAATGAGTAATGTTAGTATAAACTCTTTATTTACATTAAGATGTTTTAGTTTGCTGGTGTGACCAAACCTTAGAAAGTAATCCTTATAAGTAAAGCAGAACATCAGAGCAGATATGTAGATACTATAAAGGCTCAATAGATGCAATTATAGACCTTCAAGATGTTTTTCTAATGCCACTGAAAAAACCATTTGAGATATTATTCTGGTTCTACTAGTGTTAGGTTTTAGTCAGCTAATTGAACCATTAATCACTAGTAATGGTATCTTTGCCATAATTCTCTTCATGAATGGAAACACCGTGAATGTAGACACATCTTTAAGTAGAAGACTGTCATTCTGTCATGCTATTTGATTTTATAAAAAATCATAATAGACCACTCCTTTAAAACTTGTAAAAGAGCTTTATAATAAATTCTTAAATATAGTTATTTCTGTGATGTCTAGCATTTGAATAATTTTAAACTTGAATGAACTAAAATTATCCTAAGAACCATCTGCTTTATATTATATTATAAGGAAATATATATGTATTTATACAAACTGAAATAAACTTCCTTCTCCACAAACAAAACTTATAAACAGAAGAAAAGCAGTTCACAAAGGACTGTAGAGTGAGACTTGGACACTCAACAACTAGACTAGCTGGTTGATAATCAGATTTCAATCTTCTCTAATTCTGAAAGTTTTCCTAATGCCTTGCTCAAAGAGCAAGCATCTGATTAAATTTAGATCATCAAGGTAAGTTTTGTTATAAATTCTAAATTCAGTGAGTATAGAACAAGTTACTGAACATGAAAATCACTTTCTCCTCTACCATTATAAACCCCAAAATAACATTGTCAAAGATAGTATCTAACAAATTTTTCTTGTATGTAGAACAAAAGTGTTGAAAACTGCTTAAAATGCAGTTTTAAGAATAAACATGTTTAACAGGCATAAGTGTATATCATTTGCCCCAGTAATCATATGAGTAACATCTTTTTTGTAACCTCTGCAACTCACTGACATCAAGAGTCGTCAGCTCAATCTTAAACTACACATTTTAAAAGAAAATATAGTAAAAGAACAGTGAATAATCCAAGTAGTGTTAGATTTTTTAATTCTAATGTATTAAAAATGGAAAGATTAAGAGTATGCTAAATCTTAATCTTTATTGCCCTAATTACAGAATTAACAAAAAGTTTCAAAATATATAAAGTATCTTAAAGGTTTGATATACACTAGTATTGTTTATACTTACTCTTTCACTTTAAATTAGCATTTGTTGAGAAAACTAAAGAGCGAGCAGAGTTTTCATTTTCATTTTAAGTAAAATAATCTGGCTTACCTCTGACCATTAAAGAAAATGTAAGGGATACAAGTGTTCAAAAATTTACAAGAATTAGGAGGGTTTGCTGTTTTGCCTGCTTAAAGATTTTAACTATTAATTCTTGATAAAATACCAACACCTCCTCATCCCCCCAAAATGGAATGACATCACCTGACTATAGACTGAACGTTAACATCAATCCTTTGTACCTCAAATAATGACACTAAGTTATAATATCATTTAAGATCGAGCTGTTTAAAAAACAATTTAAATGGTCTCAGAGCATCCTCCAACTTAATTGCAAGTCAGAGTATATATAATACTTCCAAAGAGTAGGACTATTTTAAGAATCTCTTGGTATTCTAAGAATAACATTTTGATCATTTAAAAATAAACTACACAAAAATCAACAACTGAAGGGCTTCTATTGTTGGTTTAGTTTTCCTAGGCAAAGGCCTTTGCTATGGCAACACAATGTGTGCATGCAGACTACTATAACCTGTTCTCACAAAACCAAGAATGAGCAAGACCAAAGGGACTTGAACTAAGCCTCTAATTTGATTTTGCAGCTGAGATTGGGGGGCGCAGTTCCAAACCTACCCAAATATGGAAGTCAAGGGAATATAAGCTTGGCAGATAGGCAGTCAGACAGGCAGATCTTTTGACCGGAATCTCTCCGTGGGATTAAGGAAGCAGATGAAAGTTGAAAAATTCTAGAATAAAGACAGTGGGAGGATTAAAAAGATGCCTTAGGGAAGGAGCCTCAAATTTTGGAATTCTACATGTTAATTGAGGACAAAAGTATAGTTCCCGTTTAATTTATTTCTGTGATCACGACCAGATAGTCCAAGTTAAACTATATTCTGAAATTATGCTAGTTGGGATGTTTACCTAATTAAAGGTGACAGAATACTCTTTAAGCTTATAAGCATCTGAGTATGCAGAGGCCAAAAAGATTACAGCAAATTAATGCTTAAAATACCATTTTAAATAATTATATTAGTGCTTACATGCCAGAGTTAAATCCCTAGTTGTACTGTTAATAGCAGATGCTATAAAGAGTGAATGGGAAACAGATTTTGTGCATACCTTTCCACAACATTGAAGTCCAAGGAAGAAACAATCTACAACTAGACCAAAATATCACCTTCATAAATCTTTGACTATAAATTCCTGCATTTGTGCTCTCATTTAGTTGAAGTTATTTTTTCTTCTAATTTATTGATGTTTTTGTTTAGGCATGCCTATATTTTAAAAAAAAGGTGTCATTTTGATATTTAAAACTTCTAGAATCCTCACCAAGTTTACTATTAAAACCCTTAGTATAAAAAGATTTCAGTGATCCTTACAAGTATTGGAAAGCCTACTATCAGTTTTTAAATTTATATTTTGAAATATTAATGGTTAGATGTCCCCAACTACTAAAGAAAATATAGTATGATCTGGCTTCCCAAAATTGTAACATGACTAATAAAAATAAAAAACTATTTACACAAAATAGCTTGAAAAATTAAAAAGAATGGTGACTCCTTGGTCTAAAGAGGGAAGGAGAAGCTATCATAAATTCAAATTGAAATTTTGGAAATATTTATCCTGTGCCCCATGCTATTTATTAATGATCATGTTGTAAAAACAATATGTTACAAAGAAGACGATTTATCATTTGTATGTCTTCATTCAAGTCAGCTTGGCTTTCTTCTTGGCAGGTCCTTTGTGCCCTTTGGCCTTTCTCCTTAAATTCCGCCTGTCTACAACAGGCACTTCCACTTCTATTTCTTCTGAGCTGCTGTCCACAGTTTTTTCTGTTGATTGTGTTAACTGATCCAGTTGCTCAGAAGATGCTTCAGACTGCTCCTCTGACTGATTCTTCTGTCCTGCATTCTGGGAGAATGGCACATCTTCAAGTTCAACCTCTATCAAAGAACTCTGAGAAAGAGCAGTAGATGTTTCCTGGGGTTCAGGTACCCCCTCCTCACCCTGATCTTCCAATGAGGAAGTAGTGTTGGGGGATATATTTTCAGAAATTGATTCTTCAGAAAATTCAGCTATCACAGAGCTTGGAAAACCACTATCAGATCGTTCTTCATTTGGGATAGTAGCAACATTGTCTGAACTCCCAAAATGTGCTTTTTTTCTTGAAACTAGTGGCAGTTTCTCTTCAGTGTGTCCCTTTTCATCAGATGGACCTTCATCAAGCAGCATTTCTGAGTCAGTTATATGTGAGGTCTGAAAAGAAAATACCTAGTGAACAAATAAACCTTTGCTATATAGCTTTTACAAAAATCATTCTGATATTAATATGCAAGGACACAGAAAAGAAATTTAAAGAATTCAGTATTTACTACTTTTTTTAATCATGCATATTCTGAACAAAACCAATTTCTTCAAAATTGACTCAAGTGGTAATCTTTATACATTAAGCACTGCTTCATAGATATAATAAAAGTAATTATTTTGTCTCAAAAAGTGCTAAAGACTTTTTAAACTTTATATCGAAATACTTTAAAATCATCAATTTAAAGGTTTTCATTGCTTGGTGTTCTGAAGCCAGAATCAAGAATCCCTTGAGACTTGACAAAGTGCCACCCCCCCCATTAAGTGTGGCTGTGGTTTCATTAGATGACAGCTAGGTAAGGGGCAATGAACATTTTACGTCCGACATGAGTACAACAATGCTATGTAATAGTGTTTTAGCTTTAAGTTGAACTATCCAAAAGTAAAAATTACATTTCTTGTAAAATACTCCAAGTTTTTTCCACTAATTGTCCCCCTAATTAAAAATAAATTAAAATGACTACACTGGTCATAGACTATGTGTAATAGGCATTCAAATATTTGATAAATGCATTATCCCTTCTAAGCAGTTCTCTAAATCTATAGGTAAAACTCATTTTGTTGCCATATGTCAGATGTCTACGAAATATTGCTGCGACTGCATTATCTCATATAAAAGCTGATTTTCCTAAAGTACTACACATGTTCAGGTGGAAGAAAATATATGTGCTACTTTGCCCCCTCCATGTCACTTTCACTGCAAAATAATTAAATCATTTCCCCTACTTACCTTGTCCTGTGAAACAGCCTCAGGGGATTTTGAAGACTCTACCACCAATGGAACAAGATTTGTAGAGTCCTCAGAATTAAAAGACTGCATTTTTAATTCTTCATCTAAAACTTCACTAGTTGAGTCTTCCTCTTCAGTTATAAGTGAGGTTTTAAGAGTATCCATTATTTCACCATTCAAAGGCTCCAATTCAGATTCCTACACCAGCAGCGGGAAAGAAAAAAGTCCGAACACAATTACAGATCAATTTATTGTTACGCGAGGTGGGTCCATTCTTAGTGTCTACCTGTCATACACTCAAGATAAATTCTAAAATATTACAGGGCATGGGCTAAATAATAGTCTTATTGGAGACTACTTACAGGAAAACTTACGCGGCAGATTCGGGGGCGGGGGTTTAACAATTTTTTTTTTAAGGAAAGATGTAGGCAGAAATGAAGACAAGCAGAGGCAGGCAGGAAGAGAAAGAAGAAAGAAGCATTTTATTTTCAATTTAGTTGTTCACACTGGTTGTTTCCCCACCCCAGAACCTGGACTGAACCCAGGCGGCGTATATGGCCTTGTCCTTCAGAGGCAATTGACCTAACTAAAGTTCAGCCAGGGCATGCCAGAGGAAGAATCAGTTTTTTAAAAAACCACTATGTATCCTGTATGCACTCCCACTCTTCTCATGGAAAGAAGATAGGAACAGGATGCTCAATGTGGGTCTGCGACTCAGTGGAAAGAGAATCTGCTCCTTTTTATTCCTTCTTACAGGGCAATCATGGAGGAACCTCCGAGCAGAAAGGCACCAGGCTCTAGTGCCAGCTCCCTACAGAACACCAGCTGTTCAGCACTTGGAATCTTTGGGGCCTATGATACGTTAGTTAACTGTGCCAAGGGGAAGAAGCACTACCAGTTTGGTCGGAGGTTGCATTTGGGTACAGCTTGCTGGAAGAAGGGAGCCCTCATCAGCGAGCAATAATATAAGCCCTCCACTTTCTGAAACTTCCATTGTTCACAAATTTACAAGACTTGTCTACTTACATTTCTGGTATTTCTAAAATCCTAGTAACATCCTAATAACTAGAGGGCATTTTATCATGATTTAAAAATTAGAAAGCTGATGCACTCAAGTGTTCAAAATAGATGTGGCTGGATTACACAGGACTCTGAAATTGTATAAGGAAAATTTTTCAAAGGCATATTTAAATCAGACTTAGAAAAATTAATCTGGCCAAACAGAACAGACTGCACACTGGAGACAATTATAATAAAAACTCATAAAAGAACCAACCAATGAAGGCGAAATGCTAAAGGAAATGAGAAAGACATAGCAAAAAGTTTTGGGTTTTTTTTTTTTAAATAGAATTTTGGGGAACAATTAAAAGCAAGCAACAGAAGGGAAAAATTGAGTTAAAAGTTTCAGGTTTTGGAACACAATGAAGGATAAACAGAAAAAAAGCTCAATATAGAAGTAGTATGTTCATGCCCATAGAGATACATGTATCTGAGCTATTAGATTGAATACATTTTCAAAAGAGCAAGCACCAAAGAGCAGAAAATCAAGAACTGAATTTTCTAGAATACCAACAATAAAGGGAAAAAAGCAGAAAGGAGGAGAGTCAAAAAATAAAACCAAAACTAAACTTCAGACATAGGAAAACCCAGAAACCAGAATAGGATTATAAGTCAGGAACTAGATGGAGAATCTTGGGCAAAGAGAGAGAGCAGCCAGAGGTAAAAAGCGATGAAAAATGAAGTGTCACTGGCCACCTACACAAGCAGGTGTTCAGTGTATTATCGGAGAGATGAAGCAGGTTACATGAAGTATGTACTATATAATCTTAATTTTTTAATGAAAATGAAGCACAGGTATGTATACTTCCAGAAACATCAAGATGCATATAAATCCCCTTTATAAATGTGCTTTATTTTCCCAGTTTTTTGCAAGAAAACAATTCCTTTATAAAATAGTTTCATGAAGTAGAGAAAGTAGGAGATAAATTGAAGTAAAAAAAAAAACTTGGTAATGCAGTTTTTCATTTGTTCAGCTACAGGCTAGACTTGGCAAATAGGTAAAAAACTTAAAGAAATATGAAAGAAGAAATACGGAACTTGTAAGGAGAAAATATTGAATAATAAAAAAGGATGAGAAATCAAGAGGAAGAAGATAAGTATAAATACTTGAACTACAGAAATAAGTTTATTTAATCACAGAGGGCTGTCCTGTTTTCTAGTGTTAAAAATGAATTTACTCTTCCAGATTTGTCAAATCAGCAGTAGTCAAATACATGTTTCTTATGGATAAATAATTCCCATTCTAATCAAAATAGGGGTGCAAGTGAGGAACTGTTGGACATTAAGGAGTTTAACTGGTTTTATAAGGTAGACCTTTTGGTCACATCATTTGTGTCACTTTATTACACCAATGAATTTTTATTTTAAATGCACTGAGGGACCTTACCACGTAAATATTTCTCTACTTTTTCTTTACCATAAGTCAAGCTTTAAAACTCGTTGTGAAGTATGAAATATTAGTAACTATTTTCTCCAACCCAATACCTGATCTTGCTTAATAAAGGTAAGCTTTTTAACATTAAACAATTTCTGCTAATATGTTAATATATTTTTTTAACAATATGATTAAAACGTTAAAATCTCGTTTATTTTCTTTCACTTTATTTAGTATGCATTCACATACCTTTTCACCATCTTGCTTCTCCACACAAGTCTGGGTTTCTGGTGCTGGCCGAGCATCTTTATCACTGCTCTCATCCTCACAATCAATCAGGCTGCGTTCAGCTTCTTCCAGGAACTCTTCTGAACTCTCTGATGTGCGTGCAGTAGACTCCAATCTGAAAGGAAGGGAAAAATCATTCTTACTTGTTAAGAATGAATATAAAATTTCATGAACCCACTAATAAAGCAACACTTTAAAGCATCAGTAGTGTTCAGTCAACAACTTCAAATGTACAGTTCAAAACTTGTAAATTTTTAAAAAATTTATTCTCTGCTACCTTATCCTCTAGTTTGATTAATATCACCATCGTCTCAGTTGTGTAAATAGACCTTTCTTTTATTCTGTTCATCTTTTTGTATCTATGACAATAAACATGCATGCCACTTCACAAAGGCTGATACAGTTTACAACTTCTGTCCCAGTGCTGACAATTATCAGTCATTTCAATTCTTAAAAATATCCTTGGGACAGAAAGTTATTTCTAACTCTAAAATGCCATTCAAACATACCCCTAACCTTTCTGTTCCCGTCTTCATGACCCTACTTCAGGCTCCATTTCTCTCTGGGCCATTGTAATTTCTTCCCAATTCATCTTCACAATTGTAGTACATTCTTTATTAAGGCTTTTTAATACACATACCTGTACCTTTGACAGTCCAGCTCAGAAACTTCTGATATAGCTTAGAGAATAAAATGTGCCTCTTCAAAGCCTAATATGACCAGACACTTCTATTTTTATCTCCTACTAGATGTAACCATATATCTTTTACACTGATTATCAACATTCTTCCTAGTTTTATGCCCTTGCTTGTGCTATTCCTTTAGTCTAGGTCTGCATGATTTAATATAGTAGCCACAAATCACTAAATTTAAATTAAGGTCAAATTAAATTTCATTTCCTCTGCTGCACTAGCCACACTTCAATGCTCAATGGGCATACTGAGTAGTGGCTGCCATATTGGACCAGACAAAGCCAAAACATTTCCATTATCATGGAAAGTCCTACTGGACAACCTTAGTGTACATCAGAGGTCAGCAAACTTTTTGCTTTAGCTTTTGTGCTCCATATGGTTGTATGAAGCAACTAAAACAAATGTTTAAGCTAATGTTTATGGATATTACAATATAACTTTATTTATAACAACAGATACTAGGATAGAGTCGGCCTGTGTACCACAGCTTGTGAACCCTTGGACTGAAAAATCTCAACTGCTTGCATAGTCTAATTGTCGTCGATGCCTTGACCCAAATGCCAACCTCTCTTCACCCACTCAGTGAGAATCAATCACTCTCTTCAGCATCTAGAGCATCTTATACTTCTATTATACCATTTCTTTCCACCTTGCGGTGCTCTTAGACTGTTAAAAATACAGTCTAAGAAATTGCCACCAGGTAGTCAGTTCTTCAAGGGTAAAGATGATATTTTATTTTTCATAAGAATTCATGATCATGGTATATCCCCACAGATAAGTGAGGAAGTATTCATTTAGTCTTACTGTCTTTTGTTTGTGAAAAGCAAACAAAATTCCACAATAATTCTGGGAAATTCAACTTAAAAATGCAGTTACATCCCTTTCTACAAAAAGCAAAATACTGTTCAGTGAGAAAACCATAATTATCTAAGCTCTTATTATTCTTTTCACAAATTACAAAATTTAAATATTCGCTTATATTTGCCTTTAAAATTAACTTTTCACCAAAATAAACATCATATACTCGATTGCCCAAATTTTAAATTATTTACGTAATTAATTTAGCAAATCTACAGAATAATCTACCTGAGTATAATAATTACTCCACTAAAATGAAAAAGCTGTGAAAAATTTATAGTAAAAGCAAAGAAAGGTAGAGGGTAAAGTTTTAAACCAAGTTTTCTGTTGAGTAGAGCTGACTATTAAGTTCCTAGGGGAGTTGACTGTCGTTATCTGTAATTTACAAATCATATCCAACTATAAAGTAAAATTAATCAGTTATAAATCAAAACTGAGTAAAGCTTCAGCATTACTAAAACTACTGTCAAATTCAGAGTTGGTGATAATGACTCATTTGGGATAATATAATCACTATATATATTCTGAATTTTTACACATGAGAAATTATTAGTGAGTTTCTCCACTCTTAACTAGCAGCTTCTTCCTGTAATAGTGTCAAGGTGATTCACCATTGATGAGTTTAATCAACAATCATGTAGAAGAATTCAAATACCAAACTCCTATAAACAATGTGATTTGCTACTCAAGCAACATAACAGCCTCCACCTTAAATACTAGATGCTAATGGTATGAAAAAAAGAATAAACAAAATAATGAGTATAAATAATACATACTTGTTTATTAAAGGTGAAGTCTGGGGAGTCTTTTCATCTTCACCTTGAGAACTACTATATTCAGAATCCGGAAACCGTTTCCCTATCTTAGGCCGCTTTAGATGACAACTACGAGTACGAGTGGAAACAGGTGTTTTATCATGACCTGAGAAGAAAGAGCAAAAGTGCTACTAACTGGTTATGCATTCAAAGGGTTGTCTTTTACACAGAAATGCAAAACCACTGCTAGTTTATATATATTATATACACTTCCCTTTTCTCTCACCCATCAGGTTAAGAAACAACGTCTTTTCTAATTTATGAAGTAACTATCAGTACCAATCCCTCGTAATTTCCATGTTACCTTGAGCTTTGCAAATTGTTTTATATTTTCACTTATATTCTCTACTAATAATCTCTGGAAATAAGACATTACTGTCCCTATTTTACAGGTAAAGAAATGATGAAAGGGGAGGTACAACCACTTAGTCTGTTTACACAGCAAAATTAGTGGTAGTGGTGGGATTAGACTTCAGATATAGATTTTAGAATTGATGAATCTTCACTTCCTCTAAGATGTATGAGGACAAGAACACACATTTAATTCCAAGTGTCGCACACTGACAAAGGTCAGCTGAATTTCTCACCTTCAGAAGTGCTTGCAAAGGCGTCTTTTAGAGAATCGATCTAAAATAGAAATACAGATTAAAACCCATAGTTTTAGACAATTTTTTCCCCAGCATCAAAAGATTTTCTCAAAATCATTCAACACAGCACATTTTATATTTACAGTTCATTAATAAATTAGGTAATATTAGTCTTAGTTTACTATGGGTATAAGAATTCACCAAGCCATCTACTATGTCCATGTGATGTACACTGGGATTTCCTAGTATTCTATCCTCGAAAACTTTTCCTTCAACCACATGCTCTCCTTGTGTAATTTTACTTCCTATTTTCATATCAACATCTATATGCTGGTAAATTCAAATATACAATTTAGAATTTCCAACTTCTTTCCTGACTTCCAAAGAAATATCTCTCCAGTAGATGTTGCGTCCAATTTCACATGACTTATCCCGAGGTGAACTCTTACCCTTTCCCAATATATTTCCCTATCGTAGTTAAAATGGAGATAACAATTCAGTCATTCTAGCCAGAACTCTGAGGCAATAATGATTTCTCCCTATCCTTTATTCAATCAACTACAAGGTCTGTCAATTTTATCTCTAAAGAACTTCTCAAAATTGTGTCCTCTTTTCAATTACCAATGCTTTAGTTTAGGACTTCTTTCATTTTTAAATTGAACTATTTCCAAAGCGCCTCACTGGAATCCCTCACTCTAATCAAATGCCCTTTAATCCCCTCCATCCTGATGGTAGCAATGCTTCCAAATCATAAATTGTACCACTCTTTATAAAAATAGTAATAGTTTATCACCAGCTAGAATAAAAACTCTCAACCCCTTCAATCCCAATACCTCTTGTATACCAAATCTATCATTTTCCTCACATATGTGTTTTTTAAGATCCTATTTTTGGTAATACCCTAACCTTTGTCACAGGACTCCCATCCACCTTTTAAAAGTCAGCTCAGTTACTAATTCCCCTATACCAGTCTTAGGAAGAGTTAGTAATACTCTACTATGGTACCTTCAACCACTTGCTATATGTTCTATTAAGGCAATTATTATTGTTGCATAATTGTTTCAAGCTACTTCTCCCAAGCTTATAAAAACCATACCTTTGTATGTTCAGTGCTTGACACAGTATATACTTTATAGTTATTACAAAAACTGCTATCCAATTATTCATCCATAACGCAGTTACTGAAACCCTACAATATGGTAGGAAAGTCTTTTCTAGAACACAGAAAAGGAACAACTGTGACAGGTTGCTAAGATAATAATCCTCTCTTTAAAAAACCTGTAGTTCAACTAGCCAAGGTTAAGACATAAATATGAATAAATAAAAAATTAAAAATATCATAAAACAACTATGTATAATTTTATGTCTAAAATAGGAAAAAGGAAATAGATAATATCACATCTAAAGAATCCATCTACAATGTATACCTATATCAAAACTTCAAGTTTTACACATTGTATAATTCTTATTCATCAATTATACCTCACTAAAGCTAAAAAAAAAATCATGTAGTTAAAATAAGCAAAAAAAAGTCTCAATCTGACAAATATTTTTGAACTAATTAATAGGAATTTCTAAAATGAAAGACAGTCTAATTTATGCTGCCAATCTAATGACATGGTACATTTTTAATATATTTACATGAAAATGATAAATTTAACATTATTTGGCTTAATATTAAAGTAAATCATTGCTTTCACATGTATGAGAATAGATTTTTTTCTACTCTCCCTGATTTCATCATATCTGACCAATACTAAATTAATCTGAGTATATTGAGGAATTTGGACTACAATATAATAAAACCAGAGTTTATGCTAAAGTTTGAAGTTCCAAATGTAAAAAAATTTTTAACCCATATGTATGACATTGCTTATATTATCTTTAAAAATGTTTTTAAAATTTTCACTCAAATATTTAACTTATGCTTAAGATAGGAAATAAGCACAAATAATTTCCCAAAGCACTTATCACTGAGGTGCAAACGCATTGACAAAGACATATTCAACACTTACTAAAAATATACACTCATATCCACCTATAAGACAAATATATTTATAATTAATACCATCACGACAATACTGTATAAAGACAGATTTCTAGAATCCCACCAAGGGACCCACACTTTAATTAATATTTAAATTCTAGAAAAGGACCTGGCAATGCAAACTGTCCTTCTATTTCAAGTTACTTAATATCTGCAAAATACATCACATTCTACAAAGAGGAGAATATATAGCTTCAACTTTTGCACAATAAATTCATAACCTCTGGCCTACTACAAATTCCACTTCTAGAAATTTATAGGTGCAAGGAAGTAATTATGCACAAAGATGAATATATGAATAAGTCTACTACTAGACCACATATATATGTGAAAAAAAATTAAGCAAAATCGGTTAAGGAAGTAGTGATGTTTACATATAATAATAGTATGCTGCTATTTAACAATATTTTAAAACAGTAATGCAATGGAAAATGCTAAAAATATGATGCTAATGGAGAAAAGCAGAAGTAGCATAAAAGAATAAAAACAAAATTGTGTAGATACATATTTTACAATATAAATACATATATAAAAAATAAAAAATGTTAATGGTTGCTATTTCTGGGGTTTGCAGGATTATGGATTTTTATTCCATATTATTTCATGTGTATTCCAAAATAATTAACTTACATTATCATTAACATCATTAATATTATTTTCAAAGAAAATTAAGTCCACAGTAACCAGTTAACAGAAGATGCCAAGAAAACACACACGAGAGAAATCACGTAAGTTAGTTAAATGAACTATATAACATGACAAAATTAAATATCAGCTGAATCTATTTTAAAAGAACAGAAAATGTACTTCCTACAATGAACATACAGTGTACTTACACTTAGCTGCATCTCACTAGACTGATTGTCTTCAGTTCCTGCTTTATAATCTGGAACAGATCCAAGACCATATTCTCCAGATGCAGGTCTTTTAGCTTCATTTTGAGAAACTGCTGTGTACAGAAGAATTTTTAACCTAATCAGTAATGGTTTTAATTGTAATATTATATTGATTCTTCACCAGGGCCTTGAGGAGCAGTCTGGACAGAAAGGTGTTAAAAATCTAGGTGTGAGATAGATATTTAACCAATATCTTATAGTGAAATCCTGTCATTACAATGAGTCTTAAATAGTTATCCATATTTAGTAACTTTGGAGAGACATGCATAAGACTGAGGGCTACCCTTGATCCCTTCATGCCTATTCTGTGCTGTTTCAATTATCTTGTATTTTTTTACTAACCCATCCCGCCCCACTTCCTGCTACAGTATTAATTACAGTCTTATTATATACTTTCTGCTTAATACATTCTGTTATTCTATGTCCTTTTATTGTTAACAATGACTCAAATGTTAATACATAACAAAAAATTCAAACTCCAGAAAAGAAGGTCTGTTGCTACAGAGAGCCCATTACAATATACCACTACTCTGAACTATAAGACACAACCATCCTTAGGCACTGCTGTTTAAGTTGGACTTGTATTCAGAATGAAAACACTAATACCTGTCATTTTAAGTGTTTCTCTCTGCAATGCTCTGGTGACTGGTATTCGCTGGTACCAGTGTCCAACACCTTCAACTTCCCAAAGGAGTTCATGGTCTCCTGGATATTTTTCAAAGTATTGCTTACAAGCTGAAAAACACATTTAGAAATGAACAGAAATCCCTAATAGTGATTGTTTTGGAAAATAAAGAAGATGCAAAGTAAGCTTTTCAGTTCACTTAATGGAGCTAATATAACCTTGATAGAAAAAACACTAAGGCAACTTAATTATATAGTGTCACTTATGAATAAAAATTCAAAGTAAAATCCCAAGTTAAAGTATTGACTAACCAAGCAATAAAAAGAATCACACAAACTAAAAGCTTGGCAAATGAGAGAGGGTATTACATTTTAGCAGAGTGGATAATCCATTAAAATGATTCTAGAATAAAAATCTATAAAGAAAAAAGTCAGACCTTGATCTTATATCAACATCATCCCTAAAAATAAACTCTAAATGAAGTATAAAACCTATTATGAAAACAATATGTTTAAAAGAAAACATTATCTCTAGGACATTAGAGTACTGAAGGATTTCTTACAAAAATTGCAAAAATCACAATCCATAATAAAAATTTATGATAGACCCGTAAAAGTTAAAACTTTCTATATCAGGACTATTGAACAGAACTTTCTATGATGATGGAAATGTCCTCTGTCAGCACTTCAATAAAATAACTACTAGCCATCTATGGTTACTGAGGCATTACTGACAATTAACTTGAAATTATCTTTGAATTAGTGGCTGCTGTATTAGACAGCATTTTATATAAAAAAGATATAAGGATGTAGATTAGAATATATTCAGAATAATACAAAGGATTAGTACTCATAGCACATTAAAATTCCTAAAAGGTTTGATTCCTAAATTAGAAAAAAAAAAAAAAAATCACAAAGAAAAACTAACAGAGACTATGAACAGGCAATTCATATATAATGAAGCCTGAATGGTAAATAAACAAAGATAGAGATACTGTTTTCACACCTATCCAGATAATAACAAAAGCATCAGAAGAAGATGGAAATAAAAACTCCCATATTCTGCTGGTGGTAAAACAATTTTGCAAAACTTAGTAAAGTTGAGTGATATACTTTATTCTACCTCTAGGTTTATATCCGAATGATGTATACATATACACAAGAAGACATTCATAATCTTCATTACAGGAGAGTTTTTAAACTGGGGTGTGGGGGTTATAATCTAAGTGCCCATCAACAGGATATATAAATTATAATACAATAAAATGCTACAGCAAATAAACTTCAGCTACATATATCAACATATATAAATTTTTTAAAGCCAGCAAAAAAAGCAAGTAAGCATTATGTACGAATTAATGCCATTTGTATAAAATTTAAAAAAAAAAAACTGCTCAGTCATTAAAAAGGATGAAGTGTTTATATACGCTACAACATCAATGAACCTGAAAACATTATGTCATGAAATAAGACACACAAAATGGGAGGTTTCCTTTACATAAACCTGAATTTTGTGATTATATTACTGACTTTGCTTACTTGGACTATTAGAAAAAAACAGTACAGCCTTAAAAGAGTTTTTTCTCACAGTTCTGGAGGCTGAGAGGTCCAAGAGCAGAGAGTCAGGGGGCCTAGTCTTGGTGAGGTCCCTCTTACTGGTTCATAGCTAGCACTGGCTTACCCTGTCCTCACATGCAAGAGAGCAAAGACTCTGGAGCTTCTTTTCTAAAAGAACTAATCCCATTCATGAGGGTCAAGCCTCCCAAAGGTCCCACCTCCTAAATCTTTGAGTGTTAGAATTTCAACACATAAAAGGAATAACAGTTGAGTCCACAGTCTCAGTCCACACACATCCCAAGGACCGGAGTTCGCATCCCAGGGCAGGGGTAGGGGGGCTAGGGGAAAGAAACAGAATGAACAACTAAAATAAAATAAATAAAAATGTTTCTTCTTCCTGTCCCTGCCAACTCACCTTCATTCCTTCCTACACCTTAAAAAAAAGTTTAATTAAAGTAATACAGACACAACAAATAAGAAAATGTTGGATATATAACAAGAACTTCTAGTTTCATTGACCCAAAATTTATACAAAGTGACTGATTTTATGTCCAGTCTGCTCCAATTTGCCCTGTATCACTCAAGGTAAAATTTAAGGTAATAATCTTAGCAAGTATTTACATTTTTTTTCTACTGGTCAAAAGTCTGGGACTCCAGTTTGGGGCAGAAATATAGCTCAACATGCAAAATTATACAGTAACTGAGTTAGAGAACATTAACCTTATTAATTCCATGTCTCTAGGGACACATACTATATAGGACTGTATAAATCAACTTTTCATTGTTATTTAATCATCTACTATATGAAACCCCATCCATACTTCGCATTCATTACTTATTTGTAGGATGAAGAAACTATCTCTATTTTAGTTAAAACTTCCAATGTAGAACATTATAATATTTCTTAGTCAAAAATATTCAGGGAAACAAATGAAGGTCATCAAAGAACTACTGGACATACACCAAAATCAAGGAACTATTAAGCTCCTTTTAAAGAAAATCAATGGAAAGCCAAATTTTCAAATATAATAAATACTGTACAATAGAATCAGAAGAGTAAGAAATAGAAAATGGAGAAGTCACAGCCAAAAATTTGCTGTTCTCAATACATTCCTTTATTTTCATTTCAGGGACTCTTATTCACAAAATTATACAAATAGTATTATCAATAAAATATTGTCAGGGACACTCCCTATCTAAGGAAAAGTAGAGTTCAAGCCTACTAAGACTTTATGCAAAGAAAGAAATTAATTCATATGCACCTATAATTCACTTAATAATTATTTATCATTAGAAATCTAAAAAAAGAGTAAGTGTTAAGAGATTCTGCCTATAGTAGATGTGCTTGTATTCTTCCCTCAATTCATTTAAGCAATAATTAAGATGTAAACAGGAAATCCAATTTCAGATTATCCAACAACATACAATGCTGCTCTCATTCTCAGGTATGAATCTAGAGAGAAACTGAAACAAGATGGGTATGAAACATGTGATTCTTATTTTCTGAGATTAGTGATACTAAAAAGGGGGAGGAAACTTAGAAAAAACTTTTTCAATAAAAATAAACATCTGTTGGTAAAATCAATGGTAAACTATGTTTTATAAGAGTTTTCACACTAATACTTGATTTTGCCTCCCTATGAGGGACAGGACAGGACAGGACAGAACCATCCTAGCAATACAGAACTCCTCCAGTTGATCACAAATGCTTTCTAAAGGAAAGATTTTAATCAATAGGAAGAAATGATAAGAAATAAACACTCTGGAGTCTGTTGAGTCTGGATAACTACTAAAACAGAGCTGGGAGGTTGCTGAGAATCAGACCCAGGCATGCTCAATGTCACCTCCATGAAAAAGCTGAAGCAAAGCCTGTTCTTCTCAAGATACCCAGGATTAAAACTTGACAAATCATTGCTCAACTAACTTTTCACTTGATTTGCATATTATTGCCAATCCTAAATCCACATACTTTCAGACTAATTTGCAAATTAGGTTAATAACTGGAACTTGATGGACTTCTAATCCTAAATGGAATAGTGAACCATATTGAGAACTGTCTCATCTTTTCTATGTGATAATCTGCCATATCCTACTTAGGAAACTCAGAGCACAATTTAAAGCCTTCTTGAGTTTATGATTAATAAGAGCCCATGGAAATGCTGACATTTTGCTTCAAAAAATGTTTTCAAATGAATTACTTTCCAGGATTAAATCTTAAGAAAAAAAGTTATATAGCCTTTACATAAATGCAAACATAAATCTACTGATGGTCTTAGAAACTTCATCACATGGCATTTCCACACAATGAAATATTAAACTACAGTGACCATTAGTAGAGTTATATGAATAAATATCAAACATATATGAGTAAAGAAAGCAAACTGCAGAAGAATTCATATATTACTGTATGAATATGATACATTTATTAACATTTATAAAAAATTTGAGTATGTAGAACAACATGATATAGTATGGAAGGATATATACATATGTATTAGAAATCTAAGAAATGCACAAAGAAAATAAATGTGAAATTTAGGAGTATTTCAGAAAATGAAGTGAGTCTAATTTAGTAAAAACACAACTGTATTGGCAATGATTCATTTTATTGGGTGGTACTTGAGTATTTGTACTTTATTCTTCATATCCTGCTATGTATCTGGAATTTATTTTTTAATTTAAAAGGCTACTACAAATAACCCAAAAAAAGTGGTCAGTGGATCTAAACATCCTCCAAAGAAGATATACAAATGGACAATAATCATATGAAAATATTCTCAACGTCAAATGCAAAACTACAATGAGATGTCCACTAAGATGGCTATAATAAAAAAGATAGACAATAACAAATGTTAGCTAGCGAGGACATGAAGAAATGGCAACCCTCAGCTTACAGAAATGTAAAATGATACAATCGTTTTGGAAGATTTTTGGTAGTTTTGCAAAAGGTTAAACAAGGCATATTCTCAAGGCCTAGCAGTGTAGTCCACTGCAGCTCAGTCCGCATACATCCCAAAGTCCCTGGTTCAAGACCCAGTGTCAAGGGAAGAAATCAAGATGAACAATTAAATAAATAATTGTTTCCACCTCTGCTCTCTTCCTAATAGCCTATTCACCTTCATTCCTGCCTGTATCTTTAAAAAAAATAAACAAACAACAGAATTCCAGTCAAGATGGCAACCTGGTAGGATCACATCCTCCCCATAGACCAACTAGGAATTCACCAATTTTCTAAAAACAATGAGGAAAAGCAAGCACAGAGGCTGTAGAGATGCAGCAATAATCTCAACCATAAATGGTAAGTGAAAACGTCAAGGTTCAGAGCCACACCACAGATTCAGACTCGGGATCTGAGTCACGGCAGAAGGGGTTAAATCCATGGTAAGATTCCGAGACTCCCAGGAGTCACGAAAGCAGCAGAGGGCCTGCCCAGTGGGACCAGGACATGGAGCCAGGGTAGAGAGTCTTGGCATGGGGCAAAAGGAAGACCAGTGCCCCAGTGGTTTGAACGAGGGCCCCAGCAAGAAAACTGCACTGATTGCCACCATAACTGGAAGACATCTAGGGTAAATACCCCACCCCCTCCCACCATATTGCCCCGGAGCCACACTCACCAAAAATCCCACACCCAGGCTTAAAAAGTCTTTCAGAGGGAGAAATAGTCAACACTACCCATAAGCATGACCCTGTGGGTGGAGGTGAAACTACAGCCTGACTGCTAATTGTTGGCCAACAGCAAGGTGATCATTACAGTTGGGAGCTAGGACACGGAGGGAAGGCACTGCATCCCCCACACAAACTCCAACCCCATAGGCTGAACTCTCAGGGCCCAACAGAGGGTCCACATAAGAACTTCAACAAATCTAACTAGTGGTGACACCACACAACTTAAGAAATTCCATTGTTCAAACCAAGATCCAGGCTTATTCAGTACAAGTCAATACACTACACAGGCCACCACTGCAGGGAAACCTAATCAAATGTCATAAACATAAAACATAAAACAAATGTCAAACAGAACAAAGACACAGAAATATACATCAAATGATGGACCCAACCAAAAATCCAGGGGAAAATCTGATTGTAAGACTATGCAAACTACCTGATGATGAATTCAGGGTAACAGTAATAAACATACTCATGGAAATCAAGAAAACAATAGAGGAAGAACAAGAGAACAATGAAAGAGAAAAATGAAGAATACAATAAACGAACTAAAGAACTCAAGAGAGAGACTCAAGAATAGGTTGGATAAAGCCTTCAACAGAATCAGAGAACTAAAAGATAGGGCAGAGAAATGCACTCAGGCAAACCAACAAAGAGATAAAAGAATGCAAAGAAATGAAAACAGCACTTGAGACATATGGAATAACATCGTAAGAAACAACATTCGATTCACAGGGGTCCCAGAAGGAAAGAAAGAAAAGGGGCAGAAACTGTAGCTGAAGAAGTAATTGCTGAAAGAACCTGAAGAATGAAGCAAGCATCCAGACCTAGGAAGCTCTAAGATTTCCTAAATAAAAGAAACTCAAGCAGACTTACACCTAGACCAGACACATTGTCATTAAAATGTCAAAAATACAACAAAGAATCTTAAAAGTATAGAAAAACAAGTTACATACAAAGGAGTCCCTATAAGATTGTCAGATTTCTCAACTGACACTCTATAGGCCAGAAGGGAATGACATATCATCTTTGAAGTGCTGAAAGAAAAGGATTTTCAACCTAGGATACTATACCCTGGAAGACTATCATTCAGAATTGAAGGAATGATAAAAAGCTTTTCTGGCAAGCAAAAGCTAAAGGAATTTATTACCACAAAACCAGCTTTACAAAAAAATACTAAAGGATGCTACATAAAGTGTAAAAACACAACACTGAAAAAGAGAAAGACAGCAAATATAAAAAGTGGGAAGAAGAGAACAAAAATGTAGATGGTTAGAATGAGTAGAAGACTAATCTACTGCCAAGTAAATATAGGAAATAAATGCAGAATTCTTAATGCTAAGGAAATCAACACAGACTTATTAGTGTTAACCTTGGGGTAACCTCAAAATACATCTCCAAGGAAAAAGCAAAGAAGAAAATAAAAAAGGAAGTCAATCAAAACAACCACATCCAATCCACCTAAGAATACAATGAGATATTATTCAGCCATAAAAATATGAAGCACTGATGGTGAACCTTGAAAACATTTATGCAAAATGAAAGAAGTCATGCACAAAAGGCTTATCATACAATATTATATGATCCCATATATACGAAATCTAGAATAGGTAAATCTACAGAGACAGAAAATAGATTACTAGTTTCTAGTGGATGGAGGAATGAGGAAGTACAGAGTATGGTTAATTAGTTCAAGGTTTCTTTTTGGAGTGGTGAGAATGTTTTAGAATTAGTGGTATGGTTTCACAATTATGAATATACTAAGAAAACATTAATTTTACACTATAAGAAAATTACATCTCAAAAAAATCACATACACACACACACACACACACACACACACACGATTTGTGAAATTTGGTTCTAACAAGCCAAAGGATACAAATATTGATATATGCACATTTACATATTCTGCAGAAACAAGTCAGAAATGATACTGAGACAGATTTAACATTTTGGAACTTAATACACTTACCTGTGTACATGAGAGAGGACACTGGATATCGCAAGCCAAGTGCATCTTCTGTAAAGGAATCAACAAAGTCCTCCAGCATTTGCAGACCAAAATCTTTTCCTCGATATTTCTTTCTTACAAACATTGTATCAAGAACTGGCAACTGGTAGCTTTGGGTAAGGAATGCAGTACATATGCTTCCTGCAGTCATAAGAACAGAAACCCAACAATTTTTCACATTAGAAGGCCATTTTGTAAATACATTCATTGAACATGAGTTAACAGTCTCTCTAAAAATATTTACTTTTTTCCTACATCAGAGAATGTCTTAAAAAAGTATAAATTTATAATATAAAATGCTTTCCAGATGCTATTACACATAATGTATACATGTGATGATGAAAAGAGGTGTTTTTTATGTTGTCAACAGTATTATCTAATTGGGACAAATATTTTATGAACTATACTTGAACATGTATCACTGTTAAAGACAAAATCACTAACTTAAATTTTTCAAATCAAAAGTTTCGATAACTATAGTTTATAAGAAGTATCAATTCCAACCTCAGTATTTGAACATTCATCTTTTCTCTCTACTATTTTCCTAGTGAGTACAATCTCATTTTAATCTACTTAATGATGGCAAAGAAATGAATCAGTTCTCCAAATGTTTCAGGACACAGATTAGGACTAATTGAAAACATCTGTATTAGAAATGGCTAAATCAGCAAACTTTTTGATGTGAATATACTTTAAAATGTATCTCACAGCAACTACTAGTAGTGATTATGATTTAATAGAGACATTACTTTTATAAGTAGTGGCAGTTCAAAGAACAAAAGCAAAAATGTGCAAAGAAAGCACTGTCTAGTTCTAGTTCTCAATAAAAAGTCTGAGTATTTGTGACTGTTTATTACGGTGCAGGCTTCACCTATGAGTATGAGAATACTAATAGGAAAGAAATTCAGACAAATTGAATGTTTTTGTTTTCATATAAACATTCTAGTAAAGAAATGCTAAGTTCTAGCATGTAATTGTGTTAAAAGTGTTCAATTTATGGAACTAGTAGTGTTCACAAAGCTTAAAGTTCTTTTCTAAGAGAATCAGGCTGACTCTCTAATTATACCATAAATATGCAATCCATAAAGGAGAGGAAAACCTCCCATGTAACCAGATTCTTCAGACATAATAACAGCTGCAGATAACAGCAAAATTACCTAGTAAAATAAACTATAACCTCCTACCTTAAGTCATGCTTTGAAAATTAAATTTAGCATTGCACATGGTAGATAGAATATTTCTACTCCTTAATGTACCTTTAGCCATCTTCTCTTATTTATATATGTTCTCCCTGGGTAATCTCAACTCCCAAGGCTTCTACCACTTATTCAAATGCTGATGACCACTGTATTTTAACTTCTATAGTGCATGAAATGTACTCCAAAATCAAGACTGAAAGAGGTTATATAGGTAAACAAAAACCACATGATCATCTCAGTAGATGAAGAAAAAGCATTTGACAAAATCCAGCATTGCTCACGATAAAAAATATTCAACATCTTCAACCTGATAATGAAATCTATGAAAAATACACAGCTAACATCACACTTACGGTGAATGACTAGATATTTCCCACTAACCTCAGGACAAGACAATGATATTCAACCTTTCACTACATCTACATAACATTGTATTGGAGGGTCTGGCCAGCACGATTAGGCCAAAAAAAAAAAGGGCAGGGTGGGCAATGAAAGGTGCCCAGATTGGAAAGCAAAAGGTAAAATCATCTCTATTAGCAAATGACACCATCTTTTATGCAGAAAATCTTAAGGAACCACCAAAAAAATTATTAAAATTGATAAAGAAGTTCAGTAAGGTTGTAGGATACACAATCTATATACAAAAATCAATTGTATTTCTGATGTGCCCTGGTGTTTTAGTGGTTAAGTCCACTGCCTCCAGTTGGCAGAGTCCCCATACATCCCAAGGACTCAAGTTCACAACATGGGGCCCTGGAGAACCACCAATAAGAACACCTAAAGTAAAAAAGTAAAAGCTTCTTCTTCCTCTCTCTTTCTGCCTGTGTGCCTATCTACCCAACTTCAATTCTTAGGGATAAATTTAACAAAAGAAACACAAGAAATGCATATCGAAAACTACAACTATTACTTAAAAGAATTAAAGAACATCTAAATAAATGGAAAGATAACCCATTTTCACAAATCAGAAGACTTCACATTGTGAAGCTGTCAATACTAGTCAAAATGACCTACAGATTCAGGGATTCAAAATTCCAGCTGTATTTTTTGCAGAAATGAACATGATGATCCTAAAATTCATTTGGAAATGCAAAGGACTCTTAATAGCCAAGACAATATTGACAAAGGAGAACAAAGCAAAAAAATCACATTTCCCAATTTCAAAACTTAAAAAGCTAAAGTAATCAAGGCAGTATGTATCCAGTGGAATAGAACTGAGGGTTCACAAACAAAACTTCATATTGATGGTCAAATGATTTTAGACAGGAGATCCAGAAAACTAATGAAAAAGAATAGTCTTTTTCAGGGCAACTCTGCAGTTCAGAGGATAAGGTACAGGCCCTGTAAAGTCCAAGAACTCAAGTTTGGGAGGGAGGTAAAGAAAAACAAACAGAAAAAATAGTCTTTCAATGAATGATGCTGGAACAAATAGACATGCACATATGCAAGAGAATAACGTTGGCCCTTTCCTCACATCAAATACAAAAATTAACTGCAAATGGATCATAAATCTAAATATGGGCTAAAACTATAAAACTCTTAGGAGGAAACTTAAGAGGAAATCTTCATCAACTACAGTTAGGCAAAGTCTTAGATGCATCAAAAGAACAAATGAAAGAAAAAGCAGATGAAATGGATTTTATCGAAATTTAAAACTTGTGCTTCAAAGAATACCAAGAAGAAGACAATCCACAAAACGGAAGAAAAAATTTTCAGAATTATATATCTAAGAAGGGACTTGTATCTAGAATAAAGAATACTTACAATTCATTTTTAAAAGGCAAATATAATCTGACTGAAAAATGAACGATGGATTTAAATAGATATTTCTCCAAAGAGCACATATAAATGACCAACAGGTATACGAAAAAAAAAGTTCAATGTCACTAATAATTGGGGAAATGCAAGTCAAAACGACAATGAGATATCACTCCCCATTTATACGAATGACTATTTAAAAAACAAAAGATAAATTTAAAAATAAAACATTTTATTTTACTGTGATTTAAAAAATAAAGATATTCTATTATTCTAAAAAGTGAAAAAGAATAACAAACAAATGTTGGGGAAGATGTGAAAAAACTAGACTACTATATGGCCGAGTAGTTCCACTTCTGGGTATTTAATTAAAAGAAATGAATCAAGATGTCAAAGAAGTATGAGCACTCTGTGTTCATTGTAGCACTACTCACAAGAGCCAAGATGTAACAATACCTGAATGTCCATCAATGAATGAATGGATAAAAACAATGTGATAATTATATACTGTGTATAATAACCTTTAAAAAAGTAAACCCTGACAATATGAAGAAACCTTGAGGACATTAAGGTAAGTGAATAAACCAGTCACAGAAGTACAAATACTCATTACTATCACATGAGGTATCTAAAACAAACTCATAAAAAAAGCATAGGGTGTTTGCCAAGGACAGGGATAAGGGGAAATGGGGCATTGCTAACTTAAAGCTATAGTATCCAAGATGAGATGAGATCTAGAGATCCATTGTATAACATTATACCTGCAGTAAACAATATTGTGCTCTGCATTAAAAAAATCTGTTGAGAGTAGATCTTATGTTGTGTTCTTATAATAAAGATTTAAAAGAATTTAAGATAAGAAATCCAAACAGAAAGTATATTAGTGGTTTCCAGGGACTGTGGGGTAAGAGAAATGAGGAATGGCTGCTACTGGCTACAGGAATTCTTTTTAAGGTGGTGAAAACCTTCTGGAATTAGATTATAATGATGATTGCACCACTTTGTGAATATACTAAATATCATTTTCAAAGGTTGATTTAATAGCTGTGAGTTTTAATACCATAGATCTCAAAATAACTATACTAAATGAAAGAACCCAAACTTCCACCCAAAATGAATGAATGAATTTGTAAATCCCATATGATCCCACCATGCCACTTCTGGGTGTTTACCCAAAAGATACAAAACACTAGTTCACAGAGATTTATGCGCCCCTATGTTTATGGTAGCCCTATTCACAATAACCAAGAACTTGAAACTAAGTGCCCTAGGTCAGATGAATGGATAAAGAAGATGTAATACATATATACACAGTGGAATATTACACATCTCTTTGAAATCCTGTTATTTTAATCAACATGGATGGATCTAGAGGGGATTGTGCTAAGTGAAATATGTCAAAAGAAGATAGATACCAGATGACCTTATCTATAGGTGGACTGTGAAAAGACAAAACAAAGGAACAGATGGGAAAAAAATCAACCCTGGACACTTGCAATACAACTGTGGTTACCAATAGGGACTGGGATGGGGGAGGCAAGTGGTGGTGGAGCCCACTGGACAATAGTGAAGAACAATTTGAGATTTGGTGGAGAGCAGGGTGAGTTGACATATAACTGAGGAATGGGGAACCTATACATATGCATTTATTTTAATGTGTAAAATCAAAGTAACTGCAATTAAAAAAATTTAATAATTTTTTTAAAAGTTAATTAAAAACATGAATATTATGAAAGAAAAACTAGAGGGTACTGTTACAGATTAAAAGAAACGAAAAACAGGACAACTAAATGCAATACATGATCCCTAATTAGGTTCTGGATGAAAATAAAGACAACTGAAATGGATGTGCTAGATAAATTTGAACAGTTGGACACATTGTATTACAGTAGTACTCAATGTAAACTTTCTGGGATGTAATAATGTAGATTTATAGGAGAGGAAGTTCTTTGGAGGTACATACTAACTAATGTTCCTTTCAAAATGGTTCAGAAAACAAAGTGTATATGTGTATTAGAAATAATCCACCCCCCTCCCAAAAAAAAACCACCTACAATGTCATGTCACTTCATACCAATTAGGTTGGCTATAATCAAAAATACAGAAAAAGTCGTGTTGGCAAGGCTATGGAAAAATTGCAACCTTGGTACACTGACAAGGGAATATAAAATGGTACAGTAACTTTGTAAAACAAATAAGCAGTTCCTTAAAAGGCTAAATTAGAGTTATCATATATTGTCCTGTAATTCCACTCTTAAGTATACACCCAAGAGAAATAAAAACATGTCCACACAAAAACAAATGCTCAATAATATTCATAATAGCCAAAAAGCAGGAAAAAAGTTCCTCAAAGAATGAAAAACAAAACAGGTACAGCCATACTAGGGGATATTATTTGGCCATGAAAAAAGAGTGAACTGCTGCAACATGATGAAACTTGAAAACAGCATGCTAAGAATTTAAAATAAGTCTGACACAGAAAGTTATCAGTCTGATTATATGATTTATTGTATTTATATGAAATGTCTAGAATAGGAAAATCTACACAGACTGAAATCTGTCTACATAGATTAATGGCTTCCTAGGGCTAAGGGCTAAGGATGGGAAAAATCTCTTTTCTTTTTCTTTTTGAAAGATCATGAAAATGATCTAAAATTGGCTATGGTGACAGTTGTACAATTCAATGAATATACTAAAAGAATTAAATTGTACACAGTATGTGGATGAATTGTATGGTATGTAAATAATAGCTTTAAAAAAGCTGTTAAAATGTTTTGCTTTAAAAAAAAAAAAAAAAAGGTGCACCCACCCTGGTAGCCTAGCCGATAGGCCACATGACACAGTCCACATACCTCCCAACAACCCAGATTTGAGACCCAGGGCCATAGAAAACCACCAAAATGAACAACTAAATAAAATAAAGCATTTTTTCATCCTTTCTTTTCCTATCTTCCTACTCACCTCTATTCCTGCCTGTGCCTTGCATTTAAAAAATATATATATGTATACATGCGACTCAAATAAGCCAACTATAATCAGTGTTCATAGATAATCCTAAAACCTCCTCCTTTCCTAGTTTACCAACTTTTCAGTAAATCTCACCACCATTCTTCAGTTGCTCTGAATAAAAAACCTGTAACTCATCCATGACTCTCTTCCTTGACATACCATGTACAATCAATCCATCACAAATCCTGTGGTAATAACTTACTTGTCTCACAAACGATGACTTCCACTCCTACACCTCCCTTTTCCAAGCCACCATCACTTCTTACCAGGGCTCCTCTGCAATAGCCTCCTTAGTTAACTTCACCCTACTATCTCTCTCCATCAGTCATTTTCCATACAATAGTTATTTGTATAGTTTTCAAAAAAGGCAAATCAGACTGTGCTATTTCCACTGCTCAACACCTTTCAATGGATTCCCAAGGCCCACAGAATAATATTCAAATTCTTTCCTTAGCCTGCAAGACCTTTTAGGATATGGCCCCTGCCTCTCTCCAACTCCTCCACATTTCAGTTTTTTTGCCTGAAAACCTCTTCTCCTTAAACTTCATATATCTCCCTATTTCCTCACTTCCTCCAAAGATGCTTCTCCTGATCATTCAATTTTAAACAGTACTACATTTTAGCTTTCTTCACAACACCTGAGAGCATACTGTCAACTTGTCTGTTCACTGCTGTCTCCTCTAAAATACAAATTCCACAAGCACAGAGCTTATGAAAATTGTAACTATCTCTCAACTTCTTCTCTTACTCACCCTGTCCCTCTTTTCCTTCTCCTTCCTTATTTGTATGCCATTTAAAACTAAATTTTCAACAAACCAACAAATTTCAATGATATATATTTCAAGTAAAGATATTCTGCTACCACTAAGTGTGTGTCGTGCCTTGCTCTTCTGATGTAATTACCATTTCTTTTTTGTCCACCCAGGAATGTCTTCCCTCGCCTTTACAAAAACCTCATGAAGTCATCAGTGTGTGACTGTCTCCATAATAAATGTGCATAAAGTTAATTCTAAAAAATCATGTGGTTATTTTTACATGAGACCTTGTCATATACCACTAAGCAAGTATTCTCATGATAGTCTGTATGCTTCACGAATCAGTTAAGGAACTGTTAGTTGTTATTAACAAATCAAATATGGGAAATTTCATTTTCCTTTAAGTAATTGTCCCCAAATAGGTATTCCTGGGTATCAGGTGATTTTCTGATTCACGATCATCTAAGAATTGTTTCAGTTACCCATTCGAGTCTAACCCCAAAATATAATGCCTTGATACAAAACTTTACTATTTTATTATTTATGACAACTCTCATGTGGCATCAGATGGGGAACTGGAATAGCTAAGCATCCAAATGGCTTTACTCACACAGCAGGCAGTCTGCACTGGCTACTGACAAGTTGGGCCTGGCAGCGGGGGGCCCTGGTTCTATTCAGTGTTGTTGCCTGGGCGACCTCACCACAGGGCTGTCTTGAAATAGTTGTATCTCTTACATGGTGACTAGCTTCTAAGAGCATCAAAGTAGAAACTGTCAGACCTTCTCAAGGTTTAACACAGTGTCACTTGTACTGGGTAAAGCAAGTCACAGGTCAGCCCAGATTGAGGCAGGCTACCCAGGGACATACATACTGGGGAGGACCAAAGTTAACAGATCACCACGGAACTCAAGTTCCTTCTATCTTGTGGTCTCTTCATCCACTAGGTCCTCAGAAGTCTTTGCATTTAGAGGTTAAATGAGGAAAAGGGATGCATTTTAACCACTTTAATCCAATGTCATAAATACCATTTCTTTGATTACTTTGGGACAACTAGTCACCCAGCTGTGAAAGGGACTGGAAAACGTAATCCCAGCTGCAGGCCAACAACTAGACTATACAAGAACACAAATACTGGGGAACAGTATGTAGTCTCAACTAACTTCCCCCTTTCTCTTATCTCCCAGTAGATTGACATTTCCTTTTTAACTTTTAGGAAATCAATGTTCACATCTCAGTACACAGTACCTTTTGCTGCCAAACTCCCTCCTCAAATTATGTTTGGTTATCTCAGGCTCTTTTCAGTAACATATCTCACACCAATATTTACAAATACTTATACTTACTCACTTTATACAATGGTTTTGACTGATCTAATCCACATTTTACAATTACATTGACTTCTGGGGCCCATAAAACTATTCAAAACTCCCCCATGTGCTTAGACTTACATTTCTAACTATCTCTACTAACATATCACATAGGCACATTGAACTTTATATATCAAAATTGAACATGTATTAGCAAGTCTACTCTTCCTCCTATATTCCCAATCTTAGTGAACAGCTTCCTGTGTTAGCATCCAAGCCAAAACCCTTAAGATTCATCACTGGTCCCTCTTCTCCCTTTTCTCCTTCCCTCTTCCAACAAGTGGAGATGCCATATTCTGTTCACCCAAAATCTTCCTGAAATCTGCTTCCTTCTCCATGCCTACTGTCATTTTCCTAGTACTGATCCTTTGTTTGCCTGAAATACTAAAATGACTTTCGACTGACTTCCCTTACTTCAGAACCCATCTCCTCTATCCATGACCCAAGTGCTGCAAAAATGATCTCCCTAAAAGAGTTGATCACATCACCCCTGCAAAAAAAATCCTGATAGTTTCCTTACCAAGAAGATAAAACTCAAAACTTCAGTATGGCATTTAATACTCTCCACAATTGGACCTCTGTCTTCACCTCACCCCACTCCACAGTCCCCATCCTTTCGTCGTATCAGCTAATTGAAGGCATAGTTCCAAATACAACTTCATGATCCTACCTTCATGACTTCATGACTTTGTGCCTTCTTTCATGTATTTATATTCTAACCCCATGTTTACTAAGAAAGTTATTTTTCTTTCCCCTTTTCTGCCTACTAATGTATTACTTACCCTTCAAAACAATTTTTAAATATCACTTTCTCAGTGACACCTTCATCCAGGTAGAATTAACTGCTCACTCGTCAATGACTACGACACTGTCAATACCTCAAACACCTCTCTTATCACATGTAATTACGATTGTTTGCTGACTCGTTTTCTGTCTCACCCACTAGATTTTTGGTGCTGTAGGGACTGAACTCATGAAGAGACATCTTTGTATCTCCACTAAGAATGGAGTCAACCCTATCTCCCCAAAAAAACATTTTTGGAAAGCAGGTCCTTTTGTAGATGATTAAAACCACCCAAAAACAAAAGAATCATGTCATTTCCCAATAACACATTTTTGTATTACGGCAGGACTTCCCTAGGTCTTTGCTCATTTCCATAAATTAAAAAAGTCCAAAAACAACCTCAATCCTTCTCCAACTTGTACTATGCTTGACCTTTAACTATAATATCAATCCTTATTTTATATCGCAATGGTTGTTATTCCTTAAAATAATCTTAAAAAAGAATAGCTAAAAATCTGAATTTCAGTGAACAGGAAGTGAGTGAGTGCTCTGCCCAAAAAGGAAGGAAGAGCATAGACAGCTCTGAAAGTCAAAGGGTCTGAAAGTCATAAGGAAAGCTAACTAGCAAATCAATTATAAATTATTACAGAGATTATAAACCAACAAAATTATGTCTTTTGGTATTGATCATAAATAAATCCTTTCAGTACTGAGTAAACAAACATTAGACTGTTTCCCCCATTTGGTTCTTTGCATGTGTTTTCCCAAAAGACAGGCCTTCAAATTGGATTAAGGTGATTCACGGTTGAAGCCAAATAATAATGGACATTTTCAAAGAGCAGTTTGATAGTGCCCTTAATTAAACTTCTTCCCCTCAGTTTGTTTACATCAAAATGTGCTGATTTATATTTACACACACACACAAGCCATGTAGTATATCATGGTGGTTTTTCTTTTCCAACACTACTTTTTTGTTTTTCGTAATGATGCTTTATTGATAACTATTATTTCCTTCTAATTTATACACTAAAGTCTCCAAAACTGCATAAATCTTACCTTGATAAGTTCAAACACAGAAGGCAATCCATAGTTTTAAATCAGTGTTCCAGACTTTTTGACCCACTATAATCTATATCAGTCAATAGCTAGCAAAGTGTTATTCAAAAAGAACTTTCTATAATGATGACCATGTTTCATACATCAATACTATTCAATGTGGTAGCCACTAGCTCATGGGGCTACTAAACACCTACAATGTGGCTAAGCATGATTAAGAAATTGAATTTTATTCAATTTTAATTAATTTTCATTTAAATAGCCACATAAAGCCAGTGGCTACCAATTTAAACTGAGCAGCTTCAGAATTATTCTATGGGTACTATTTTGAGACCTCCTTTCTCTCTTTAGTTCCTGATCTGGCATCTCCCTTTCTTGGTTTACTTCCTTATTTTAGAACATACACTCTACTAGCTAAAAAGGTGTATGAAAGGCTTTTTAATTGCGCAAGCAGCAATTTCCTTCTTGGACTCTATTTTACTGATAACGTGAGCACAGAATGACATTAGAAGTCATTTTTCCTCAGTATCTTATTGTCCCATTTTCAGTATTCAATGTTATTGTAGAGACAGTTAACCATTTTGATTGATTCTTTGTAGAAATCCTCTCTTTAAGGGCTTACAAAGTCTTTTCTCTGTCCCAGGTATTCTGAAAATTCACAATAATTGATCTCAGTATAGGTCTATTTTCAATCATTCTGATAGCTGCTTGATGAGCCCTTCTAATCTGAAAGTTCGTATCTTACAGTTCTGAGAAATTTTCTTGAATTATTTCACTAGTGACTTCTTTCTCTACAGTTTCTCTAATCTCTCCATATGAAAAACCTATTATTCAATCTACTCTAATTTTATCTTTTTTCCTATTTTTCATCAGTTAAGAATTTTGTTGCTTTTAATTTTTCTGATCAATTTCCTCAACATTATCTTCCTTATATTGAATTTTCATTTCTACAATCTCTATGGATTATCTTTTAATATATCTTGTTCCCATTCCATAAATGTATTAACCAATTTTAGCTTCCATAAATATTGAGGATTTTTTTTTACACTGTCTCTTCCAAACTGCTTTTATTCCTCTGAGCTCCATCTTATATATACATCAGCAGATTTCCCTAACTAAGCTGTCTGTCCAGACTTAGGAACGAGTCATTTAAACGTCAATTAAAAGCTCTGTGCATGGTGGGGATTACTGACAATGAGCTTCGCAACAGAATGATCTGGCTGGGTTCTTTCCCAGAAAAAAAAATCACTTACATCGGTGTTTTTGGAAGTTTTTCCTTCTTGGCCAAGTTAAATTCCTCAAAGTAAAAAAGCTCTACTCATATAATTGTTAAACAATTTTGCAAAACATGAATTTACACAACTTTGGTAACATCTAAAATTTTCATCTTAAGTATCAGGAATTACAAAAAAAAAAAACGATTTCTAACATATGACTTTTAAAAACAATTTTAGATTTACAGAAAAGTGGCAAAAATACAAAAAGAATTTCAGTTTCCCTCAACCAATTTCCCCTGTTACACAACCAAAGCACTATTATCAAAACCAGGAAACCAATGCTGATAAATACTATTAATGAAACTAGCAATCTTATTTGAATTTCACAAGTTTTCCACTAATGTCCTCCTTCTTTTTCAGAATCCACTCCAAGATTCCATACTGTATTTAGATAATGTCTCAAACTCTGGTTTCTGATAATTCCTCTATCTTTCCTAATCTTTTTAACTGCCATCATCCATTGAATAAACTATTCCTGTTACTATTCCTAACACAAAAATTTTATATTGCTCCAGTTCTCCCTGAGCTTCTATTTCTATTAAATTTATTCTACAGAATGTTATCCTGATATAAAATATTTTTACCCCTGGAAGTTTATTGATTAACCAAAAATTTTCTGCAAAAACATATCTATAAACAAATACAATTTTTTTAAATTCCTTGTGACAATATGGTTCTAAATATCAACCCAAAAGAAAATTTTCTTCATCATAAGTAGTATTAGCACAAGATGGATCAAAGTACAAGTATATTATACATTATGAAATTAATTAAACAAAAAATATTTACTGAAAATACATATGTTAATGAAATACATGAAGCCTACCTTTTTTTTTGTTTGTTTGTTTGTGAGTCCACAAACAAATATTACTACCAAAATAAAACTACTGTACACTTTTATAGAAAAAACTGCTTACAAATTGTAAAAGGCACTGAAAATTTTGTTATAGTGATGTTACTCAATCACCCTTAATGTGCCAGGAATCACACAACCACCTATGATAAAAATTTATTTTAATAACCTGACATCTACCTAATCTCTAAGACAAGTTATATACCCCTCATAGTAATCTCTATTTCAGGCTTCTTGGATTTCATTATACTAGTAACATTTGACCTTATAAACAAAGTTTCCTTTTATATATCAAGGCCATTTTTATGTCATAAATAATATCTACATATGTTAATTTGCTAATTTAAAAATCATAAATTATTTCATAAGGCTTTCATTCAACTACAAATGTGTTTAATAAAGATTATCTTTTGGTGCACCCTTGTGGCTCAGGTGGCAAAGGTGCAGGCCAAGTAAAGTCTACAAATCCAGGTTCGAAATCCGGGGTCAGTGGTTTGAAAAAAAAAAAAAGATTTTTATCTACTGCTATTCTTACAGGTTTTTTTCCTACATGTATATTAGGAATACTTCGATCACATGGTGTTTTTGATTTCCCAAAACATTTTGTGTTTGGATTTCCTATGCAGAAAAATATACTTTCGGACTGAATTGATTAGGCTAGTATAAGAAGTAAGCCTAGTTCCACTATCATCTGGTAGATGAGAAACAGAGCTTAGAGCAGGAAAGAAGTAAGATAAATAGAATATAAGGCAATCAGAAGAGAATATAGGAGGTGATAAAAGAGGTAAACAAGTACCTTGTTTTGGAAGTTAGAGAATATAAAATTGAGTCAACGACCAGAAAAAAACAAGATAGAAGTCAGGTCCCAGAATAGAAGAGGAACCATAAATGTGCATAAAATGAAGAGAAGCACACTTCTAGAGTCAAACAATGATGCTAAAAGGGAATTATTATGCCCTTTGCTTATGTGTCTTTCATTTAATACAAACACTAAATAAAAATGTATAAACCAATATGGGTTTCCAAATGTCTACAAGCTAGATATTTAAGGTAGAAAACTCCCCTAGCGTGAAAAACAAAAAGCCTCTAATTCCCATAAGACTTATTTTGTATGAAATAAAGCATGAAGCAATTAAGTTATACCCCAGCTCCAAACTTTTTAAAACAACAAAAAGATGCCTTTCAGGCAATGCAGCACTAAGCTTCCCTTAAACAAATATTATTCTGCCCCTGTATAATGATATCTTTCTGGAGTTATAAAAATTACTGGTCTTATTTCAAACTTATACAAGAATAAAATAGTCTATTAAAGGAGAAACAAAATATTTACTAAACTGCAAAATAATTTTAAACTATGTATCATAATGTCTCATTCTTGAGAAAAAGTGACCTCTTTTACTGACTGTATGCATTAATTCTCATCATAGATATGTACTTATTATGTGATTAAGTTATCAGCCAGAACTATTCTTCAAATCAGCATTGAATTAGGCAAGATCTGTAGACTGGATCAATGAGCAGAAGAGCTAAGTTTGGAACATTAGAAAAGTAAAAAAGACAGAAAAATGTGAGTGCTCTGTGCAAGGTTTTGGCGAAGGAATAAATGGATTACATCTTTCTGCTCTAGAGTGAACAGGAAAATGGGTAAAACAAAATGAAGTTTTTACTTTTAGTAATAGGGTATATAGCTGGGCCTCAGGAGTAGAAATCCTGAACTTTTGAAGATAAACAATTTCAAATAGTTAATTTGAAACAATTCTCCAAATGTATTAAAGTACTTCGTTCTTCATGATAATTAGGACATCTGCATGGCACGCAGATCAGTTGCACTGACCAAAAAAAGGCTGTGCATTTGGTCCAAAGGTAGACAGAAGTTTTAAAAAGAACCTAGTGACAGCACTGGGAATCAAAACAACCAACTACCTCTAAATAGAAAGACGTAAGAGGGAGAAAAAGACAAATTACAGGCTCAACATAAAACTCCCTCTCCACTGAGGTGGAGAACTCTTCCACTCTGTAAAATGTTTATTTTTGTTTTCTCAAAAGCATCATTCATATAGGATCAAAGTACTCCCAAGAAATACTAAACAAAAACCACCTTAATTTGTACTTCAGAGATTAACTTAAAAGGGATATCGACACAGTTGGGGGTCTAAAAAGGAGGTTTCCATAAAATATAGTTTAAATAACTTTTAAAGACTCACCTGTAGGCTTAACTGAATAAAACCCAATGGCCTCTCCTTTCTTCCACAGAATCTTAGCATAATCAGTACTGTTATGACACAGGAATGGGATATCATTTCTCTCCATTTCCTGTTTTCTATAAATAATTCGATTCAGAACATACAGAACCACTCTCTCCCCAAGAGTTCTCACCTACAAAGAGAGTCAAACACCAGGCACAAGAATTATAAAATGCATCAATTCAAAGATGCTATTTATCTTGCTCCCTGCTCCCACACCTCATTCTGACTTTCAAAGCACTCTGAATACATTCAAAATGATCTGTGAAACATTTTATTATCACAAAGATGAGAATAATCATTCATACTAGTAACAGTCCATTTCCACAGACACATATTATACATGAAACACCGACTCTCAGCAAAATTCTAAAACAGGCACAAGGGTTTCCAATATACTAATCCCCAGGATTTCTCTGTTAGCACTCAGCATTTTCTTTCTGCATTCAGCTTCCCAGATCCAGGGTCTTCCCCACTCTAATTGCTGCTCCCATCACCTCTACTGTTTCAACTCTTATTTGCCTTATTTCAGGTTCCATATTAAAAAGGGGGAGGGTGTGAATAGGGGGGAAGATTAAAAAAAAGTAAATGTTACCTCATCCCTCAAAAACTAAGAACAATGACCTCTCTTGATGAGTAAAGCCATAATTACACTCCTGGAAAAGGAATGTCTCATCTTTTCTAGGTAAAATGCTCATTTCATGTTATATCTTTGTTGTTCAATTATACAGAACACACTAGCACCCCCCCTTCCCACCCCCGCACACACACAACCCCCTTTGGCAGGCCAGATGAGCATGACAGTGGCAGCAGCAAAGCCTAGTGAAGCCCTACTCAGGGCAATCACAGAATGGAAACACCCTCACTTCCTACATGCAGGGCTACAAGGTCACAGGGACCCCCTCACCGACTTTCTAACATCAAACAGTGGGGTATCCCCACAGCCATCTTTAACTGCTAAAAATCATAGTTCTTCCCATAAAGTCTATTTTCCCACAAGCCTCCTTATAGAAAAATAAGTTTGCCCTCTAATTAGATGAGTAGAGAGAAAGGGCATTAAGCATACATTACTCTCAAAAACATCCCTACTAGGGGATCTCTAATACCAAACAACACATGAAAAGACACCCTTCACTAGCTTACAAGGCAACCCACCATTCCTTTCTTGGACAGTTCTGACCAGCATAAACTTTTTCTCTATGCTAAGCTGAAGTCTATTTTTCAAAGACTATATTTTTATGCTCTAGAGCCACACTGCCTACAAATATTTGAAGACAGTCATGATGTTTCCCTGTATTTCTACCAAAGCTAAACAAAGGAACAACTGAAGGAAAAGACTAACCTAATACAAACTGGAGTACTCCAGACATTCCAATCCAGTCCCTTGAAATTGTTCCAGAACCCTAATATCTCTTCCTGATGGCAATGTTAAAGACATACACACTGAAGATATATATTACGACAATGGGCTTTTCTGCATAAACTCAAGATTTGGGGTTTTTTTTTTTACAAGTTTTCTCACTTAACCTTGTTTTTAATTCTACTTAACTAAAGCCCAATCTTCTTCATATGTGCTGTAATCTTACTGTGAGCATGTGCAGATAATTTTTTTACCTAAAATTTTTGAGCCTGTGGTTACTACTCTGTCTGTCTAGTTTCATGATGTTAAAAGCCTTCTCTCTGTTTCTTAGTTCTGCCTTTCACAGATTAGTTCTCCCCCAGCATGCAGAAGCAATAAGCATGCCATCTATGTCTCCCTCTAAATAACAGACAAAATGGTACAGTGCAGAAAAAAGGACAATATTTTTCAGTATGTTACTGAGAACCTCCCTTCTACCCACTACTTTAGAAAACTGTATCAACCACCCAAGATGGCTCTGACAGGCAAGTTTCCTGGTCAGTGTCTCCTATAGACAAAGAAGCTAAACAACCACACAGAACTAGATTTTTCTTTACGCAGTAAGAAAATCAGAAGCTAACATGGATACGAGTTAGTACAGCTCAAGCAACCCAAAGGTATTTATTCTTCCTCAACCAATTCTCGGTACTTTCAGAAACATATGAAATTAAGGAAAACTAATCTAGTGCCAGTTTCATCATAAGAATGAAATGATAAACTTAATATAATCTGGTTATGTAAAAACTGGAGAAAAGCTCAACAACTTCAAAAACTATCACTGTTTATGTGAAACACATCATGAAATGGTCTCATGAGAAACATTTTTAAATTACAGGATCTTGTTACCTGCTTAAGCCCCTCTCTAGAAGGGACAGATGTTCTCACAATATCATCAATAGCCCACCATTGATCAGCAAGGTAAAGTGCCACAGCTAAAAAAGAATAAATGATTATTAACATTTAAATCTTAAGTATACAGTATTAGTAGTTGGTAAGGTTCACACAGATTCCTTAAATATACCCGTAATTTATAACACAACGTGGTACAATTTATATGATTTTAATTTTATTTTATTTCATTCATTCAACATTTAATGATAAAGCAATTGAGAATTATTTTACTAAATTCTTTCATGTGGCTATCTTTAAATAAAACTGTGATTGTTTGGAGAGAATTTCCTCAATTTATAAAGATTAAGCAAAAGGGAGACCTGTGAGTGAGTCTTCAGGTGCAAAAAGAGCAAGAATTTTCTGGGTCTGATCTCCACCGTAAAGAGGTATAAAGCCTACATTTGACAGGCTAATAGGAATCTGAAACGACAAGTGATTGTAAAGATTAGTGAAGAGTCATGTTAAGGAAATACAGAACCAAAACACTATGCTTTTACAAAATTTTAACTTCTCCTACATTAATACTAATTATATAATTCAGTTCAAAGAAGTATTTCTAATCTCTTGAAAAAAAAAAAGAATTCAGATAGACCTCCCCTTTGGGAGAACTTTATCATTTTGTGGGGAAAAAAAAATGAAAGTTCATCCCAATAAATATCACTGTGCTCTAGCCACATAGCTGAATAAAAACAGAAGCATGATATGGTATATACAATCATTTTTAAAACTACAGTTTATCATCTATTATTTGAACTACTTGAGGGGGACAAATTCCATATTCTAGTAGAAGACACCAGATTGGTAGATTTATTTTTCCAGCAAGATATATGTATTATTTTAAATTTCTTCTGCCTTCCTTAATCTAACACCAATTCCCCATTTATACCCAATATTACAATTCAGATAATTATAAAATACTGGTGATGGAGATGACATTAAAGAATCCATTAAATCATCATCTTTTTCCAGAAGAAAATTCTAAGATCCTAAGAGTTCGAGAATTTGCCTACCATCACGTTCACAATGAAATTCTAATAATACTAACTCTAATGAATCTTTATATGACAATATACCACAGCTTACTAATTAAGACACTTCAATCTTAATATTTCAAAAGATTCATAACACAAAAATGTAATTGAGTATTTACCTCATTTTTATTAATTTTTTTCCTAAAATCACAAGTTCCAAATCTAAAGTAAATCTGACTTAAATCAAATACGGGGAGGAGAGGGGAGAGGGCAGAGGAGGGGAGGAACTAATCTATTTTATTTAGCAAAGTAGTAAACTACTATGGGATCAGTCCGCTCAAAAATGTTCGGACAGGACTTTTTCAAGATACCCAAAGCATCCTTTTTCCAATACACATCACTTTAGTATATGGAACAAAAGGTTAACTGAGATCCATAGCTGTTACCCTTATCACAGATACTTACATATGCAGTCATCTACAAAAACAACCTTTTTTTTTTTTTTTTAGCATAGAAACCTATATTAAGGCAGGACAAAAGTCTAGAGGCAAGTTTGTATCATATGAAGTCATCTCCCCACCTCTTTCCTTGATGCCCCAGATCCCCTTTCCCATTTCTCAGTGCAGGACAAAAAGGTTTAGTCTGTGCAATTTACTTTAGAATTTACAGCCAGGTAAATTCTCCATACATATGTCATGAAATTTGGTCTTTTCTGCAATTAATCCTGTTTGATGTTAATTTGTTCACCCAGCTCATGAAGAATCCCAGAAGGATAGGGTGAATTTTCCCTGTGCTCCCACATTCCTTACATAAAAAATGTAAAGCACAACATATTAACAAATATTCAACAATAATCTGTAGTTTGTCTTTTTAAAACTTACTGATGCAGCTATACTAACCAGCCAATTACCCATTTTACTTATAAAAATTTCAAGTGATTTCTAAAAAGACAAAAGGATATTCATTTCATATTAAACTCAACTGAAAAAAAAATGGTAAAAATCTGTACAGAATGCCTTACCGTAATATTGAGAAGAGAAAAACATTCAGGATTTTCAGGATCCCCACACCTTAGATCTGACATGTAATCTTCAGCAGAATTTTCCAATTCCTCATGGCTGCAATTATCCAGCATATCCACAGGGAATGCCATCCTCTTTAACAACAATATGGGACAAATGGTTTCAGAATATGAACTTGTTACCTTCCTTTACTAATAGAAAAAACTTTTAATTGTAAAGACACTTCTTTTTCACTATGCCAAGACAGACTACAACTTCAGTCTATTTAAAAGTGTATGTAAAAATGTTTAAACATCATATTAAAAATAAGCAAAAAAAAAAAAAAATGGACAATTCCTTAAATAGTCAAAATATACTTTTACTGACACAAGATATACATATTTGCACATAAGCACAATACATATAAATACATCCTCATTTATCTGAAATGAGTCACTACAAAAGGACACGAGAGAACTTTCTGGAATGACAGAAATGTTTACAAATGGATTGTGATGATACATGCCTATAAATTTACTAAAAAAAAAAATCACTGAATTGTATTATGGGCAGGTGCTATGGTATCTATTTCTCTCATTTATACATGGCTGCTAATAAAAAAAAAAAAGCCAGTAGTAGTTAATCCCATGTCCTCCAAAAGGCACAGTCCATATATATCCCAAGGACCAGGGTTCACATCTAGGGGCCAGGAGAACCACCACGATAAACCATTCCTACCTGCACCTTTCTTAAAAAAAACAACAAAAACCAAAAAACACCCTGGACCTACCTTAACATGGAAACACTAAAGAATTTCCCACTGATTAAGAAAAAGTCTCTACGACCATATAACATAACATCATATAAGTAATTGCAAATGTAATTGAATAAGAGAAAGCAATTAGATGGATAACAACTGGGGTGTGAGAGCCCAACTCTCACAGGGGAGAGCAGGGGAGACTCTACTTTCATTTGCAAATAACATATTTAATGGAAAAACCCAAAAGAATAGATGGGGAAACAATTCCAAATTTTAAGAAAATATAATAAAACAGCAGGATACAGAATTACACCCAGAAATCAAGACTTCACATACGCAATCATAATCAGTCAGAAGACATAATGAATGGAGGCATGCCCTGGTGGCTCATATGTTAAGTCTGCAGACCCGGTGCAGCCCATGTGAAGTCCAAGGAACTGGGTTTGTGACCTGGGGCTGGAGGAAACAATCAACCAAAATGAACAACTATATAAATAAAAGAAGTTTATTCCTCCTTTGCCTGCCTGCCTGGCTGCTTTCTTTTTTCTTTTAAAAAAAGAAAAGAAAAACTGAATGAAAAAAATTAAGTAAAAATAGGAGACCCTGTTTAAAACAGCAAAATGTAAAAATGGTCTTAAATTTAACAAGAATAAATAGTACAAAACCTATATAAAGAAAGCTATAAAATATTACTGAGAGAGCAAAGTAAACAGTAGGAAAGATATTTTATTCCTGGAAAGGAAGACTCACTGTCATAAAGGTAGCAGTTCCAAAATCATGTTAATTAATGCAATCCTAATAAAAATACCTTTAGGGTTTTATTTTTTCCTGAAGCAAGAAAAGTCAGTTACAAAGTTACTTAGGAAGAATAAGCTAGAAAAATCCTGAAAAGAGCAATAATTGGAGAAAGATTAATATTGTTTCATTTGTCTGCTTAAGCTAGACATCAATTTGGCCTGTCAGATATTAAAACATGTTATACACTTTCTATAATTAATACAATATTGAGACAGATGGGAAAAGTATGGTGGCTTTACCTTCTTGTCCCCAAAACACGTTCAGCTGTGACTGACTCGCTCCTGCATTTCAAGTCCCAACATCACTACAATAAAGCCATATGCCTTGAAATTGCTAAACACACCACTTGCTGCTTAATCTTTAACATACTGACCCTAGGGAATTACTGCACAACCCAGTACCCTAATGATCCATGACTAACTAAGCAAAGCCTAAATTAAGCCCTGCAAATGGAAAGCAGAAAGAGAGAGGGACATTGTGTAACATTACGCATTCTTGAGTTTCTTAGGTATCTTCTAAACTTACCAGGAGGGAGACAGAATGACTGGATGTACAATACATTCCTCCTCTGAAACTGCTGGCCACTACCTCAGTGAAACCACTGATGTAATCCACCCTACTAACTTAAAAAGCCCAGAACTTAGACTCAGGGCATGCAGCAAGGTGAGGTCCTATCTTCTATGCTGATGTCCTTATACACACAAGCACATTCTCTTCTCCTCCTTTGCTCCCCACTCCCTCCTTCCCTCTCTCAGTCTCTCTCTCACACATCTCTGTAATAAAGCTGCTGTGAGGAATTTCTATTGTTCAAGGATCCAAGAACCCCAGAGAGGCTACTAGCCCCTCAGGGGTGGATAACAATGACACACAGGACAACGAATAGACAGACCAATAGAACAAGATACAGAATTCTATCCTAATGCCTATGGAGACTGAGTATATGATTAAGGAGCTTCTCATTAGTGGGGAAAAAATATTTTTAATAAGTAGTATTGCTTCAACAGTCTGTCTTATAACATATTTGAGACGTTTTTTCATCTGAAACCATACAGTATGCTATTATGTCAATTATTTTCACTCAGCATTATTTTTTGAGAAGTGTTGTTACATCTATCAGTTAATGTCTTGCCTTTTATTGCTAGGTAGTATTTCACCAAATACAAATACAGTGTATTTATCTACTCTACTGCTGATGGGCAGTTAGGTTGCTTCCAGAGTTTGGCAATTTTGAATAAAGTTGTTATAAGCATTTTTGCGTTAAGTATTTTGAGGAACAGATATACACATTTGTTTTAGGTCTGTATATCCAGGCAAAAAAATCTTACTAAAAGTAAGAGCAGACATATGCATTCTGATGTGATACAACAAAGTGGACCCAAATCTAACCAAAACATTAGACAACATGTGAAATGATGCCTTAAGTATGCAGCCAGCCAAATTCCGTTTCTTTGTATGAAGTTTAAAGAATGGAAATTAATATAAATCAAAATAAACTTAAGAAACTTTAACTGAGAAACATCAATCAGATGCATTATGAAGATCTTGATTTATGTATTCTTTAAATTGTCCATGATAGCCAAATAAAAATAAACTTATTATCTATGTCAAAAACTAAGCTACTAAGTTCTATAAAAAAAAAGTAACTACAGATTGTCTTGTTCAAAAAGTTCCCTATTTTATATTTATTCAAATTTACAAGTGCAGAGCTCAACTGCCATATTAGCAAATAACCTCTTCAATTTTGGTTTAAAAATTAGTAAGAGAAAAAGAAGAAATCAACTGCACAAGTAAAAGTTACTTTTCTCTGAAGTGACCTTCAAATCCATGTTATCACAACAAAGTATTAGCAAATATAGAACTGAAAGGCTAATGGAAATTTGGGATTAAAATTTAAAAGACAAGACAGACTTATACCATATGTTATGTATTGCTTAATGCACCTTTCTAAATTTTAAAGATATGATCATAATGAGAATTTTATTTTTTTATAATAATCTGAAATCTCAGCCCTATAGACTTTAAAACTTGGTGAATATATGGTTGGAAACAATTTTATACACACATATACACAGTGTTGTGTGTACATGTGTATATATATATATATATGTATATATATATATATACACATACTTTTTAAATCAAATTGACCTATTTAATTACTAAAATCAAAACTGAAAAATAGAAGACACTAATTCAGTCCCATTTGTTAATAAATGTAAATGTCCAAATAAAAAGAGAAAGCAAGAAAAATTTGTGTAACTACAACAGCAACACCACAGGATTTCCAGTGAACTCTTAAAAAGGGGAGGAAACTATGAATTTCAAGTGAGTTTATGTAAAGGATTATAAAGTAAAACAGTAGCTGTGTTTTGAAGGAAGCTTACTGTTAATTTGGCCACATCTTTATATCTCTATGAAGTCAATATGTAAAATCAAACTAAGGAAATACAATATTAAGATTTATAGTCAGACCTAACAAACTCGAATGAAGGTTACATTTTTGGATAAAACTAAAAACACAAAACAAATGGTCAATAGTAGATCAAGAAGCACAGTTAGTTCGCTAAAGAGACTGTATTAACTGTTTTTCTTCTCTTACAGCAAAGATCCTAGCTTTGCATCCAAGTAAAACATTAAAAGATATTTAATATATCACTGACTAGGTAAAGTTCAAGGAGTAATTATCACAGTATTTCCCTAAGACAACTCAAAAGACTCACTTGAATATTAGCTACCAAAACAAGGTACGGATGAAACACATCTAAAACTTTCATTTGCTAAAGAGTAATCATGATCTAAAGGATGAAACGTAAATGAGAAATGAGAAGTGAAATGTAAATATTTGAAGACTGCTACCCGAAGTCTATAAAAACACAGCTGATTACAATCACATAAAAATAACATGGCAGCCTAGACAAAGACTATAAAATGGATGTATAAGGAAAAAGAATTTAACAGAACAAAAAGTGTATGGGTAATTTTTTCTTTTTTACCTACTGTTATACTCTTACAGTTAACTTCTTAAATGCTAATATGTCTTAAATGCATTTTATTTAGTTTTATTACTGAATAGAAGAAAATCCTATTAAATAAGCAAATAAACAAAGTCATATGAATAAAGAACCCAATGGCAATAGGATAGTAAGCAGTTTTATAGGTCTTGGTTTCTTACCTAACATGCATTAGATAAGAGTCCCCTATAGGCTTATCCTGCTACTTCATGGCAGCCTGAGACTGGAAGATAATGCAGGTCTCCCTAAGTATTCTTTCTTCACTCCTAATGTTGTCAAAGTTTTAATAATTTGTATACCATAATTAACATTTTTTCTAGTGTGTCAAGTGCCTATATTACTATTTATCTAATATTTTTTTCAATTCAACTTTTTAAAATACATACATAAGCTCTCCTTCCATCCTCCCCTTTTTTTATTTGGTAAAAATATACATAACAGAAAATGTACCATCTGAATCATTTCTAAGTGTACAGTTCAGTGGCAATAAGTATATTCGCGGTGCTGTACAGCCATCACCATGCTCCACTTCCAGAACTTCTTCATCATTTAAAATAGAAGCTCTGTACCCATTAAACACTAATTCCTCATTACTGTTTCTTTCCCTCCACTCCACCCCCAACCCCTCATAACCACCATTTTACTTTCTGTCTCTTTGAATATGCCATTCTGGGGACTCTCATAAATGGAATGATAGAATAATTGTACTTTCACGTCTTTTTTTCCCCACTTAGCATAATAGTTTCAAGATTCTTCCCTGTTCTATCAGAATCTCAACTCACTTATTTAGAAATTATTTATTTATTTATTCTAATGTATTATAAAACCACCAATGTGATATATATATATTTCCCCAATCAGCATTAAAATGTCTAACTATCAAAATTTAAATGTTCACTGGAATATCAACTAAAAACATTTCCTAAATCACACAGAAGTATATCAACACCCATAAGAAACACTGTATCCCAATATATATGAGACTGCTTACTGAAAGACAATACTACAGTTCAAAGGCAAATAGAACATGACAAGATCAACTAAAGTGCAAAAACAGAAATTCACTATTCTTCATTCTTAAACCTTTTTACTGTCTTTTAAAAATAACAGCATCTAAGCTTATTTTTATTAATCAATGATTATTCAAATACACACATACACACACACGAAGTCAAACAGTCCTATTTTCCTGAAGTTGGACAATCAATACTTTCTGAAATTTGCATAAATGGCATTACTAGAAGAAAAAATTTCACTTGATAACTTGCAAGTTTTTAAATTAAATCTAAAACCTACACCATCATAGCATTTTATACAAAACCATGAGAAAATAACTCCCAGATCCCAAAGGTCCTGATACATAAACACACACACACACACACACACACACACACACACACACACACACACCCCCCTTCTAAAATACTTTGTTTTCAAATGTGTTCTTATCTCCACTACTGGTGTGACTAGTCACCGTCAGTAATTAACGCCAGTTAAATAATCACTAGCTACAATCTAAAAGATAAAATAACTAGAAATTATTATGAATCAGTAACATCAGCAGGTAGCATTTATTGAAAAATGACCACAGACCAGACTTTAAAAAGACTTTACATTTAATACATAATGGGGTGCTTTAATCAGCCCCAATCTGTAGATGAAGAAACCTAAGTCTTTAGAGATTAAAAGGAGTGACCAATGTTATACAGCTAATGGGGTTAGAATATGAACCTAGACAACTGAATATACCATCCATAAATCATCTTTACTAAAACGTACAAAATTAAATATCACACTTGTCATGGAGATGTGAAATTTTATTTATAAAAATATTATAATAAATGCCTTATTAGTATTTATTCTAATTTACATTAGTTTCCATTCTTTTCTTTAAGCTTCACGCCAAATTTTTATCTGCTCACATATTACACTAGAAAAATCATTGTAATTTGAATTCTATGACCTTATTTCCTGAGTCAGTTCTGCCATCAGAGTACTGAGACAAATTACTTACCCTCTTTAGGTTTCTGTATCATGTAATGAAATGCAACTAGGGAGGATAATCCTACAGACCTTTTCACCTCAAAACTTTTATAATCATTTATTTGTTAAAAATCAGTTAATTTAAGATTGCATAAATATGCTTACTGTAGTTCTGCTACAGTTGAGAGAGGTAAGATAAGAATGGTCAGGTTCTGGAGAGAAATATCGGTTGCTATGATAAATCATTCACCTCTCCCTCTTTTTTTTGTTTTTAAAGCTTCTGTTCTGTTACATAACTGTAAAGTTGTCAAGTCAAATTCTGTCAAGTACTTTACGCTCTGTCTATGAGATAAACCAAAAGGCCTAATCAGATTCTACACGAATGAGAAAGCTTAATCTAACCTTAAGTGAACTAACTCATCAAAAAATTTACAAAGGAAATGAAGAATGAAGTGTCCAAATTAATTTATAAACTAAGCAAACAGTAAGTTCATTAATCTTGGCTTTTAACTAAAAGCCTAATACTCAGACCTCTTACCTAAGAGCTCCAAAATGCTCATCTTTTAATATTTCATCCCCTTTTCCTGAAAAATCATATAACCAGTTGAAAGAATAAATGGTCTTAACAAGTCAAGAAAATTAAAAAAAAAAAAAAAAGTTGGAAAACAAATTCCCATTAGTGTAATTTTATCACTATTTAATATTAATGAATGGGTGTATCAAATACCCTTTAAAAGAGGGGGACTTTTTTTTTTTTTTAAGTTCAGTTCCTAAATGATTTCAAGATTCTTACAGTTTAATGTTTAGAGGCTTTAGAGGAAGGGGAAGATTAAAAAAAAAAAAGTTATGTAAATTTTACAGCTGAACTAATTCTTTGAGAAAAATAATTATCTCAACCAATCAAGTCACGGTCCTACTTCTTCTGAGTGTTTGCCCAACACCAAAAATAAGTTAGGTATCCAGGCAACATAATCAGCAATGCTCTCAACCTTTTACACAAAAAGCCTGTCTCTGAATCTTACTATGATTCTTCTCTTGATTTTCCCCTTTCTCCCAACATCATTTCCTTTCCTAAATAACCCAGGCCCTGCACATCAGCTCAGCTGATCGCTTTATCTTAACTTTCATTCTTCTATCCCTCCTGCCCTAACAAGGCCCCCAAATCTTAGCTTAATCCTTCTCCTCTCTTAGAGTTGAGCTTTTGAGTATGACAAAAATGAAATTCCTGAACAGACTGCTACAATTATCAAATCCCAGGTGGCTCAACACTGCTCAGCAATTCTGTTCATCCTCTGGGAAAGCAAAAAAGATTTAATTATGATATGAGGGCTGCCTATAAGTTTATAGGTAAAGGAGCAGGAAGTTAAACTGAGTTCATCCAGTTGTCTCTTTATTCAGCAAAAACAAAATCAACCTTTGAAGTAATAATCACTAAGACGACAGTGAACTATGTGTCCAGTTCTATTCAATAAATTGCGTATGTATTCCGAGATATTTATCACAACCCATAAAGTGGGTAGGTTAAATTAATTACCTTCAATTGTCAGATGAGGAAACTAAAACACAAAGCAGTTGAGCACCTTGTTCCATAAAGCTCATTACGTAAGCAACAGAGCTAGTATCCGAATCTAGGCACTCTAGCTCAATGCCAAGTCTCTCAATGACAACCCTAGTTGGCGACTACAGCACAGCATCTTAGGAGTCCAAATCATGTATGTGTATCAGGAGGTTACAAATTTTATCTGTAAGAATTTAATTCCCTCCTCATGTCCAGAAAAAATGGCCCTAGAAACAAGAAAGCATTTAAACATGAGGTACTGGGTATTTAAGTGCCTCAAAAGCCAAATCCAGTAATACGGCACAGGATTTTGTGCATGTTAAAAGTGGTTTATGTAGAAAATTAGTTAAAGGACTGTGCTCTAAAGCCAAACTCCAAGATTACTAGCTGTGTGGCCATGGGCAAATTACTTGAACATAGGAAAAGGAATCTCTGGGTAAGGAATAAAACACAAGGGAAAAACCAATAATTTTGAATCTGCTGAAATATTTTTCCAAAACAAACAAAAAAAAACCTATAACCAATATGACCTACAAGAGTTTAGATTCTTAATACAAATGGTTCTGTAAACTAAGATACAAGTAAGCAAATGGCACAAGCAGATAACCTGTAAAAGCAGTGAAACAAACAACAAAAATGTTCGACTCTTGGTATTTTTAAGTTTACTTAGATACAGTTTTTAACAATGTAATTTATGAAAAATACTCATATATACTTATAGCTCTGTACAGAAATCATATGGAAGGACACACATTATACTGTTAACAGTAATTATTCCTGGTGAGGATGGAAGGAAGAGGATTTCAAGGAGAAGACACGGGCGATTCCATATGAAGCACCCTTCTTCAATCGCTCACACTGAAGTGCAGTCTTTGCTGCATGTATGTGATTGGCAAAATTGAGGTCACATGCCTGCATCCAAACTCAGAAAGAAATGAAATGTGATGCGGGGGGGGGGCGTGGTGGGCGTTCTACCTTGGGGAGGCAAAGCGAGACTCATGAGGCTGAAATGAAACTCAAACAAAAATGAGTCCCAAAATAAACACTCAATTACCACACCCGGCAATGAATACTAAATCCTTATCTTACTATCTATACACTTCGAGTAAAATATAAAGATACACTCCTCAGATGCATTTGCAAAAGCCTGAGAATAAATTGATAGGTGATATATGGAATAAATAGAAATCCAAGCTTAAAACTTTTGAACGAGTGAATTCAAAAAAATAAACAGAAAGAAGATATGTGGTCATTACAGCACTATTTACAATAGTCAAGTAATGAAAGGACAGATGATTGGATAAAAAAGATGTGGTATTTATATAAACGAGAATAATACCCAGCTATTAAATAAGATTAAATACATCCTCACCAAGATAGTGGACTGCAAGATATTGAACTCGCCTCCTCTTTAGAACACAACAAAACTGCATCTAGATACAAACTACGACTTTGAAAAAGAACTGGTGATTGAGGGTCCACCCTTTCTACAAGGAAAAGTGACAGAAAACATCAGAAAGTGTAAAAAAATCTGAAACACCATCTAGGCCACCGAGACACTCTCGCCCAAGGTCAGAAGGTCCAAAGAAATGAATGGCTCTCTTCCACATCGAGAGCCCCAGTACTTGAAAGCTGTACCCTGATGTGGAAAAGAGAGGACAAAGGGAATCAACAGGTGAAGCGCGCAAAATCTAAATGTTTATTTGACCTCCCAGACATGAGACATTATCTTAGAACAGGGTCAGTGCAAAGTCCCTGCCACGCGGCTACCAGGGTACTTGGACTGTGGGATGCTCTCATTGCTACAGCGCTCAGAGCCTCTAAGGTAGCGGCAGGCAACCGGAGCCTGCAACCCCAGCACAGGGAACTGAGCACTTTTGTGCAAAGCTCAGTTTACACCACTTTCTGCGAGTAAAGCACTGGCAGCTCTCTCAGGGAGGATCACAGAGACCTCCTCCAGTGGTCCAGGAAAAGCTGCCCCTTCTCCGCCTGTGGCCTCTGTTGAAGTTCCTGCCTGCTTGTCCCCTAAGGTCCCTAGCTCACTTAGGGCTCTCACCCCCTGGCCTCAGGACTTGTTAGAAGTATAGCTCTAGGCCTATACTCTGCAACCTGAAATTGGAACACAAGGTCATTACAGGGAAAGAAAGTCACTTAGCCTAATCCACAAAAATAAAGACAGAGTACCAAACAGAATGGAGACAGAAATTTACCCCAAATGATGACTCAAAGCCCCAATGAAAAATCCTAATGTAACAATTAAGTAAACTACCTGAAGATTTCAAATTGATAGCATAAATTATGTTCACTCAAATCAGAATAGACGAACAAAATAAGATCTAAAACGGAGAAAATATGAGAATGTTCCTAATAGAAATCATAGAGCTAAATAAAGAACATAATACTTGGGCTAAAAATCATATAGAGGGACTCAATAGTAAAGGTGAAAAAGCATCCAATCAAATCACTACTTTAGAAGATAGTTCAGCGGGAAGCCCCTAAGAGCCCCGCAAAGAGAGAAAAGAACGAAAAAAATGAAAAAGCTAGCATTTGAAGGATAACTTCAAGAGGAACAAGATGCTCATCAGAGGATTCCAGAAACAGGAGTGAGAAAGGGGCAGAAAACTTAAATATTACCTTAGAACTTCCCTAACCTGGGAATGGGAACAGACATCCAGATCTAGGAAGCTCAAAGAGTTTCAAACAAAATAAACTCAAACAGATACTCACCAAGATACAATATAATTTAAATGACAAAAATTAAAGAGAGACTCTTAAAAGCAGTTATAGAAAAAATAAGTCATATACACAAGAACCCCTGTAAGAATGTCTACAGATTTTGCAGCAGAATCTTTACAGACCAAAAGGAAATGACACATATTCAAAGCAGTGAAAGAAAAGGACTTCCAAGAGTACTGTTTAACACTTACCCTGTTAGGTTACCATTTAAAGTAAGATGCAAAAAGCTTCTTGAAAGCTTTACAAACAAAAATTAAAGGAATTAAACACACTAAACCAACATTGCAAGAAGTTTTCTATAAAATGGAAAAAAAAAAAACACTTAGAAGCATATAAAATATGGGAGAATAAGAGGGAGTGAAAATGTAAACTCTTAGAATGAGCTCAAGATTAACTTGCTCTCTATTTAAAATAGGTTATAAGAAAAATAAGATGTCATCTCTCATGAGTGAGAATGGAGATTACTGGCAAGAATGCAGAGAAAAGGAAACCCTTATGCGCTTACAGTGGAAGTATCAATTGCTGCAACCATTATGGAAAATAGGATAGTCCTTAAACTGAAAATAGTAATTCCATACAGTTCCATTATCCCATTTCTGGGTATTTATTCCAAAACACTTATTTGAAGAGATATACTGTGCCACTATTTACAATAGCCAAGAGCTGGAAGTAACCTAAGTGCCCACTGACAAATAAGTGGCTAAAGAAGAGATGCTATAGATAAGCAATGAATACTACTCAACCACTGAGAAAAAAAAAAAAAGGAATCCTGCCATTTGCAATAATATGGATAGTCCTAAAGGGAATTATGCTTAGTGAGTTAAGTCAGAAGGATTTATTTCACTCATATGTGGTATTTAAAGAGATTAAACAAATGAACCAAAACAAATAAAAAGACTTTTAGCCTGTAGGTCCAAATTAATGGGAACCAGAAAGGAAGAGGAGGTGTGGGGGCTTGTGTGAATCAGGTAAAAGGGGTCAATTATATTAAGGCAAGAATTAGAATGTTGGTAGCGAACTTAATATATTATATTCAGATGCTGATCTACAATGATGTATACCTTAAACCTACATGTTATGCTTCTTCAGTAAATCAGAAGAAAAAAAAGTATGAAAGGTGATTGATTATTCAAATTATGAAAGATGCAAAAGAAATAATTTGCTGAAAAGATAAAATCATGTCATCTTCTATAACATGGAATAAACTAAAGGGAATTATAATAAGTGAAATAAGTCAGAAGGATAAAGACAAATACTGGATGATTTACTTACACATGGAATATAAAGAAACAAAGCAAAGAACAGACAAAACAAAACAAAAACTAATCCTCTGGACTCTGGCAACAGAACTGAGGTTACCAGAGGGGAAGGGGCCGGAGGGTGGAAAAAACAGGTAGAGGCGTTCAATAGACAATGGTAGAAGATAATTAGGAATTAGAAACAATTTCATTTCATTTGTGTTATACATTTGATCAACAGTGAGTCTGCAATCTTAAAGCTAACAGTATTACGAAACAATGTTACATCAATTAAAAAAAAAAGTGTTTTTTGTTCTTTTTAAAGAGGAATAAAAGCAGGCAGGCAGCAAGCAGGCAGGAAGAAGCATTTTTATTTATTTAGTTGCTGTCCACCCTGACCCCTGTCCCTGGGATATATGTTGGACTACTCCCCAGGCATGAACCTAACACCTCAGCCACCAGGGCATGCCAAAAAAAAAATGTATTTTAAAAAATAAATAAAATAGCAGACTCCTCCAACTGTTTAAAAAATAATAAAGAAATGTGCTTATAACTGAAGCTTCTATTTGATAAGACTATAATTGTACATAAGGGAACAAAATGCATTTGCTCTGGAATATATATCAGCAACTCCAGAACTCTTTAAGTCCTCACTAATCTTCATCAGTAAATTCTTGGACTTTAAGCAAAACAACACAAAACGAGACTTGTAAAAATGTTATTTCATTCAATGTCAGCCATGATTTATTTCTTTTTCCTCATCAGTGTTGGAACCAAAGAAAATTACATGAAAGGACATTATTCGAGGACATGCTGTAATTCATGATCTGTATTACTTAACACTCTATAATTTCACAGAAGCAGTTTACAAAACTCAGGAAAGACAAACTAAGAACTATTTAAATGAATACACCATAAAATTTTGTCCATCATTTCAACATTAGACAATCTAAAATTCTTTGTTTTTAAAACTGGCTTCTTTACCTTCTAATACAAATTGGACATAGTAAACCTCAAGGATAAACGCGATTGTCAAAATGGGGATTCTATCTAAATAATATACACGATGCTGTAGTATCTTTAAAATAAAATATATCAGCTGTCTATCTCATTTAGAACCATGAAGACTGACATTTTCATTTTAAAGGAAATAAATCTAGCCAAAAAAATTAATAAATAAAAAGTAAAAAAGCAAAACAAAACTGGGTAATTTTGGTATATGGTTTCTGAAATATTAAGCTAAGTCACAATCAACACCACCACTTATCAATACCATCTTATAAACTATGATTTTCAATACACAACTAAGAAATATAACCACTGGTTTCCAGTATCTGCCGAGTATCATACCAATTTTTACCGATTCCTCTTTCCCTCCCAGGCCTCTCCAACTCTGCACTTCAAGCCACAGCCACATTCACTTACTCCTGAAATCCTCCTGTAAATTCAAGTGAATTTGTTTGCTCAGGTTATGTAAAATTCATTCTTTACCTCTCATAGGCAGCAGGCCCAAGGAAAAAGTAGTAGTAGCCTTTCTTTCTAACTTCAATACATACTGAATAAGTGAATGACTGAGATTAGTATAGCTAAACCGCACACTGGTTCTAGGAGCCACCACAGATAGACATGGAAAGTTCTACTGCTACATGAAAAGCAACAGATGGTCTTTCCACAGGCAGAGGTAAGAGAGAAGGACTTCTAAAAAGAGAGAATATACTAAGTGGAAAGTAGAAAGATAGCTGAGAATGACAAGTAGTTGAATTTACCAAGAAAGGTCCAGGAATGCTAGAAAGAAAAAATGAAGACAGAGCATAAAAGGCCAAGAACACTAGACTTTGGACTTTATTTGGTAGACAAGTGGGAAGCAATTTAAGGATCTTGAACAAGAGAAATTCAAGACTATGCTTTAAGACAATTTATTGAACAGCTATGTGTAGATGAATTAATTGGTAAAACTGAATGGAGACAAGATGAAAGGCTCTTATGATATGTAGCCTGTGCACTTATCACATGACAACGTGACTTATTTTTAGTCATCTCTCTAGCCTGCCAGGTTCAGAATTCGAAGGAAGCATAATCCACTTTTTCGAAACATACAAAATGTGGGAATGGATCAAATGATCTCTGCTGTCTCTTCTAATAACTTTCGTGTCTATACTTGATTACCAGAGAAGAAAAAAATGAATTTACAAAGGGATTCTATCCTCAATATTTCATATATAATTTTTTTACTCAAAATGTGTTTTCTGATGACGACAAAATGACCATTGATTCCTTGATTACCACGCCCCAGATACTATACTCAACAACCTACACATATTATCTCATTTCTTCCTCAAAAATGACATATTCTCCAAAAGAGGAGCCTTCAGTATGGAGAAGTTCACACAGTTAAGAAGTGACAGAATCAGGCTCTAACCCTAAGCAACCTGTCTCCAGAGGGTTTAAACAAGTTCTCAGGTTATGACAAAGGACAACACAACTTAAGACATATCTGTTCATATAATTATGAACAGACAGACTATAGACTATATTACCATATTATTCTGTCACTCCTTTAAGTCAGATTTTTTTAAACATTGCAGGATTCTGTCTTCAAACTTTAGATGCCTCCTCTAATCACTTTGATCCATCTTCTTCAGAATTTTTAAATGGCTACTACACAATATAATACAAAACCAATTGTTCAAATGTTTTTTAAAAAAAGAAAGAAAACGAAATCTGATGAAGCAAAATGCCTACCAATATTTCTTTGTAAACTACTCCAAAATAGAGTTAAGGAAAAAAAATTAATCCATGCAGTTGCATTATCGTTTTTAAACTGCCCATTGCTGAAGGACAAAAATAAATAAAACCTTGAGATTTAGGTAACACTAGATTCAATATGAACCATGAGCAAGTTTTTTTAAACGTAAAAGCATAGTTTTCATTATTAGTGTTATAAGTGTCTACATTCAGAATCAGAAAAGTACCCCTGCATTCCTCGTGGGTCAGATGTCATCTGTGGTTTATTCCATTCTGATGGTCACATTTTAAGGACAATGATACTCCAATAATGTTTCCAGTGTAGAACCCCAGAATGGAAAAGGCTCTGGAAACCATGGTACAGTAAATGAAGAACAGAAATTGCGGGAAATTACTATAGGAAAGTCTTATTGGGGAAGGGAGATAAGAAAGCTACCTTCAATATTTGACGAGTCAATATGCAAATGAAAAATTATATTCATTCTGCATATAAGCACAGAGTAAAATAGGACTTTCCATCCATTCAACTAATGGTGCTGGGAAAATTGGACAGTCACCTACAAAAAATAAATAAAATCAATTATTCTTTAGTGCCAAATCAACTCAAAACATAAAAATCAACTCAAAATAGGTCAAAGACTAAAATCCCAAACCGTAAAATTAATTAGAGGAAAATATACGCAATATATCAATTTCAGTGATTTCTTTGGGGAAGTGACACCTAACACAAAAGAAACTAAAGCAAAACTGAACAACTGGGACTACATCGAACTAAATAGCTTCTGCACAGCAAAAGAAACCATCGCCAAAACAAAAAGACAATCACAAAATAGGAGAAGATAGTCACACAGAGAAGAGGTTAATCTCCAAAATATATAAAGAATTCATAAACAACAAACCACCAAAAAAAATGGGCACAAGAGTTGAAGACACCTCTTTAGAGAGGACAAAGAGCTGGCCTACAGACACATGAAAAAATGTTGTACATCATTCATCATCAGAGAAATGCAAGTTAAAACCACAATAAGAGATACCTCACACCTGTAAGAATGGTCTATATCAAAGAGACTAGAAACAACGAATGTTGGCAAGGTGTGGAGAAAAAGAAACTCTCCTGCACTGTTGATGGGAATGTAAATCAGTTCAATCTCCATGAGAAACAGTATTGAGATACCTCTGAAAAGTAAAGCATATCCTGGTGCCTCGGTTAAGCCCATGCCTGGGGAACAGGTTCCCAAGGAAGTGGGGTTGTGGTCCAGAAAAGGAGTAAGAGGGCAACTGAAACAAATAATAAAATGCTTTTTCCATCCTACCTGCTATCTACCTTTATCTGTGCCTTTCTTCCTTCCTCTTTAATAGATAGCTATAATGAAACTATCATTTGATCCAGCAATCCCACTTTTAGGAATTTACCCAAAGACTATGAAAACACTAATAAAATATATACATATATATGCACCTCTATACTCATAGCAACACAATTTACAATAGTCAAAACATGGAAACAGATTAACTGCCCATCGACAAACGACTGAATAAAGAAGTTGTGATACATATATTCAATGGAAATCTATACAGTTATTAAAAAAGATGAAATTGTGCCTTTTGCAACAACCTGGATGTAACTGGAGATGATTGTGCTAAACAAAATAAATCAGAAAGAAAAAAAAGTACAGTATGGTCTGACTCATGTGGACTAAAGAAACAAACCAAACAAACTGGGGTAATAACAAAATTCAGAGAATTCAAGAATATGGTGGGGGCTAAGGAACCAGGGAATGAAGGAGTAAATATGGTGATGTAGGCACTAGAACTATGGTGGCATGTGTGGCATGATGTGCTCATGGACTGAGGTGTGGATTCAATATTCTGAAAATCAAATAGCAATGTAAACAAAAATGTTAAAACATTTTTTAAATGGTACTTTCCAACAATAAATTCTACCCACAAATGAAATTCCCAGAAATGAAGGGTTAAACCAGTTAACCGGAAATCACCAATCAGCACCAGGTAGGAAGTCCACCTGACAGACTCCTGTTAATCCCCTTAAAGTAACTTTGCAAATAATCAAACCATCTTTTGGGCTAGCATCATTTTCCTTGTTCCCCACTCCCTTCCTACTATAAAAGTCTTCATTTTGTACAGCTCCTCGGAGCTCTCTTCTATATGCTCGACTGGATGCTGCCCGATTCGAATTGATTTTTGCTCAAATAAATTCTTAAAATCTGTAGTAGGCTTCAGTTTATCTTTTAACCCATGTAAATGTAAAATATTTTCTTCTCTCTAAATCAGAGTTAAGCCCTTTGTTTGATGTATTTTATACCTTAGAGGAATGATGCCAAATGTAATGATTAGAATACTATTTCAAAAGCCAGACTAATTTGGAACTTTTTAGAACTTAAAATCCACGGGCAAAGCATCCTGTTAGTCACTCATGCAGCAGACACCGTTGTTACTCTTAAGTTCTCAAAACCAATACTTTTCATAAATTCTGAGAGGAGTCAACTATGACAGCTACAAACTTTCCGTGAGACTGTAATATTTTATCCTTGTACTGAAAGTCGTATCATATATTCACATTTCCCAGGTTTATCTCACCATCTTATTCCCTGTCTCTCTCTCCATGTCCCTCAAATAAAAATCATGCACATGTTTAAAAAACAAAAATACAATAACAATTTAAATATGGTCCCTATTAGTCATTAAAAATCTTTCCTCCTGTAAAAGGAAAACAAGATATTGTCTGCAAAGATATCTGCACATCTTCTGTAGAAAAAGATTCAAGCAGATATAGCACATCAAACTCAGATCCATTTTGGTGAATTTCCTCTGGGGCCCAAGTGTGTGCATTATGCAACAGCCACCATTCCAGATTTTAATCTCTGTCCGTGATGCAGTGATAAAATAGCAGTGATGAGTATAATCCACTAGGTAGGTACTTTAAAAGTACACCTTCCGGTGGACACATGAAAACAAGAATTACCAAATTCTCAGGAACCTTATAAATGATAAATCATCTAACCGTTTTGAGAAAATTACAATAAACTTTTTTTTTTTTTTTTTTGGCCACCTGTCCCTCCGACTCCGTACGTTTCAAAAATCCTCACAGGTGAGCATTTTAATCGAGGTTTTGAAAGGCTCTCCCAAGGGGAAGGAGACCTGCATCAGGTGGTTACTCGGTACTACTGATAAGGTACCAACACCAGCTCCCTGAGGCTGAGAAGCCAGTGAGATGCTTCATCTTTTCTCCCGAAGGACAATAATGGAATCACTGTAATCCAGATCCCAGGGCCAGAAACAATCTGAGGCTTCACTCATGCCCCCCTGGGCCCCCCTGGGGCACAGGCCTCGAAAAAAGGCAGAAAGGGTCTACCCTAAGAATTAGAACAAAATTGCACTGACCTACATTCTAGAAGAGAATCTACACAACACCCGTTCCAAAAGTAGTCACAGGGTACGGAGATGGTCGGAGCATCTTTGGAGGCCACCTGCGTGGCTGAACCCGAGTCTAAAAGCTTAAGTGCTAAGCCTCACCAGACCCGCTTTTCCCCGCAAAGCAAGGCTTCGGGCGAAAGCCGAGAGGCTCCGGGGGGCAGCGGCAGGGGAGGGGCTCGGCGAGCAGCGGCGCGGGGACGCGAGCAGGGGCGCGCGAAGGCAGAAGGAAGCATTCCCTCACACAAAATGGTGGCGCTGACGCGGAGGCCGGCGCACCTGGTGGCGCGCCCCACGCCCTCCGGGGGCCCGGTCGGCCGGCCGCGGGCAGCTGGACACCGCCCCGGGCCGGGCCGGCTGGCGTGGGCCTGCCCCGCCGCCGAGTCCGTAGGGCGCCGGGCAGCTGGCCGCCCGCGGGGGCGCGGGGGCGCGGGGGCGCGGGGTCCGAGGCGGGGGGCGTGGGACAGAGCGAGGTAGCCTCGGCCGCAGCCCCCTCCCGGGACCGGCGTCACACTCACCTCGGACGCGCCAACGGAGCTCGGGGAAGGAGGCGGAGCCGCGGAATGAATGGAGCCGGCGGCTGCTCTCTGGCGACCTCCGACCAGCCCCCGGCCGCGCCGCTCACAGCTGCCCGCGCGGGTGAGGCGCCTCCCCTCACCCGGGGCGCCCGGCTCCTCGTCGGCTGGTCGGCCGCAGCCCACCGTGCCCTCCGCCGGCGTGACGCACTCGCGCCGCAGCGCCTCCAGCCTTTGCCGCCGCGCCGCGCCGGCGCCCACCGCGAATCCCCCCGCCCGCCCGCGCGCGCCGCACGGCTCCTCCTCGGCGCCGGGGACGCCGCCCTGTCTCCCTCCCGGCAGCCCGTCTGGCTGCCTCCCGGCAGGTACGAACTCGGCCTGCAGGGGTGCGCCCCTCGGCCCCAACGACGCCCCCTCTGCCCGCCCGGCCGGCGTCACAGGGCAGAACGCGGCGCCCCACTCAGCGCTGGGGCTCGGTATTAAAGAGTGACCTTGGCTTAGGTATAAAAACAGGTACAAGCTGTCCGGACTACGACGCTGAATTTGCGTACTGCTTTCATGTTAACATTCGCAGAATCCCGTTTGCACGCCCCAAACCGAGTTCTCCAACCCAGGGGGCCTACGGGACGGGAATGCTGAGGACGCGGGCGGGACCTTGGGCCTCCCCCCCCCCCTCCCCACACTCCCCCGCCACCTTCCTACTAAATCCACTGGCGCCTTAGGAGCTTGCAGGAGAACAGCGAAGGCGAACACTCCCTTCTCAGTCTGAACCAGCCCTGGAGCCCTGACTTCCATCTTTAAGGAAGCACCAAATTCCTGCGTTGACCTTTTCCTTTTCAGAAGAGAGCACAGGGAAACTAACCCTGATCCAGAAGGACGGGCTCCCCACTCCTTTCCCCCTTCCTCCCATTCCCACCATCCAATTTAATGTCCTGGCCCCTCTTGCTAATTTCACTCCCGGGGAACAAAAATAAGCTCTTAACTATTTAAAGCGTGGTAGATTTTCAAAAAAGTAATGTATGACGTGATTTAAATACACTTAATATATTTACTTAATATGTACTTAAATATACATATATTGAGAAACAGTTCTATATTAAAGTAATTTTGACTACTTGAGCTCTGGAAAATGAATTTATCCAAGAGTCATAGTACTTTTCTACAAATCGAGTAAATCTGAAATTGCTTTCTTTCCTTGAAAATATTTAGTAATCACAAAACCAACCTTTCACGAATTAACTAATAATGAGCTCAATAAATACTTAAAAAAATACTTGTTCATAGAGATTTATTTTACCCAGATTTTTAAAAATCAAATAGACTTTTCCACCTCATGTTGCACAAAACACTCAATCTCACATTCGTTATGTTTAATTTGTAATATTTAATTAACAAAAATCCTAAATATTGTACATCAAACACCATTTTTACCAACTTAATGAAACTAGATTGCATTGAACAATTTGGAGAGTTGGATTCTAGCCAGAGCCAACCTGGAATCAACTGAATTATTTAACTTTTGAACTTAAGGTATTTCTAGAATTCTATATAAGTAGGAGTTCTTGGGGTAATTGCAAACAATTATGTTTTTGGAGAAGATGTTCCTTTTTGGGGTCATTAGACCCTAAAGGTGTTGAAGTCACAGGGCTGATTATAAATCTAGCCACGCATCTTGTTTATATTGTCTGAAATGCATGAGTGTAAATGGTTTTCAGCTATTACTTTTTGAAGTGGGTACTTGTGAGTTTTCACCCCCCAAAATCTGACCACTCTGGTAGGAGCCAGAACTACTCCCACCAACCCCATAAAAGAGAGAGTGCAAGGGTAGCAACCATCCAGACAGCTAAACCCAGCTTTCTTCCTGTGACAAGCACCCTCTCTGGTAGACTCACTGAAGAAATGCTCTCCTACCCGTGCAGGAGTGCCTTGGGAGACACTGGCTTCATCCTCTTTTCTCTACTTGCAGCATGATGCACCTTCCAGTGTTTTAAGAGGGGGGTGGGAAGAGGGGAGGGGAAGTCATCATTTACTTTTCTCTTTGGCTGAGAAACATTAAATCTTGCCTGTGCATTTGCCCAAACTCCACTGGTCATGAACTCGTAGTGGGCAAAGCGCTAAAAAATGAGTATCAGATTAATACATGCTGTAAATCATTACTTAAATATTTTGAGATACGCTTTGAAGCTTTTGCCTGAGAGTTTTATGGAGAATAAAAGGAGTATTGCTTTAGATTTTGTTGTTGCCTATACTTGCTTTTTTTTGTTGTTATGAGCAGAAGGAACATATTAAGAGTTCTCATTTCATTTTTAGTGTATGTTTAAAGCAGAGTAGAACCATCTTGAGAAGTTTGCCAAAACACTGGATTGGGAGGTTATGGATACAATTGACCCAGATAAGAGTTCTTAAATTGCACTGGAATAAAGGAATTCCTAATGGCTGTGATAATGACTGTTTTTGACTGTTAACAAGTTGCCAACCATCCTATTCACTTCTTTGTGGAAATTAATTTATCTAACACTCGTAATCATCCTGCAAGTTAATATACTGATGATATCACCACTTTACCTACAAGGAAATTGAGGCACAGAGAAAAGCTAAGTAATATACTGCTGGTCACACAGCTGATGGCTCCAGAGCACACTCTAACCAGTATTCTATGCTGTTTTTCATATGCACAAAATCCTATGCCATATATGTGATCGATTTTTGCTTTTGAAATCCTAACACACAACAACCATCCCGTACTTTTATGTTTAAATGCTTTCTTATATGTAGGAGCATTTTCTAGACATGAAGAGACAATTAAATCCTTAGTAAGAAAAAAAAATGTATAAGACCTCTTCTGTATAAATCTGTTAGTTTTTGCAAAGCACAGTCCTTTAACATCTTTTTAAGGTAAATTGTTCTCCAAGATTTTTTCAGGTTCTAGAGCACAATTTAAGTTTATATTTATTTAGTGAGTGGAAGAAACATTTCTTCAAAATACTCACCATCTTCAACCCTCCATTAGGATTTAAAGGGGTAAAATTAAGATCATGCTATATGTTTTAAATTCATAAAGTCACATGAGGCTTAAATGACTGGGATAGCCCAGGGACTTGTATCAGCTAATGTCAGTCAGGGCAATATGAAAGGGGAAAGGCATTCTTTCCTACTGGCACTAAAAGAACTCCATATCCTGTGACGTTTTATTTCCTCCCTTGATGTAGAAAATATGTCACAGGAATGCTTTCAAGATTAAAAGCAGCATTTTGATGACACTGCTGCATCTCCAGATTTTGAATTCCTGAGTGATACTATGCACTGATTTAAAAAAAAAAAAAAAATTTAACCCCAAAGAACAAGAGAACAACAGGTTTCAAGAATCCAGTTACACTGGTTTTTTTTTCTAGTTTGGTTTGTCCTAATATGAAATAGAAGTTTCGTTTGGATTTAAGAGAAATAAGATGATATTTTTCATATAACTAATAAAATATTACATATATATTTATTAGATCCAAGGCAGATAACTGCAAGTTGCCTAGTCAATATCCATTCTCCTTTTTTCTCTGATGAACCCAATGTTGTTCAGAGTGGCAATATGCCCATCTAATCACATTTTCTTCCCCAGGCTCCTTTGCAGCTGGGATAGCCAGATATTTTGCAATGAGATATAAGATTATTAGGTATGGTGTCCATGAAACCTTTTTACTCTGATCAGAATGAATAGACTCGGCTAGCATATATCTTTGTCTTTGCCATTTGTGCTTTTTTCTTCTTCCTGCCTGGAAAGGGGACTTGAATCTGAATCATGGCAGCCGTCTTGTGGCTGTGAGCTGCTATGAGAATGGAATCTGTGCATTAAGTGTACCAGAGCCAAGACAGAAACCTGAGACAATGATGACAGTCCAGACTGTCTACCTCTAGTCTCTCTGCTACCTGCCAACAAGTGCAACCTAACTGAAATTTAAAGTTAAGCACTATCTCCTGACGTAGCTAGAAGACACCCACACTCCGCTGTAACGTGTACCATCCATGTAGGTACCCGTCCTTGATTCTGCTGCTGTGCTTCGCAGAAGTCAGTTATTTGAGACTTACTTCCCTAGAATTTGATTATGAAAACACATCAATCCTGACTATGAAAAGGTTATATTTAAAGGTACATTTGATTTTCCACAATTCACACATGACTTCAGTGTTTCTAAGATCTAGAAGAGGACACGTAATTGTAGTAGTCTAAAAACAAAAAGTTATCACCACACTACATGAGGAAAATGCTTCATTAAATATGTAAGTGTATATTAAATAACATACATATATAATTACATTATTTTATGTGAATTAAAATAATTGTGTATTTTATTTTGAATTAAAAACCGGAATCAGGATGTAGAAAGGGATCATAAAATTAGAATAAGGGGTGTGTACTTCATAGAAAATAACATGATAATATAAACATGAAAATGTGAATGTATTACCCATGAAATTTATTCCTGAAATATATCTGAAGGTACCTTCTAGAAAGAAAAAGTTATACCCATGAGTATATCACTGATGCATTTTCTAAAGAAAACCAAAACATAAAAATACCATGAATGACTAATAATATATTGCTATTAATCAAAGGAATGAAAATTTGTTACCTATCATATAGCAGGCAAGACAAGTGTTATTTTTAACTGCTAATAACTGTAAAGTGATAGAGCAGGAATTTGGCGGTTGTTCTGAATTACTCTAGACTTATCTATATTGCTTTCAACTAGCATATATCCAGCTTGTAGAAAATGTTTGTATTAATACCCTCTCATCTAATATGTACACATTTGTTAATTCAATACATGCCTTTTGAAAGGTCTATATGAGAGATAACTGTGCTAGCTGGATCCTGAGATGTGATAATGTGATGAATAGATTAGGCAGAGTTCACAAGAAATGTATGGCCTGAAGGACAATGGCTTATGGGGGAGCTTAGAAGATAATGGGGGTATGGCAGAGGGTGGGGTATCAAAAAATGAGAAACAGGCAGAGCTAATGAAACCCATCCTACTCAGTCATGGTAAGGAGTATGGACTCAACCCCAGAGACAATGGGCAGTCATTTAATAACTTAGGTTTCAGAGTAACATGACTACATTTACATGTTAGCAAATTTTCTCAGGATGCAAAATGGAAAGTAAAAAAAAAAAAAAAGACTGGAGGCAGAGAGCTAATTGTGGAACTGGTTAATCAATATAAGGGATGGCAATCTGGTGTAGCAGTCACAGTGAGAATGAGGATGAAAAGTCAATGAACTCTAAAGTTCAAATGTGAAAATAGAATCAACAGGTTGTGGCAAAATGTTCAGCATAAAAGAGAAGAGAATCAGGACCACCAGGTTTCTGGCTTTAACCGTAGTGGGGCAGCTTACTGAAATAGAGAAGTAGAATGGGGTGTGATATTAAAGGGGGGATATCTGGAATAGTGAGATTTTAGGACTGGTGTTTAGGGAAGATACCTAGATTGAAAGTTTGGATAGGGAATTATCAGCATAGGGATGGTAACTGAAGCCTCAGCGTGAGTAAGCTTGCTGGGGAAGAATGGAAGAGAAAAAGCACAGTCAAAAATTTAATAAGGACCATAAAAAGATCCAGGATGGGAAACAGGGGCATGACCAGAGAAATAAAAGGAGAGTAGAGTGTCCTAAAAGCCAAAAGAAAGAGGGAGTCAAATCATCAGTGGAGTTAAATGCGGTCTTCAGAATTTACCCAAAGAAGCTAATTATGGATGATAATAAAGATTTGCCTACAAGACTGTTTCAGTTTTGTTTGTAATAGGAAACTACTAGTAGTAGGAAAAGGGCTGTGAAGCCCACGATTTGTGAAATAAGGGTTGATACATCCCATACAATGGACTGTTAGTCTGAAGATCACATTTCTGAAGAATATTTGACTTGGAGAAATGTTTAGAGATGACAGTGTTTAAAACATATGATCCTACTTTTGCTGTAAAGTGTATGCTTACTTTTACAGATCTATTCAGAGAACCTAGAGACCATAAGGAAATACATTGAATTGTTGAAAAGTACACCAGAAAGAGGAAAGACTGGGTAGCAGGATTACTGGGTAAGTGATTTGTATTTTATTTATATTATTTGTCTCATTTTCCATAATGAACATATAGTCTTTTTTAAAAAAGAAACATTTTAATGGGCTCTTGGTTAAGGACACTATAGCATATAGCCCATAGTATGAAGCAACTAAAGATTCTACCTATGGAAATTAGGCAGCAACATGAAAAAAATGTGTGTGCTAAAACATCAAATTATAGCAAATTTCACAGAAAGAAGCAGAAGAACTGGGTAGAAGAACTGCAGAGAAAAGCAGCATACCACTTAAAGGAAGTAAAGACAGATTTTATTGATCAACTACTGCAGCAGAGGAGAGTTAAACACAAATCCTAATTTGTGCGGAGGTACTGGGTACTTTAAAAAGGAGAATGAGTGGGTGGGGAGGAGGAGCAAGAGGAGTTCAAGCAGTTAGAGAAGTGAAAACTTACTAAAAGTGGGTTAGTGTCAATGTAATTAGATCATCTCAGTCTACTAACTAGAATTTATCCATTAATTTCCTATCTTTCCACAGAAACTGGGAGACAGAAACCCTATACTTCCTGATTATCTCTCAAAGTGATAGCTTTCTGGTCTTAGTCCTGGCTTGTAGGAGAGACATCTCAAAGGGACAGAGGAAGGACTTAACAATTGTAAGTGAAAAATAAATAAATAAATAAACGCTCTAAGAAAAGAAAGTCAAGAACCTGTCATTCAGATGTTGGCTGGACAGATGGTCATCCTTGTGGCAGCCTTGCGATTCTCAGACAGGAACTTAAGGGGGTAGGTCATCCCAGGGCCTGCTAAACAACATTCTAGGGTTTGGTCACGTCTGTTCCTACGAGGTGTAGATGGAGTCTGCTCAGAGTTTTTGCAGTTCTCGGGGTCAATGTGTCAAAAAGTGGGGACCCACCCAGGAGAGGCTGAGTATGTCTTCTTCCTGCATAACTGGTGAAGGCCTCTGTCCATTAGTCTCAAAATAAATGAGTCCCTGTGTTTTAATCCTTGCCCGCGACCCCAGCAGACAATTTGTGGATGAAGAAAGCTCCTGAAATGCACATCATAGTGTATTCCATTCTTCAAACACAGCTGGCCCTTGTACGAGGCCACACCCCAGAGGGGGCATAAGAAAAGACTGCCCAGGCTCTGTGTGCCAAGTCAGCACCCTAATTCATCAGCCAGAAGAGGGGTGCCATTTTTCAATTGGTCTGTCCTGACGAAGTAACTTTTAAAAATGAAGCCAAATGTCCTCCAATGCTAAGATAATCCAAACTGCATTAGTATTAGTAAGTACACTTCCACATGGGCAAGCAAAGCCAAGGTAATTTGGGAGCAGCATTGGTGGGGCCCTGTAAAAGCACACACCTTACTTGAATTGAGTGAATTTCAGCACATAATCTGGGTTTGGGGTAGCACATTTCACACTATGAAAACATTGTTATGCAAACACTGTGTCAATCAAAATGTATATAGTACTTACAATTGGGTTTCCTAAAGATACAGAAGCATAATAACTGCTCCCCCACCCCGATGCACCCTCCTACCCACCCCTCCAGTACCTACACCACCATTTACAGTTATTTACTGATTTAGACAAATATTGCTAAGCAGAGGCAGTAACATGTCAGCTTAGTTCCCTGAACAAGGGATTTGATTAGCAGCTACATTCTGTCCTGCAGATAATGCTGGAACTAAACATGCTTTCAAAGTAACTAAGCATATGGAAGCAGTGGATGTAATCAAGAAAAACAAAGGAAAGAAAGACTACTTTACTCCATCTTTGAAACCAAAATCACACAAAAACCTATGAAACTCTAGATAGTCAAGCTGAAGGAGGGCAGGGAGTGGGGCAGTGGGAGAGGGTGAAGTGATTAAGTAAAACACTTAGATTTTTATACATGGAAAGGAACAAAAAGAGATAAACTTTCAACCCAAACAAAGCCATATCCGGCTGTGAAAGGCTTGTGCCAAAGCTTAGGACTGTCTTCTGCTTCTCCCACATTAAGGCTAAAACAATACACAATGTCTCTCAATTTGTCCCTTTGGCCTTGGCTTGAAAATGCTACAATGGAACTGGTTAGAGCTGGGCTGGGGGTGGGGTGGGTCTAGGCCTTCAGAGTCGGACAGGCTCCCTTTTGCTCTCAGTATTATGATGGTTGTCCAGTGTGGGTATTGAAAATGTGGACTTTTGAGTTTCTTCCCTGTAAAGATTTAGTCCAGGAAATGTAGAATGGAACCAAGGAGTGTACATTTTAAATAAACACTAGAGGTACTATATAATCAAAACTCTAGATGGCGAGATTATTAATACCACAGAGAAACTGAGATGAAACAAAGTCATTGTCTAGGGCAAAGTGAAGTTATTGAAACTTCTTGCTTTTAATTTTGTCTAAAAATCTAAGATTTGCAGGAAAGTGTATAAGGTCTCTAATGTTAAACATAGAGTCCCATGAATTTTTAATGACACCTGGAAGCTACTACCCAAATCAGATATGACACATTTCCAACATGTTAGCCTCATACCTGGCTCAGTCAGTGTCTCCCCAGAGATAAATATTCTGACACCTGACATCATGGATGTTCCTGTTTTTGAACTTCATGTAAATGGAATAATATAGTGTGAACTTTTTTATCTGGATTTTTTTTGCGTGGCAGACTCATCCATGTTGTTGACAATAGAAGTAGCTTCTTTTTTATTTCTGTACCATAGTCCATTGTATAAAAATGTCATAATTTGTTTGCCCCTTCTCCTATTGATAGGCAATCAATCACTTAGATCAGCGTTCCCTTATGAAGTTTAGGATCAGTTTTTCCATTTTTTCAAATAAGGCAAGTGGATTCTTAGATGGATTGCAGATTGAAACTCTGTAGATTAATTGTAACCTTGACAATATTTTATCTTCCGATCCATTAACAGGAGATTTTTTTTCTTTACTTAAGTTTTCTTTATTCTACTTTTCTAAGTTTTCAGTGTGAAAATTTTGTACTTCCTTAGTTAAACTTATTTCTGTTTGACTCTTTGCCGTACTATCACAAATGAAATTGTTTTCTTAATTTACTTTTTAGATTGTTAATATTAAAATTTAACTGATTTTTGTATATTGATTTTATATCCTTCTACTCTGATTAACTTGTTTATCAGCTCAATGTCTTTTTCATGAATTCTTTGAAGTTTCCTTTGTGTAAGATCATGTCATCTACAAATTTTAAAAGTTTCATTCGTCCTTTCTGATCTAGATCCTTTTTGTTTCTTTTTTATCCTAAATGTCAAGGCCATAATCTCCACTACAATGTCAAATAGAAGGGATGAAAACAGACATTTTTGTCTTATTTCTGATGTTAGGGAGAAAGGATTCAGTCTTTTATCATTAAGTGTGATTTTAGCTGTAGGTTTTTCATAGATTCCCTTTTCTAGACTGAAGAAGTTCCCTTCCTTCTTATTTTGTTGAGTGTTTTTATCATGAAAGAGTGTTGCATTTTGCCAGATGTTTTCTTCTCTGTTGAGATGATCCTGTGGTTTTCCTTTATTTTTTTAATAAGATGAATTACAATGATTAACTTTGATATAGTAAGCCAACCTTGCATTCTTGGGATAAATCCCACTTGGCAGTGGTACACAATTATTTTTATCTGATGATTCATATAGCTTTCTAGTATTTGTTGAGGATGCTGGTATCTGTGTTCAGAAGTGATATTGGTCTGTAGTTTTCTTGTAGTGGCTTTGTCATCAGAGTAAGACTAAACTCACTAAATGACCTAAAAGTGCTCCCTCTTCCTCTTGCAGAGTTGGCAGAGTTAATAACTTTTTTTAAAAAATATTTGATAGTATTCAGAAGTGAAGTTGTTTGTGCGTGGGCTCTTGTTGTGTCGGTAGTTTTTGATCACTAATTTAATCTCTTTACTTGTTGTTGGTCTCCATATTTTCTATTTTTTGAGTTATTTTTGATATTTGTGATTTTAGGAATTTGTCTATTTTATCTAGGTTACAAAATTTGTTGGCATAAAATTGTTCATAGTATTCATTTATAATTACTTTTATTTCCTAAGGTCAGTAGTAACAACCCTCTTTCTTGAGTTTAGTAATTTGAGTCATCTCTCTTTTTGTCTTGCTCAGTCCACATAAAGTCTTATCAATTTTATTGACCTTTACAAAGAACCAAATTTTAACTATGTTGATCTTTTTGTTTTTCTCCATGTTTCGTTCATTTTTTATCATTTATTTCATTCTTCATGCCTTGGATATAATGTGCTCTTTTTTAAAAATTTCTTAGGGTGGTAAGTTAGATTATTGATTTGGGATCATTTTTTTTAATGTAGGTATTTACAAGTATAATTTTTCCTCCCTTAGCATCTGATAAGTTTTGGTATACTGTATTTTTGTTTTTATCCTCTTCAAAGAGGTATTTTTTTTAATTATTGTTGGAAATTCTTCTTTGACCCATTGGTTATTTATCATTTAGTTTTCATATATTTGTGACTTTTCCAAATGTATTTGTTATTAATTTTTAATTTCACTTCATTATCATCAAAAGCACACCTTGTTTGATTTCAATCTTTCAAAATTATTGATGTTTGTTTTTATTTTTATATGATCTGCGCTGGAGAATCAGCCAGGGACACTAAAGAAGAATGTATATTATCTGCTGTTGGATGGACTGTTCTAGATATATATACATACATATCTGTTAAATTTAGCTGAGTGTTGTCGAAGTCTATTTCCTTGCTGTTTTTTTTTTTTTTCCAAGTTACTCTATCCATTCTTGAAAGTTGAGTATTCAAACTCAACTATTAGCATTGAATGACCTATTTCTCTACTCAATTCTACCAAATTTTATTTCATGTCCTAAAGGAGTAGTTTTAGGAAAATATATGTATATAATTGTTAGGTCTTTCTGATTATTTTATCATTACAAAATGCTCCTGTTTCTCTCTAGTAACTTTAAAGATTACTTTAATATTAGTATAGCCATGTGGCTGGAATTTACTGTTTGCTTAGTGTGTCTTCTTCTCTCCTTTTAGTTTGAGCCCATTTATGTCTTTGAGGAGTATGTGCTCATTGGCCACCTGAATATCCTCTTTTGTCCCCTGTGCAAGTCTTTGCCTGTCTTTGATCATAATTCATGTCTCTTTATTATTGACTTGTGGTTCTTTATATGTTCTAGATGCAAGTCCTTTGAAAGATACATTGTTCAAATGCCTTTTCCTGGTTTGTAAATTCTTCACTCTTTTACTGGTGTTATTGAATAGTTAATGGAGCTCAATTTATCAAAATTTTATTTCTATTTTTTGTGTGTGTCATGTTGAAGAAATCTTTGCTTACTTGGAGTGTCTTTTTGTTTTTTGTTTTTTTTAACAGCACTATTATGGCAATGACTGACTAATACATTAAGTCTTGCCAACTTGTCTCCACAGCAGTTGTATAGTGGCACTTCACTGGAATCAGCAGTATTTTAGCATTCCATTACTCCTTGCCCATCCCTCCCTCGTCAGACTCTCAAACTGAGAGGCCAATAGAGGTAAAATATATTCCTATTGTGGTTAGAATGTGCGTTTACCTAATTACTGTGAGACTGGCAATATCTTCATCAGTTTGTTGACCATTTTGATTTATATATCTGTTTATTAACTGCTCATTTCATGTATACATATGTTTATATGTTTGAAAGATCCCAGAAGAAGTTTAAAAAAAGGAAAAGTAAGGTACAGAACAATGGATGTAGGGGTACACGTGTGTGTGTTTACATATACACAGTATAGATAGATTTATGTTTTACATGCATGGTATGTTTTTGAAAAAATATGAAATAAGGTTGAAAGAAAGAAATAAAAACAAAATGACAAAGTTTATTATAACTTGTCAAACTTTTCAGGGAAGTTCAAAAAAGTGAAAAACGTAACAATAAAGCTCTTGATGTATGAATTTTGTGGGAAGAGGAGTCCAAACATTGCTAGAATTTGGGTGGAAATGAGGAGACCCAAAAAGTCAGCTCCATGGTCAAGTGTGATCCATTTCAGATGAATCCACTTGAAGTCTTTGTCTCTCTGTCTCTGGTAAAGGTTGCAGAGGACATGGCCTTGGGGCAGAAGTCAATGGACTAGATCCGTAAAACTTGAACCTAGCTGCTCTCTAACTTCATGGGGACCTTTTAAAATAGGAGCCTAGGTTCCACTTTCAGACCTATTGAACCGGAATCTCTGGAAATGGCTCTGAGACCTTTTTGTTTTAACTCCCCAAGTGATTTTTACAAGTAGACAAAAGTGAAATTCCCCAAAGTAGACGCCAATATGCAGAACATTGAATTATCCTCTTTACAGAAAGAAGCATTTACTTTTTGACACAATTATTACCATCAAGTTTTTTTAAGTGTAATAAAATCAGGAAAAATGTATAGATTTATGATAAACTATATCAACAGAAAAGGGGAAATTATAGCACTAAAAGCATTAAAAGGTTTCCATTTAATGGGAAACTGCACATATGGGGAATCTATACATATGTGTTTATTTTAATGTGCAAAATCAAAGTTACTGCAATAAAATGTTTTAAAAAGGGTTTCCATTTCAAACTATGGTTCTTTTGAATGATTTTCATTCAAAGAGTGTCTATTAGGATTCAATGGTTAAATGGTAGAGAAGTTTAAAACAAGTGACATATGCGGGGGGAGGGCACATTGGTGGAATAGCTGTGATTTCTGCCACCTGTTAGGTCTGACTGAGTATAGTCTATGTACATCCCAAGAACCCGGGTTCACATTACGGGGCTAGGGAGAACAACCAAGATGAAAAACTGAAAAATAAAATAAAGTTAAAATAATGCTTCTTCTTCCTTTCTCTTTCTGCCTGCTTGCTTGTTCATATTCATTCCTGCTTGTATCTTTCCTTTAAAAAAATATGGACCACTAGATTGTACAGAGAAGAGTAGAAATGCCTACAGGTTGCTGAAAAAACAAAAGAAAAAGAATCAATGACATTCAGGGTGTCCCCTGGTGGCACATCAGTCTAGTGCACCTTGGGATCCGGCCCACGTACATGCCAAGGTCCTGAGTTCAAGACCCGGAACCAGGAAAACAATCAATGTACATAGCTCAATAAAAAATAAATAAAATGCTGCATCCACTCCTCTCTTCCTGCCTCTTTCCTTTGAAAAAAAAAGAATCAATGACATACAAAGCCTTATGCTAAAACTGGGAAATTTTTTTTAATTCTAGGAAATGTCTCTTAACCTCAAAGTTGCTATAATCTGGTTGAGAGAGGTAAAGAACTATTGGTAGACCAAGGTAGAAAGCAAGTCCATACTTGAAGAAACAAAGTGCATGGGAGCACTAAGTGGTAACTCTAGTCAGGAGGCTGGGTATAGGGGAGAGGGTGCTAAGGGGGAGTTGGGAGACACAGTTGGGGTGGGTTACAGAGACACTCAGATTCGCACTCAGTCTTGAAGGATGAGTAGAATTTTAGTAGGTGGAGAAGTTAGGAGGAGCAGGTTCCGGATTTGGAGAACAGTTGGAGCAAAGCCTTAGCAATGAAAGAGAACATCTGACCCACACCTTATTTCTCCACTCCTCCTGACTGCTTTCCAGCCCATAACCGCCTCCACCCTCTGAGGCCCAGGTCTCTTGAGGTAAAGCCCCCCCACCCCACACACACTGCTGCCACCATTCTCTTATTTCCATAGAACATAGGATATTTGATTAAGAAATTTTCATCATTAGTCTGCTTCTAAATAACACTCCCTACATTTTTATGCTTTTGAAAAGTTTATATCAAACTCAAATAATACTAAAGGCTATAAAGTAAGAAATAAAAGTTCTCCCTCCAAACCAGCCCTCAGAGATAATGATTAATAGTTTGGGCAGGTATCCATTCAACCTCTCTATCTCTCTCTCTCTGTATATATATGTGTGTGTATGTATGTATGTTGATTGATATAGATACATAGATATGTATATATACATGTATATTACATACACATAATATATGCATGCATTTATAATATTCTTTATAGATACAAATCAGACTATATCTGTATCTACATATATGTTTATGTATAGATCTGTATATACATACTTTGTGTAAGTATAGTAAACTAAGCAATTGTTTGTATATACCACAGGGATAGAGAGGAAATTTCCCTTTATCTCTGAGTTCTCTGGTGACTGGTTGAGAAATCAAGTTACTATCAGTCAGATTACTAATCTGAAAAGGACAAATTTAATTGCATACATATGGAGAATCTACCTGGATGCAGAAATCTGTAAAAATCTCCTGGATATAGATTCTAGAGCCAGTGGGACAAACGAGGCTACATACATCCTCAACTAAGAAATGCAGCAGGGGTGTGGGGCTTCAGAGAGGGGGCGGTCTCACAGGACAAGGAGAGAATGGCTCAGATGATGCATATGATACAGACGAGATGCTCTGCAAGTAGATGTTTGTCCTACTACATAGATAGGTTTCTTGGGTAGAAAGGCTATTGCTGGTAAAAATCTAATTTTGGATAATAGCCCCAATTTTCATTCTTCTAGGTAGCTAAGGGGAGGCCTTTGCTATATTTATATACATATTTGATATATTAATAGATTATCTAATGTCTCTAAACATAGATATTCATGTACATGTTTATTGAGGGGTGGGAGAGTGTGTGTTTATTCTCCAATGTGTGGGTTGATTTTTTTTTTAATTATTTAAAAAATGAAGTGCTCCTTTACCTAAAACTTTTTGTTAACTCCCCATCATATGCCAGGTGAAGCCCAAGTGTCTAGCATGTTATTCCAAGTCCGACGTGGTCAGGTCACTACCTACTTCTGCAGCCACTCTGGTCTCTTTGCACAAGGGTCTACAGTGTGGGAGCCAAAGAAAGAATGGCCCTCCTGAGCACGTTCTTTAAAGCTGAGGTCCTTACAGCGATTATTTTCAACATTAATATGACCTGTTGGGGCGGTAATGAAAAGACTTTAGGGGAAGCAGTGTGAAAGCGAGATTATGAACATGCAGAGAGAAGCCGAATGTCTGTTTTACGTGCTCCTTCCCTCACTCTGAGGAGACAAAGCCCTCCTGCTCCAGTCTGACACTCCTGTGTTAGGACTTGGCCTTGACACTGCTGAAGTCACATTAAGACATTTTGTGTGTGTTTTTTAATTCAAGTGACTTAGATTTACAAAATGGTATAGCTTCAAATATGCAGATTCACTATTCATCAAATATGTAGTACACCCTGCCTACCAGTAACTTTCCAGTAGTCCATACTGAGCTTTATAAACTCTCATAGCTCCTTGAATAAGCCCAGCAGTTTCACGTCTCTGTGCTTTGCACCTTTTCGTGCCTTAAACTATAATCTCCCCACCTGCCACAGTCTGCTAGGCAAACACTAATCATCTTCCAAATCTCAACTCATGGGCAGTTGTGTTTTCTGTAATGAGGCTACAGTGAGACAGTCTTCATCCAGTGATTAAAAATCAGGCTGCTACAGAATGAAACAAGCAAACCACGGGGGTGATTAGCGTCCTGGAGGAGGAAAAGAAGTGTTTGCAGCACAGGCAAGTGTGCATATGTATGCAACTGAAGAATTTAGAATCTCTCCAATTTCCAAAAAGGAGAGAGTATCGGGTAATCTCAGGGAGAGAATATGGACATAACTATAATTTAGTCACTAGAAATACAATTAATTGTATGTGCCTTGTTCAGAGTTAAGATCCTGTGAAAATAAAGGTCTGACTAACGCAGGAAGCTGGATGGACTGTGGGACGGGGAAGGGGAGTTGTCCAGACACAGGCTGGCCGGGGCACACAGTTTTCATGGTGTTTATAAGTCTATCTCATGAATCAATTATCTCCTATTGGTAAAAATAAAGGTAGTTTTCAACAATTCTAGCAATTCTAAACACTGTTCACTGGTCATTCTTGACCAGGCCTCCTTGTGTTCAGAGCTCGTATTTTCTAGGGTTTATGTTGATGAGTGCCATTGCTAGTACATAAAGAATGGATCTGTTCTACTTCACTAGATTTGGTTAAATTGTTCTGCAAAGGAGTTGTGCCAACTGCTGCCCAGCAACCAGTGTGATCGTGTTTCAGTTGTTATGCATATTTACCAGCACTTGGCATTGTCAGCTTTAAATGTTTGCTGATTGGTTGCAGTGAAAATGAAGTCTTTTTATTGTTCTGCTATTCACTTGTCTGATTGAGAATTTTTTATGTTTATTGACTATTTGAGTCTTCTATTTATATCCCTTTGCCCATTTTTCCATTGGGTTATTTCTATTTATTGTTTTTCAGGAAGTGTGTGTGTGTGTCTGTGTGTCTGTGTGTGTGTGTGTGTGTGTGTGTGTGTGTGTGGGAGATATTGTCCTAGTTCATGGCTTGTTTTTTTGTTTTGTTTTTTTTTGTTTCATGTCTTTTTGCTTATAAATACTCTCTGAGCCCCAACTTCCCCATATGTAGTATGAAGATAGTATTACTAAACAAGTTAATTTAAGTAACATACTTAGAACAGTGCCTAGCATATAGGAAACATGACACATGTATTATTATCATCATCATTACTGCCATATTTTGATGAAATATTTTAATTATTTTGCAGTATCCTTTAATGTTCAAATTTAGTAATCTTTTACTCTATGGTTTATGCCTCTCTGTATGAACACTGCTCCATCCTATGAGTGTTTTTACAGCTGAAAACTTTCCCTTCAAGCTCTCTGGAACCCACCATAATTGGAGAATAAAAAGCACACTTAAATAATTGCCTCTGTGTTTGAAAGAATTATCATGAATACCAAAAATATGTTTTATTTCACTTAATTTAATTAACTCTCTAACATAAGGCTTTATCATTTATATACTATATCATTTATATAATATAAGGCTATAGTATTTATATATTAGGCACATCTTGAAGGTTCTATATAGTATATTAATTTTTTTTGCGATTCTTTTTCCATTTTATTTCCTATGGTTACATTTTTTTCTTCAAATTCTGACATTTGACATATACAACAGAATTGTTCTTTCACTCACATCAAATCAGACCACAGGAGAAACATGAATGTTTTACTAAAGACCGTGTCTATTCAGTGAAGTAAGTTGATCTGCTGTCCTGTGAAATAAATCGTACACGTCACATTATCTTTGTCATCTTGCAATGTCATGGATGTGGTTAAAATCACTTCCAGGCCACTCTGTGCTCAACTATTCCCTTCTGCTCTATTGAAGACATTATAATCCTGGCTGGGAAGCTCTCACCGCCACAAAAGCAGTAGCAGTCTCTCTTTAGTGGAGATGCTGGCAAACACAGGGCAGCACTGTCCAAACTCATGGAAATCAAGATGGGCTGGAAGCCACAAAATTTAACTCCACAGGACAATCTAGATAGTAAATGCTGGGAAAGTTCCAAAGCTTCTTACGAGAAAAAGAACTTTGTCAACTTTCATTCGGCACCCCTGGGACTCCCTTCCATATGGAGTTCCTCAGAGACTGCAAGTGGAATTGTCTGTTATTCATTTAGTATCAGAAATCTAGCACAAAAAAGTGATACTCAGGGACAATCGCCTGTGTTTTCAGAAATTATTTTTGGCCATGAAATCATTACTCTCAGACGATATTCTTCAGAAGCTACTTTGATTGAAGTGGGAGAGAACATTCAGAACTTCAGTTCCTTTAAGAAACTTACATACTTACTTATTTCCAATAGTGAGAGCCACAGATTAGAGTACACGTCCCTTATTTTCCTAGCCAGGAAAGTCAACATCCAATTTAAATGTCATTTATAGCGTCAGCATCAATGTTTATCATTAGCACTTATGCATTCTATTCTTCACTAGGTCCTGCTTTTCTGTTACTATTTTCCTAATAGACAACTTATCTTCCAAGTGTCTGTCTTCAGGCCAATAATTCTCCAGAGTAGATTCAGAACCAACTGTCTTCTTAATATCTCAATATGGATATTTATAAGAATGTTACATTCAAAATGTCTAAAATGGTACTTCATTTCTCACCTAAAAGAAACAAACAAATAAAATCCAGTTCTTCCTCTCTGTATTTCCTAACTTCCAAGAATGTTAACCTCATCCATCTAAATGCCCAGGTCAGAAATATTGGTGATCCTTACAGCTTCTCTTTTCATCACTCTTTAGAGCTGTTATCTAACAGTGGGGCAAACAACGCTCAATTCTCAGTGACTTAACACAGTGGATGTTTATCTTTCATTGTGACTACAAATTAGAGCTGGGCCTCTGCTCCACTTTGTCACACTTCTTCTAGGCTCCTGGCTGATCGGCAGTCACTATCTGGAATTCTTATGGTTCCCACGACAGATGGAAAAGATCTCTGAAGGATTTCATTCTGGCAATTTAATGTGCAGCCTAGAAGCAACGCCCGCCACCACTGCTAGAACTGACCTCTGGTTCATCTCCCAACCACAGCAGCCAGGAACCCTGTTTGGTGTGCTGCCATGTGCCTAGAGGCGGCGAGCAGAAAAACTGAGATGCAGCATTAATAGTTACCACACGGTCTTAGGATGATCTCCCCAGAAGCAAACCCAAAAGAAGAGGATTCATGTGGAAATGAATAATTAGGAAGTGCTATCAGGAAAAAGCATTAAGAGAGACATGCAAGAGAAGTGAATCAAGTTATTTGACATCAAAGTCCTACAGAGGACAATCTAGGGCTCCAAGCCACAGAAGATTCTGGAAATTGTCATACCTCAGAGCAGTTGGGACCAGGACAAAGAAGCTGGAGTAGCTGTATTTCTAAAACCACAAGTTATTTGCTAGGGCTCTCCTCAGGGAGATATAAATCCCAGATACTACAGGTATTGTCTGTTGGCTGTGGTGGCACCATGTGAAAATGGTAAAGGAATGTGAAGGCATGCACACAGGGTTGATGCATCTGCCACCCCCACCCCACAATAATTAAATCACGGCATCCTACTCATTGTAGCTCCCAAGTAGTTCCTATTCTCTTATCTTCATCCCTGATGCCCCTCCTTGGGCACCCCTTGAACCCAGCATCCTTGAACTTCTGCGCGATTAGTTAGGATATTGATCTGTAGTCTCGAAATCTCAACCTAGTATTCACACTATAGGCAAATTGTTCTTTCTGATTCAGGTGGACTTTCTGATTCATGTGGTGACATCTCAATTTTGTCGTGCCTGCTTTCTAATCAAGATATACTCTCCATTTTTCATAAGAAAAAAATTAGGCTCAGAGAAGTGAAGTAACTTCCCAATGGCCAGTCGGTAGCTGGTAGAGCCAAAATATGTAAGAAGCTAGTATATATTCACTCTAAAACCTTTCCCATTATATTTCACTGTTTCTGGATCAAATTTAATTTACTCACCTTAGCCTGATGACTACCCAGGTCTGGACACTTCAAATTCAATGTGAAGCCAAATTTATCATCTTTCTTACCTCCCTTGCCAGATGTCCTGCTCTTTCTTGAGTGCCCAGTGTTATTAATGACCCTCCTGTCTTTTGGTGTCACGCTGGCTCTTCTTTCCTTATTTCGAGCTATTTATACAGTTACTGCACTTCTGGCTCCTAAATGCCCATCGCTGCAGGTATGGGCCCCAAGCTGCACTATACAGAGTACCTGACAAGTACCCATGTGTGGGAGGTCCTGGAGCTGAGCCCAATGAGGGCTCATTAGTAGTGGATATCATTCCAACAAGATCCTGTGCCAAGAAATGAGATCAGAATCCAGGAAATGAAGCCAAAGTTGGTCAGTAAGCTTGCCAAGTTGGAAGTTCTTGGACGCGGTTATAAGCAAAGGGAAATAAGCCAATGGAAAGGGAAAGATTGACTGATGACAGAAATGAAAGAAGCAGTAACAAATGGAGCAGGGTGTTAGGAAGGGGGGCACATAAAGGGATCACCATATGGCTCTTTGGAAATGGTTGACCCTGATGATTAGTGTCTTGAGGAGAAGGAGATTTAAACTTGGCATATAGTATGTGCTCAAAGAAGTACTGAAAGGTTTTAATGACAATATCTATTCCCTATGCCCTGGAGACAACTATTTTGAATTCATTTAGGTTTTAAAAATATACTTGGCATTTATCTTCATATTTTTAAGTAACATACTTATCCTTCTATTTCTTGACTTTTAAATTTGAAAATATTAACTTCCTTTTAGGTAGATAATGATTTGGTCTGTCATATTCCCACCTGTCATTTCCACTCTCCTTCTCTGGGATACAAATTTTTAGATGTCAACAGTCAATGTATTATTACAGTCATGGAAATACAGTTTAATGATTATCTGGTTCATTATAATAGGCTATCTTTTACAACTTTTTTCCAGGAATTGATTTTGAAAATTCTTTCTGTGTACCTGTCTTTAGTGCTTTCCCAAAATACCCTCAGTATGTTTTTTTCTTTCCCACAATACTCAAATTAGTTAATCAAAATTTCTTCTTTTTTTTTCCTTAGAGGCCTCTCTCCCATAGACTTCATCACAGCCTCCCCCCACACCCCCACACCCCCTACCCTCTGGGCAGTTTGCTTTAAAGCCCTGGTGTGTGTCATTCTGAGAGTTCCCCTCTCCTATCAAATTACTCTACAGTTGGAGTTTTTTTTTCCTGGATTTCTTCTCTGTATTTGCTACGGACTCTAAAAAAGGAGACTGTTATAACCTACTAACACTCTTGAGACATAGTTTGGCTGGGTCTTTTTAAAAAGCATTATTCCATTATCTCCAGTGGTGGGAAAAGTCTCATACTATTCAGATTCCGATTGTTTTAGTTGCTACTAGCTGGTCTCTGGAAGCTTTCAAGATGGCCTCTTTATTCCTAATGTTCTGGAGTGTCAGGGACATGTCTCCTTGTGGAGATTTTGTTATTCATTATGCTAGACACTTAGAGGGCCTTTGAACTTGGAAGCTCTATGTCATTAGTTCCAAGACTTCTTACACTTTTCCCTTGGCAAATTTTCTGTCTTCCATGATCTTTTTTTCTATGATTCCTTATCTTTTAGACTCATGTTCTATATTTGCAAACCAGCCTCTTTCTGCTTTATTTTCTTTCTTTTTGTCTTTTCATTCCACTTGCCAGAAGATAAACTTAACTTCGACTCTTCTATTAAAGTGGTTAATTTCACCTTTCATATTTTTTAATTTGTAAGTATTCTCTGTTGCACTTACATTCTCACTCACCCTATCATAGTTTTATGGATGCTAATCTATTTTTTCCATGATATTGTTTATTGCTTTATTTAATATTCTTTTATTCTTGCTTGCTTCCATCAGTTTCCATCTTTCTTTTCTTTTTTTAGTTCTATCTTTTCATGTTGATGCCTTTTATCTAATGCTGTTTTGTTTCTGCTATGAAATGTGCAGAACTCAGACATGTCATTTAAATATAAGACTTGCAACCTAAAAGAAAAAGGAAAAAATGAAATACTATACTGACTAATCAAGTTCAAAGAAGATTAATAAAAATAATATATGTGTGGGAAAATTCCTATGCAATGTTATTAAAACACCTTTTGAACCATGTAGAAAGATACTACAATATCTTCAGGAAACTAAAGACATGGCTATCTAAACAAGGACCAAGTAACAATGTTCATTTTGTGGAGGGTGAGGTGGGGAAGCAGAATCAAATTAGAAGAATAGGAAATGTGTAATTTGAATCTAGGGAAATGTGTTAACCCTAAAGTACCCCCCTTTAAGATAAAGAACTACATGAAAAGGGCTCATCATTCTTATTAGAGAATTATAAAAGACTCAAATCCTGAGTCCCAGTTAAAAAAAAAAAACAAAACCTCTCTGATATACAACCTCAACTGACTGAGTTAAAGTATGAACACCAGTTTGCTTAGATGTTATTATTTTTTATTTTCCCCAGGAAAATAAGAATTTGGTATTAAAAAATAAAGTATGTGCACACTGGTGGCTCAAGTGTTAAGTCTGTGGATCCAGAGTAGTTCACTTAAAGCCCAAGGACCCAGATTCGTGACCAGGGCTGGGGGAAAACAACAAAAATGAACAACTAAATAAGTGAATAAAAATGCTTCTTCTTCCTTCTCTCTCTATCTGCCTACCTGCCTACTTGCCTTCATTTCTGCCTGCTTCCTTCCTCTAGAAAATAAATTACATTCATAAGATTCATATGTGTGAGTTAAGATTAAAAATATGTTAGTTACCTCTTGTCATATAACAAATTACCACAAGTATAAGGGTTTAAAACAGCACACATTTATTGTCTCACAGTTTCCAAAGTTCACGAGTCCAGGCTGGGTCCTCTACTCACATGGCTTCCTTTAAGGTGCTGGCTGACTGCATATTCATTCAGAGGCTTAACTGGGGAGAAATCCACTTCTAAGTGCATTCATGTTGTTGACAGAAGTCATTTCCTTACTGCTGTATATGACAGGGGACCCTGGATTTTCACTCACAGTTTTCTGAGGCCTCCTCAGCTTTGAGAGGTATCCACAGTACCCAGAGGAGTCCACTTGCTTCCTGGAATTTATCTTGATCCTTTGGGATTGCTATACTGAAGTACCATAGACAACAGCAACTTATTTCTCACAGTTCTGAAGGCTGGAAATCCGATATCAAGGTGCTAGCATAGCCAGGTTCAAATGAGAGTTCTTTTCCATGTTGCAGACTGCTGACTTTTAGTTGTTTCCTTACATTGCAGGAAAAGGAGCTTTTTGGGGTCATTATCCCATTCATGAGGCTCCACCCTCATGACACAATTACCTTCTGAATGTCCTGCCTCCTAATACCATCATATTAGTTATAATTTCAATATATATACTTGGAGATGGGAACGAAGCACTCAGTCCACAGTAGTCTTATCCAATACTTTATCAAGAAGAATCTCTCATTCCAGTCTGTTAACAGTCTTTTAAACATTCCATAATCCTGGGAGTAAATCCCATCATCTTTTCCAAATAACAGCCAAATCAAGAACAAACATCACAACCTGTGGGATTCAGGTAGCTCAAAGAACGACAGACAACCCACGACAGAGTTAGGCAAGTGAGCAAGCAGAGATTTAATTAGAAGGTAAAGGAATGGAGCAGACCCAGGGATTTCCAGACCCGGTCTGCCATTTTGGTGGCCTGGTTTTTTAATGAAAAAACCCACATGGTGAGGAAGGAGGATGGAAAGAGGGTCGTCTGGCCAGGTTTCAGTTCATGATTGGGCAAGGTGACATTGTACTTTGAAGTTATTGGTGGACTTCTTCAACTGTCACCATTCCTTTGTTCCTTTGTGCAGAGGGTCTGTCCTGGTCATAAACAGTCACAAGACCAGGCAACAGAAATGAGACGTAATCAACAGAGGTGGCAATCGCTTCCTGTGCTGACCTGGGCAAACCACCACATCCTGGTGGCAGAAATAATTGATCCGACTCTAAAAAACAAAGACCAGTCAACCGCCTAACTGCATCCTGCATTACGTCATTGGGGTAAGCAGAAATAATTGATCCGACTCTAAAAAACAAAGACCAGTCAACCGCCTAACTGCGTCCTGCATTACGTCATCGGAGACCAGTTACCCCATGTTCAAAAACAATAGTCACATACCTTTAAGATCTTGAGATATGAACCTGGTGGAATTCTCACCTGGCAGTAAGCATTCCCAGCCTGAATCTGGATGAATAAAGTCATGCCTCAGAGTATGTCGACTCCCTTGTCTTGGTCTCTTTTCATCACGGGCCTATCAGGTCACATCCCGCATGTCAGACTCATCCATGGGCTTTCCTTATCGATCTGATGATTGCATTCCTTAGCCATTCCTTAGCTCAGCCGGGTGCCGCCAGGGACAATTCACTGCCCTGATATCTGAACTTTGATCCCTGGTCTAAGGCTTGCTCTTGTGGGGTCCAGACACAACCTCTATGCCCTTTCACCCTATCAGATAAAAGCAAGTCATAGGTCCTGCCTACAGCTGGGTAGAGGGGAGAATTACACAAAAGTATGGACACCAGGAGGCAGAAAGAAAATCACTAGTATTCCCCTTAGGGTCTGTCTGCCATAAGGAAAAATTTATATATGTTTGCACTTAAAGTGTTTATAATGGTAGGAAAATTGATCAAATTAGAGCATCTAATAGGTTAACTTTCTTATTGCAATTTAAAATAATGAAGCAAGAAATTGATTCAGATTTGGAATTTTGAGTTAAATGGCCTAAGAGGGTTTTAATAAGTTTGAAGATTATATTGGACCATTTAAAGTAATTTATTTAATATTTACCATATTTATATTTAGTCTGATTTATTACAAAAATCCTTAAAACTCAATAAGAAGACAAAACCCAATTTAAAAATAATCAAATTTGTTAGGTTTCCTGAAAGATGTGGGGGATTTTGGAGTTAGGTTTGAGAGCATGGAAGGAAGGAGTAAGCCAGAGAAATGCTTCAAATATCCAAGATTTTATTTGGAACTTCAGAGGGCTGACTCAGAAAAAGAAAAAGCCAGCACTGCGGGGGAAAGATTCTCTGCTATTTATATGGGTGGGAGTTGAGGGTAGTTGATCCAGGAGGCAAGAGGCACTGCTGCCATTCACTCAGAGTCTGTTTAGAAATTCATTAAGATGCTAATACAGACATTAGTCAAAACAATGAGGATCGTTACTAGAAGAGAATGAGAAAAGACTAGCCTAGGACCTGCCTCTACAGCCGCCTGGAAACAGAAAGACAAAGGCCAAAGGAGAATCCCACCCAAATGCCACACATAGAGCTCTTAGCACAAAATTGTCTCACTCAGGCCTTTACCAGTGGACCTTGTCCCAACAAAATTTATGCACATTGAAATGCAAATTCATTATTTTAAAAAGCATATAACAATGTAAACAAAAAGTAATAATAAAACAATAACAAAATAAATAAAACGAAAGATTATATTTTTTCTAAATCTTTGATTTTGTGGGTTTTCCTTTTTGCTACTCTCAGTTCTGGGTCTCAAACCTGGGTCCACAGCTTTCACACCCTGTACCAACGTGTACCAATGTGAACCAATGTGAACAACTAAATTAAAATAAATAAGATGCACCCTGCTCTCTTCCTGCCCACCTGCTTATTCTCCTTCATTCCTGGCTATACCTTTCCTTTTAAAGAAAAGAAATATCTAGCTTTGGTGAAAATGTAGAGAAAATGAAATCTTTGTACACTGCTGAGACAAATGTAAATGAGGTAACCATTTTGAAAAATAGCTTGGCACTTTCTTAAAAAGTTAAACATATGCATAATAAGCTTTATTCTGTTGTTTGTCTTTAAAAAGTCAAACATATGCATATTAAGCTTTATTCCGTTGTTTTGTCATCTGGGCCTTATAGACCCTAGGGACATTTCTCCCAGGTCTAGCCAATCCCTAGCCAACTCATCTGTTTTTCATATGCAAACCAGTCCAAAGTGCATTCTCCAACTTCCTCTTTAACTGAGCTCTTACACATAGAGCCAATATCCCTACTTTCCCTAATTACCTCATGTCCAGGTGTCAGTTAATTTGAGGTAGTCCCAGAGTCCACTGAAATTATTCAAACCAGCCAATTTTAGGTTAATTTACCCTGCCTTGACCTTTCTTTTCTTCAGAATCCACAATAAAAGTTCTTATGTTCTCTCCTTTCTGCCTCCTGACCTACCCGTGGTTTCCTGTGTGGCCCTCATGGAAGGCTGTGACCTTCCTCCTGGGAACTGTAGGAACAAAGTTTGTTCTCGATGGAAACCATCTCTTGATCTGTTGGACTCACCGTACATGAATGAAACCAACATATAAAAACAGTATGTTCATCATAGGATCCAGTAATTCCATTCCTAAGTATTTGCCCAAGTGAAAGGAAGCTTTACGTCCACACAGAGATTTATATACAAAGTGTTCATAGCAGCATCATTCTGAATAGTCAGAAAGTAGAAATGAATGCACATCTGCTAATGAGGAAACACAATATGTAAATACATGCACTGGAATATTTATTCAGAAATAAAAAGATTTGAAGTGTTAACAGAGGCTAAAGCATGGGCAGACATTAAGAATAGAATGCTAAGTGAAAGAAGCCAGGTACAAAAGACTGCATGCTATATGATTCCTTTAACAGAAATATCCAGACAAGATTCATTTTTAGAGGAAGACAGTATAGCCGTGACTGCATGGGGCTGGAATGGGAACAAGGACTAACTGCAGATGTCCATGATAGTTCTCTTTGGGTTAATGACATTATTCTAAAACTGGATTGTGGTGAGGGACACCCAACTTTGTCACTTTACTAATCATCATTGAATTGTACACATAAATGAATTGTGTGGTACAGAAGCTATTCCTCAATAAAACTGGTTTTTAAAAGTAAGAGCATCTAGAACAAGGTAATCTGTACCTTGCTATTGCCTGAGGAAGGAATATGTTTCAGAAGAAATGTCAAGACATTATTTAATTTTCCTACATTTGCCATGTTAGATGGAAGTTCTGTGAGACGCCCAAGAAGCAATCCTGACTTAACTTAAACAAATTCTGTGACATAGTAGATTCTCCTCAGTGCAAAACAATACCCAACAGCTTATTGTATGTGTTTACTGGGAACATGTCTACATCAATAGCAAAGGGTAGCATACCCTTCCATAATGCTGATACCATTTTACAACTCTATACCTTGTAGAGAACAGAAATGCAAAATGATTCTTGTCTATATGCATGCAGATTCTGTCCTATACAGCAGAGTTTCCATTGATTTCTCTCCCTCACTATAGGTCATTTTGCCTTCATTTTCATACTCATTGTCATATTCCTGTTCTATAAATTCTGTCAATATATCTGGTCTCTGACTTCTCCTTGGAATCTTTTTTTTTTTTTTAATGAAGGAAAGGTGCAGGCAGGAATGAATGTAAGTAGGCAGCAGGCAGGAAAACAGTGGAGGAAGTATCTTTATTTCATTTTTTAATCAGTTGTTCACACTGGTTGCTTCTGCACTTCTTTGGAAGTGATCTAACTGCTGCCCGACTAGGGCACACCAGGAATCAGTTTCTAACATCTGCCTGATTCCCTAATTTTGAGTAAAGCATAATCTTTAACACATGCATTTTGTTTCTCAATGAGAATCATGAGTGTCATCTTTTTTGTGCAAATTGTCTTGAACATATTGCTTTTCATAGACTTAATTTGAGAGCAATTTGTTAATTTACTGTAAAATTGAAAGTACAGGGCTCCCATATATCCCTGTCTTCACACATGCACAGCATCTACCTCTATCAACAGGCTGATGCATTTGCTACAAATGACTCACCTACAATGAAACATCATTATCATCCAAAGTCCACATATAATATTTTAAAATTTAACATACATTTTTGTCATCTTTATGAAGTCTCAAGGTAATCTTTTAAGGTATCATCCTACCTAGAGACTGCCTACATAGGTCCCCTAATTGAGCACATTTAGCCTGCTCTTTCAAAATTCTGCCTTAACACAGTTTATTGCTGCCTAGGTACGCGCTGCATATTATAATAGGACCATAAATTCCTTCTACGAGATGCCTATGGGAGTCCTTAGCAAGTCAGAAGAGAAGGTACTGCTTCTGTCTCTTTATTAGGCATGCACATATTCTCATGTTTTATTTCATAAAAGCATTAAATTGAATTAAGCTGATCAGAATTTCATAATTTAGCTAGTTGCTTGTGCCAAAAGTCTGACAGTCATCCTAGACCCCCTTTTTTCCTTTCTTTTTTTTTTTTTGTATTCAACAAATTCCCACCAAATGTCCACTACTGCACCTTGGCAAACAGCGAGGAACGCCGTCCCTACTCCTGATCCCTACTCTACTAGATAGATAACCACACAATTATACACTGAAAATGTGCTATGAAAGCAATCCATGACTTAACATCAGGGCCCCTGATTTAGTGGGGCACTGCAGTGGGGTCAGGGAAAGCTTCTCTGAAGAAATGACACTGGGGCTGAAAAGTGATGTTAAATGGAAGGTACCCAGGATGTGATGTGATATGTGTGTGAACACATGAATAGGTGGGTGTGACAGTTAAGCAGACCTGATCAGGCAGGGGAGAAGACTGAGATAAACCTTTGAGGAGAGAAAGAAACTTCTAGTTGCTGCAAGGTCACCATGGCAAGAGCTTGGGTAGAGAGTGGAGGCTAAGGAGAAGAGAATGGTGATCTGGACAGAAGTCAGTCTTTGAAGGACAAACAAAGGATTTGTGTAAAGAATTTTTATTTTAAGAACAAAGAAAGTTATCATAATGTTTGTATTCTTTCTAAAAAAAACCTCCTGATTTGGAAAGTTAACACATTGGATACTGTAGCAGTTGAAAGTTTAAATGTTTTTTTGTTGTTGTTTTTGTTTTTTGAACTAGGATTGTAGTTTACCGAGATGGGGGAAATGGAGGGACATAGGAAACACTAAAGGAATAGAAGAGAAAGGAGTAGGTGATGGGTTAAATATGGAAGATGAACCAGGAGAGGGAAGAGTCAAGCATGAGGCCAGGGTTAGTGGTCTGGACTCCTGCACAGGGCCTTTCACATGCCCTCATGCCCTGTTTTAGCCTCAGGAAATCCCTCCAGCTGCTCTCATTGGGCTTGGTTCCTCTCATTGAAGCCCTGAGTGGTCTGTCTCCTTTCCCTGGAAAATGACCAGCACGAACCCAAAATGAACAGATTTTTTTGTTGTTGTTTTAGAGCCAGGAAAGGGGCTGTCTTATGAAGCATCTCTTTTAGGTTCAATTACACAAATGTCTTTGCAAAGCCTGGTCAGCTTCTTGAGGTAGGGAAGAGAAAATAAAGCAAAATAAAAAAAACCCAGAAGGAAAAATTAAGTAGGACAGTGGGTTGCATGGTCCTGGAACTCAGAGGGAGAAAGTCATCTTTCAAATGGTAATTCCTAAGAGGTCACATCCAGTTAAGCACCAAGTCCTGTTGATTTTGCTCCCTTAATAGCTCATGAACTAGCCCTGTCTCCTCTAGCTTCGTTTCACCAGCTCCATTCAGGGAACTGACTAGATTAGAAGTTAGAACCCTAACTTCTTTACCTGAAGGACTGTAGTAATAATTGTTTAGGATAGTGTTGGGCTTGTGTAACAGAAGCCCAAGCATAAAGTCCTAACCAAATGATAATGAGTAACACAGAGTTGGTGCAGCAGTTCATGGGTTCTCAAGGACAGACGTACAGCCTCATAACTGCACTCCAGGTGGGAAGAAGTAGTGAGAAGGGAGGACTTCCTACCTTGATCAGGAAAGGAAAACATTTCTTGAAATTCCTAGCAGATTTTCACCTTTGTCAGAATTGTTGTCACAGCAGTTGCAAGAGAAGATTAAGATCATAGATGGTTTTTTTCTTCCTCTCTAACTTCTTTCATTCCTTCCTTTTTTAAACAAGGAAGACTTGGAGGATGGATAAAGGATAGATAACTAATAATATGTCACAGCTGCCTAACTGGTTTCACTGTTGCTAAAACTGCCTTTTTCTCCACCACTCTAAAATTGGATCATGTCACTCTCTTAAGATACTTCAGTGGTAATCTATGGCTTTGAGGATAAAATTCTAACTCATGTCTTAGTGCACAGGGCGTTCAGAATCTGCCTGACACACACACCAGGGAAATGCCCCCCTCTCTCTCCTGTACCCCCACCACTACAACCACCATGCACATACAGCCCGACAATGATTTTTAACAAATCCACACATTTGCACGTGTTTCCTTACTTGAATTCCCCTTCCTGCTTCCTTCCCAGTCCAATCCTATTTTTCTTCAGACTTCAGCTAGGGTAGAATTTCTTCTTGGAAGTCTTTTTGGGTCTCCTTTTTTCTGCTCTGCTTTCCAGAGTTTGCCTCTATCTTAGATGACACCCCCCACCTGTCACGCTCATCAAAGGTTTCCCAGAGACTCTTACTCCTCAAGATAGAGACCACGTTTCACACAACTCTTTCCCCAGCAGTGGTGTGTTCTGAATGGACTCATCCAGCCCATTTGGAATTGTGTCCAGAGTAGGTCAGTATAGACAGGGGCCTGGGTGGTTCAACAACCTCCTGTCTCACAGGAAAATCAGACAATGAGAAATAAAGTTGTGACAACTCCTTCAGTGTGGTCTGAGTTGCTGAGAGCCTCAAGCTCCTTTCCTAGAGCATGTTGTCCAAACTAGGAGGGAAATACAACTTTCTTCAGTCTCACTCTTTCTCTGTGCCTTATATCCAGTCTTGGTGGAAATTCCAAAAGAATAAAAAACAAACAAAGTGAAGCAAAACAAACAAAAAAACAGCAACAGGGAGAAATGGAAACATAGACCTTGTACCATGAACTGGAAGTCAGTGAAGGGTGTGCCTTTATTTAAAGACTTCACAGGCTGTTGTGGACTGAATGCTTATGTGTCCCCTACCTGGTGCCCTCAAATTCATATATGAAAGCACTAACTCCCAAAAAGTTTCTATTTAGAGTAAGGAATTGATTAAGGTTGAATGAGGTCATAAGTGTGAGTCCCTCATCTGATAGAAATAGTGTCCCCATAAGAAGAGTCAATAGGAAGTTCTCCCACCCCATACCTACACGGGCATCCACACTGAGGAAAAGCCAGTTGAGGGCACAGCAAGAGGTTGGCCATTGCAAACCAGGAAGAGAACCATCACCAGACATCAAATCAACTGGACTTCTAACCTCTAGAGTGTGAGAAAACAACTTTTTGTTGTTTAACCACCTAGTCTATATTATTTTGTTATGTCAACCCAAGCTGATTAAGGCACAACCCTCGAGACTTTCCAGAGAGTGAGTGGTCAATAAGGACTTATCAAACGTGTATGCATATAATGACGTGTCTATAAAAAAATTTTAAATAATTATCTGTGAAGATTGTGATTATGGCAGATTTTCATTTTGTTACTTATATTTCTTCATACTGTGAACTCTACAGTGATGTATATAGTACACTAAAATTTTTAAAAGGAAATTTAATTTCAGATATGCCATACATTGCTAGATGGTTTGATAAGCAGAACAGACAAGGATATAAAACCATGGATTATAGACACAATCTGGACCATGTAACAGTCAACATCTCCTGTGTGGGCTGCGTGCAATCTCTCTTATCCAGACAAAAGCATCTGTTGCTGCAAATTTCTTGAAAGTCTGCTTAGAGGTGCTAGGATGAATGCTGCAGGTGTGAGCTCTGCAAGTCTCAGGACAGTGTCTGACTTTATCATCATTATATTCCCAGTTACAAAGAGAATGGCATACAGCCGAAGTCCATTAAATATTAAGACAATCATACATATTTGTTGAACAAGCAAGTGAATGACTGAAGAACACTTTGGACTTTAAGTAATTATATTACTTTTGAAATCTGAGAGTGACATATATCTAAAAAGAATCAAGTTGTATGAAGTTTTGGCAGGGAAGTAAAAGAAAGAGGGTCACCGGTCAGGTTTTCAAGTGTTCAGTGCTTAATTTTTTGAATTACTGAAAGCTTGTTCTCTTCAGTTATTTCTGTCAATGTCAAAGGCCTGTTCTTATGAGGCTGGGACAATTTTGGGGAAGCCCTAAAATAAAAATCAACAAAGGAATTGGCTCTTGAAGATCGTGACTGTTGGGCCCATTTTGGTTCCGATTTTGATATCATTTGTGTGTTAGAGACCTCTTGTGGTAACTCTGTGTACTTGCTCCGAAGTACCTAGAACTCACGTTATCAGAAGTGAAACAATTACTGCTACATTGCGAGTGTTAAAAATATAGAAATATTTATGGGCAGTAAATATCTAAAATTTTTCAACCTCTTTAGTAATTAATCTAAATTAAAGTGTGTGTGTGTGTGTGCGTGTGTGTGTGTGTGTGTGTGTGTGTGTGTGTGTGTAGTATAGATTTTAAAGAGGGTTCTGTCCAGTGTCACAATGAAGGAAATAAGTGTTTTTATAGGGTTGGGGGAATATAAATCGACATAACAGTTGGTATAACCATTTTTGGAAGGGGAATTAGGATGTAAATTTTCATTGAAGGGTTCACATTCCCTGACCCAATAATTCCACTTTTAGAAAATTTTCCAAGCGTGCCCTGGTGGCCTAACAGATAAGGTCACATGACACAGTTCACATGTATCCCAAGGATCCAGGTTCAAGACCCGGGCCCGGGAGCACAACCAATATGAACAAGTAAATAAAATAAATTTTTCTTCTTCCCCTCACTTCCTGCTTGTATGCTCACCTTCATTTCTGCCTGCACCTTTCTTAAAAAAAAAAAAAAAAAAAGTTTCCAATTTAAATGATGGAAGATACAGAGAAGTTCTGCATATTTTCATCAAGTTCCGTAGCAGAAAGAAGGAAATGTGAAAAAATAGAAAGATAACCAAGTAACTGATAGCTCCATGTAAAGAAATATTACTTGACATTTAAAGTTGTGTTTTCAAGTGATACTTATTGACATGGAAGAGTTATAATACTAAGAGTAAGGGAAATTATAACTGCTATATACGATATTACACATACTCACATTCACATATATAACAGATAGATGAGAAACAGAGTGGGTAAGCTAGAAAGAAATTTACCAATATGATCATGGGAATTATTTCTATGGGGAAGTATTGTGAGTTATTTTCAGTTGAACTTCTTATATTTTTCTATATTAACCAAAATTTAGACATAGAACATCACTTATAATTAAACAAGTAATACAGATATATTCTTATAGTAAAACATTATATTGGGCTTTTTTTTTTTTTTAATTTTTCAGTCATACTATATAAACCTAGTTCCGAAAGCAGTTTTTGTCATTGCATGTTTGGGAAATATTTTTATGCTAGTACTTTTATTCAAACTCACTTAAATGAATCTGAATTTTTTTTTTTTAAATCATCATTTAAAACTGAAAAAAGGCTTTGTTGCTATTAGTTTCACTTCAGATACACGATTTTGGGGAAAATATCTATTTCCTACAAAGAGACTACAAGACGTTAAATGAGGTCCGCCATTTCCTCTAATGAGAATCTAAAACAATATGGTAGAAAGAGCTGCATTTCTGGAGAGCGGAATGTTTCTGCTCCTTTCTGCCCTAACTTTAGTAAACCCTCCAGCACTTTGTGGTCGAACTGAAAATTTAGAGTTCAGAGTCAAACAAGTTCTTAAAGAAGGTTGCATTCTCTCAAAGCAATAGGTTGCACCTTGCAACAAAAGATTTTTTAAATTTTTAGTGGAAAGTAGGAGACCCCTGCCTCAAAAATTTTAGGTAGATTAAAAACAACACATTTCCATATACACAAAATAAAATAAGCAATATAAAGTATCCTGCTATCTCAGAGTCTCAGTCCTCTATTCTCTCCCTCCAAAGGAAACATATCAGCAGTTATTGATAGATTATTCCAGACGCATTTTATCTGCATAAAAGCAGTGAATACAAATACTTATTTGCCCTCTTTACTAAAAGACGGGGGGAAGCATACTATATGCATACTCTTTGGCACTGTGTTATTTAATAAATAAATAAATAAATAAATAAATAACAGCTGACATGTCCTAGAGGCTCAGGTGTTAAGCCTATGCCTGGGGAGCAGTACACATAAAATCCAAGGTTGATGGTACAATACAGGTTCGTGGTCCTGCATATCAAGTATCAAATGTTACGCAGGCCCAGAGGGACAAAACGACGGCCATACCTGGGAAAAAGGTGGCTGATGTCAGACTGAGGGATTGAAGCCCACACCTGGAATCACAGGACCAATCCCCAATTGCGAAGTATGAAGCCCGTGAAATTCTTTTGCTTAAAGAGCGTGCTTCCCTTTGTTTGGGCGCGACTTCCCCGGCCCCCGTCTGCGGACCGGAGAACCCCGCCCGTGTGCGCAAACTACAATGAAGCCCTGGCTATTGGGCTTTTTGTTTGATTGACTTTCTTTCCTAGCAGAGCCCAGAGAAAAAACCTTTCATCAAGTATATCAAGTAGATGTTTACATGTGTATGTGTGTGTGTTAAAACATTTAAGAAAACATACTTGGACTTAACCAGAATTAAAAAAATAAGTTGGGGAGATTTACATTTCTGGCAATATGATAGATATACTGAAAAACATTTCTGCTAGGAAACATTTATGAATGGTAAATAAAATACAGAAAATAACCTTTTTAATGCATGGCTAAGCAGGGTTAAAAAGTGAAGGATGGCACACCCTGGTGGAATAGAGGTTTGGTCAGCTGCCTTCAGCCACTGCAGTCCACACATGACTCAAGGACCTGGGTTCATGTCCAGGGGTGCAACCAAGATGAATAACTAAATAGAAAACATAAATGAAGTGCTTCTTCCTCCTCTCTCTTCCTCCCTACTTCTATTTGCCTTCATTTCTGCTGGTACCTTTCCTTTAAAAAAACAAAAATGAAAAGACAGTGGCCGTGCTCTAGTGGCCTAGCAGGTAAGACCACCAGGCATAGTGCACATATGCCCCACAGACCCAGATTCAAGACCCAGGGCCAGAGAAATGATCAAGATGAACAACTACCTAAAATAAAGTGCTTCTCTCTCCTCTCTCTTCCTGCTGGCCTACTCACCTTCATTCCTGCCTGCACCTCTCCTTAAAAAACAAAGAAATAAACAAATAAAAAGTAAGGGTAACAACAGGAATGGGAGTACAGAGAGATAGCAAACACTGAAAGCAGTGTCTGCCCTGAAGGTATCTGCTGATCATCTCTATCACATAGCTCCTGTTAGGTTTGATATGGGTTTGAATTGTGGAAAAATGCACATAACATGAAGTTTACCAATTTTAAGTGTATAGTTCAGTGGACTTAAATACATCCATAATATTGTATGGCCATTATCACTGTTTTTCAAATTCTAGCACCCAAAAGGTAAACCCTAAGCATTAAACAATAACCCTATTCTGCCCTCTCCCCAGACCTTGTTAACCACCGTTTTTATTGCCTCTATGAAGAGACATTTGAGCTACCTTGTATAAGTGGCATCATACTATCTCTGTCTTTCTGTGTCTGATTTCTTTAATTTAACTTGTTTTTAAGGTTCATCCATGTCATAGTATGTATCAGAACTTCAATCCTTTTTATGGTTAAATGAAAATTGTATGTGTATACCTTATTTTGTTTATCTCTTTGTCTAGTGGTAGACATTTGGCTTGTTTCCCTCTTTTGGCTATTGTGAATAATGCTGCTATCATAAGTGCCAGTATCTGTTTGAGTCCCAGTTCTTAATTCTTTGGAGTATATACCCAGGAGGAGAATTACTAGATCATATGGAAGTTCTGCTTTTCATTTCCTATGGAACTGCCAAACCATCCAGTGACCAAACCATTTACATCCAACCAGCAATGCATGAGGATTTCCAATTTCTCTACAACCGTCAACTTTTTGAAGAAAAATAATAGCCTTCCAAGTGACGTCTCATTTCTTGGATTTAATTTGTATATCCCTAATGACTAGTGATGTTAAATATCTTATTGGCTATTTGCATCTTTTTTTTTTTTTTTTTGAAAATGATCTATTCAAGTCCTTTACCCATTTTTGAATCAGGCTTATTTGTTATTTAGTTGTTAGCTGATGATTACTTATCAGATATATTATTTTCTACCATTCTGTGGACTGTTTTTATTTTTTTAATTTTAATTTAATTTCGTTTTAAAGGAAAGGTGCAGGCAGGAATGAAGGCAAGTAAGGCAGACAGGTAGGAAGAGAGAGGAGGAAGCATTTTTATTTATTTTATTTAGTTGTTTATCTTGGTTGTTTCACTCTAGCCCCGGGACTCAAACCAACGTCCTTGGAATGTATGTGGACTGCACTCAGCCTGAGGTGGTGGATCTAATCGCTACTCCACCAGGGCATGTCACTCTGGACTGCTTTAACTCTCTTACTAGCATCCTTTCATGCACAAAAGTTTTGTTTTTGATGAAGTCCAAATTATCTATTTTTTCCTTTTGTTGCCTGTGTGTTTGCTGTCATATTCAAGAAATCATTGTCAAATCCAACATTAAGAATATTTTCCCGTTTTCTTTTTTGACTCATTCTGACTTAATTTTTGCCTATGGTGTCAGATAAGAGTCATTTTTTGCATGTTTATACCAGTTTCCCCAGCAATATTTGTTGAAACTACTGCGCTTTCCTCACTGAATGGTTTTGACATCCTGAACAAAATCAAGCAAGAATTTATTTTGGGCTTTCTATTTCAACCCCGTGGTTTATACGTCTGCCTTCATGCCAAGGTCACACAGTTTTGATTGCTGCAGCTTTGTGGTCAGTTTTGAAACCAGGAAGTGTGAGATCTCCAGCTTTGTTCCCGAGTTCCTGTTTAATAGCTGTGTAGGTGACAGGACACACAGTTTAGGATCCTCAGCATCTACAAATCAGTGAACGGGGAGTTGCATTCTTAATAAGAGAGTAAAGCAGGACAGCACCCAGCCCACAGAAGAACAGTGATACAACTCAAGTGTGGAAGGGGAGAGTGCGCCATAAAAAGTGTCACAACCTTTCTTAGAGAAGCACTGCTATAGATAATGTTTATGCCCATTTAAATGCAAGTCCCTAGCCTGTCTTCATCACATTCAGCCTTTTCCAGACAATAGTCACAGCTGGTCTGATTTCATGCCCATCAGATAGCCTGTCTTTCTGGTCAATGGGATGCTGTTTTGAATCTTCCTTAGATGCTTTAATGAAAGTCACTGCTATCTATTCATAACTCTTTTTTTTGAGTTATTTTTTCCTTTATTGACAGTTAATATTTTTTAAATACACTTTTAATTGAAGTAACATTGCATGATAGCATTTTTTAAGTTTCAGATGTGCATCAGTATGCTCAATATCGTTACATGCAATGACAGTGTGCTTGTGTTGGGCATGAAAGTTCAAGAGAGTTGAGTTGAGATGAGAATCAGAATTGCCAGCACTGGTGAACCCAACACAATGATTCTGGATTTGTGTAGTCAGAGCAACACAACTTTTAAAATATACAAAGTAGGCACAACTCTGTGGTTTAAGCAGTTAAGACTAAGATGCCAGCCATGCGAAGTCCTATGGCCTGAGATGGAGACCCAGCCTATGGTAAAAATGTGTGTGTGCTTTTGTTTGTGTGCACATGCATGCTCACACTCACAAAGAGAAAATTGACAGCTATACGAGGATTAATTGGCAAACTCATATCACAAGGGGGGATTTTAATATACCTCTCACTAACTCTTAAGTTTAGCAGCCAAAAAATCAGCCAAACCAAAACACACACAGAATAAAAAACTGAGAATATAGAAGATCTGAAGAACACAGTGAAAGAAGTTCATATAAATTTGAACTCAATGCCCAGAGTTGAAGAATGTACTTTTTTTTTTTTTTCCAAGAGGAAGACAGGCAGGAATAAAGCCAGAAGGCAGACAGAAGGCAGGAAGGAAGTGGAAGGAGGAAGAAGCATTTTATTTATTTAATTGTTCATTTTAATTGTTCCCTTCTGGTTTCAGGCTGTAAAATGCAGGTCCTTGGGTTGTATGTGGACTGCATCCCAGGTAAGGGCTTACTATCTGAGGCACCAGGGCATACAGGAAAATAAACATGTTTTAACACAAAGGGAGCAGTTATGTTCTAGATTAGGGTTTGGCAAACTTTTTCTACGAAAAGCTAAATAATTAGTAAATGACAATATTTCATTCTTTTTTATGGCTGAATAGTATTACAGTTCATGTGTGTTTATGTACGTATGTATATGAATGATTTTTGGCAAGGGTGTTAAGGTCATTCAATGAGGAAGAGACAGTCTTTTCAACAAATGGAAAACTAGATATCCATATGTAAGAGAATGAAATGGAAATTAACTCAAAATAGATCACAGACCTAAATACAAGACATAAACCAATTAAATTCTTAGATGAGAACATAGGGTAAAGCTTTGTGACATTGGATTTTATGACTATTTCTTGAATATGATGTCACAGGTATAGGTACCAAAAGAAAACAGAGGTGCATTGGACTTGATGAAAAGTTTAAAATTCTGTGCATCAAATGACACTATCAACAGAGCAAAAAGGCAGCCTACACAGCAAAAGGAAAGATTTACAAATCATATATCTGGTAAGTTTATACTTAGATAATAGAGAACTCTCAAAACTCAACAGCAAAAAAATTAAACAATTCAATTCAAAAATGGGCAAAGGACTTGAATAGACATTACTTGGAAGAAGATATGCACATGAAAAGATGCTCAATATCACTCATCATTAGGGTAATGCACATCAAAACGACATAGAGTACCACCTCACACCAATTAGGATGACTACTATCAAAAGAAAGAAAATAACCAGTCTTGGTGAGAATGTGGAGAAATTGGATCCTTTGTGCGCTGTTGGTGGAAATGTAAAATATATCACCAATTTGGAAAACAGTAGGGAAGTTACCAAAAAAATAAAAATAAATGACCATATGATCTAGGTATTCCAACTCAAAAAAATTATAATCACGGTCTTGAAGAGTTATTTGCACACCCATGTTCGTAGAAGCATTATTCACAATAACCTAAAGAGTGGAAGTAATCCAAATGCCTATTAAGATGAATGGCTAAGAAAAACATGACATATACATACAATGACATCTTCAGACATAAAAGGAAGGAAATTCTGCAATATCCTATGCTGTGGATGAACCCTGAAGAGATTATTTTAAGTGAAATAAGTCAGTCATAAAAATACAAATACTGTTTGATTCTCCTTATCTCAGGGTATTTAGGATAGTCAAAATCTTAAAGACAGAAAGTATGATGATAGTTGTAATCAACTGGGGATGTGGGGGGAAATGGGAGTTACTACTAATTGGTTTAGTTTTAGTTTTACAAAATGAAAAAAAAATCAGTGATGGTAGTAATTTTTGAACAGCAATGTGAGTGTATTTAGTATCACTAAACTGTGCATTTAAAAATGGTTAAGATCACAATTTTTATGTAGTATATTTTACCCAATAAAGACAGCAAAATAAGCAGCAAGCCATAGCTGGCCCAAGGGCTGCAGTTTGCCAATTCCCTTTCTAGACCATAAAGAGAGTCAACCTATTTCAAAGATCTAATCTCATGAAAACTATGTTATTTGACTACAATGAAATCAATTGTAAAATAATAAATTATTTAAAATCTATTTTTTCAAACCTTTATTTTTTGAAATTTAAAAGCAGGCTTCCAAGCTCAATGTTTTTTATGACTGCAAACAAAAATCCCCAATACTTAGTGCTTCTCATATCAGCTGGGTGGGTTGTTTTGGTCTGACTAAGCTTGTCTTTGTTAAGTTGCTAAAACTATTAAATTCTTTAAAACTTCATATAAATGGTTCTATATGAGTATATATTCTTTTTTTATCTTGGTCTATTTCACATTATTATACATGTAACTATATTTCATTCATTTTGTTTCCAACTAACACCAATATATTTAGTACATATCAATACTACATGATGAAAAATTATATATATATATATACACATATATGAAACAAATATGAAAGCAGAGTTAGTGCAGTATTGCAGATGAGAAATTAAGTTATATTAGAAGAATAGTAGTAGTAGTAGTGGTAATTTTAGCAAAACTGGTTTATAAATACACATAATTTGAATATACATAATATATGTTAAATACATGTAATAGACACAATTTAAAAAGATATGCGTGGATACTGAAGTAAGAAAACATCCTTACAAAATTACTGTATTTCCAGGCTGGACTGCTAGATATTGCAAAGTATTTTCTGTAATTTTTATGGTTGTATGAATATGTAATCTAAGTAAAAAACCCAGATTATATATGGATGGGTTCAAACTCATAAGGGTGCTTCAAGGGTGTTTGTTAAGATTAGACGAGGATGTTCAGACATATATATGGAAGGGTATTCAATACATACACAGTATGTATACTTTCAGAGTGAGTCAGAAGGAAGAATTCAGGGGAAATTATTATTGTATCTGATCATATAAAAAAGCAATGACTAGCAATAACAGAAAGATTAGAATCTAAGCATCATGTAGACCACTGCTAGAAAACCCCTTCCCTGTAAAGGTCATTGTGATGATGATGTAGCAATTGTTACCATAAGCAAAGTTCTCTCCCCATCTCCTTTTAACAGACACAAGGCAGATGTCAAATGACTACTTTGCCTTTCTACTCTAACAAGGATCTGAAAAGAAAGAATCACATCTGTCTAAGATCATCAGCAACTTCATGAAGTAAAAAGAAAAAGATCTAAAAGACTTGGAGGATGCACAGGGCTTTTATTTTTCCACCTCTAGATGGTGCAAACTAAACTAAAAGTAATATCTCTTTTTCAAGCTAGCTGTCTTTGATCTTCTGTAATCCCTTTGAGTGTACTTTCTCTGCATAATGATGCAAAAGGCATTTTGACGTTATTATGTTTAGTTTATTTTTAAATAAACTTATCTATGATCTATAGAAGTCAATAAATATGGGAGATAAATTTACTAAATATTCTAAATAATCATTACCTATCAGATTCAGCTAATTTAAATTTCTAATGGAAAACAAAATACATTAAATGTTCTATATATATTCTGTAAAAAAAGCTTTTGCTTGACATTAAAACCTAGTAGATCTCTCTTAGAATATGATCCAACATAACAGATTCAGAGTTGCTAAGTATAAAAATATTAGTATGACCTGGTAAACTTTTTCTGCAAGGAGCCAGATATTTAATTTTTCAAAGGGCCTAAATATTCTAGACTCAGTGATAGCACGAAAGCAGGCACAAATAGAATATAAACAAATAGATGTGGCCATGTTCCTATAAAACCTTTTGTATGACTTCACTCATATATAGTATATAAAGAAACCAAACAAACAAATGAGCCAAATCGAACAAAAATAGACTTAGAGTTTATAAAATAAAAATAGAGGTTAAGTAGGAGGAGGCTGGGCAAATCAGGTAAAAGAGGTCAATTATCTGGTAGAGGATAGATTTGGGCTGCTGGTGATATACTTAATGTATTATATACAGATGCTGATTTACAATGATACACAGCTAAACCTATAAAATGTTATGATATAATGCTCTTTCAGTAAAAAAAATAAATACATTTATTTACAAAAAAGTGGCAGGCAGGATTCCTATGAACTGTATGTAGTTTACTGATTCCTGCTATTTATGGTAAAAGTCTGATTTAATACAAGTTTAAAAATTACTATTTTTTAAAATCCACAAATAGGTGTCTGAATTCATTATAAGCTGTAGACATATTTGGATTTGGCCATGACGTGAAATATAGTTGAATTCACATAAAAATCCAGATTTCCACCTTTTCTTGAAAAAATAAAAAATGAACACCTAGAAATACTGAACCCAAATATTTAGGGTTGAATGTGCTGTTTCCTGCCTCCAGGAACCAGGTGTTAGCCAGGTGATCTCCAGCTGCCCACTCCCACAGGCTCATTCATCTGCCACCTGGGCACTCCCTACTCTGGGTATTGGAACTGAGACCTCTTAGAAATGAAAAACCTACATTACTTCTGTTCCTAACCCTACTTTTTAATGTCTTTTCACTGACTATTCATTTATCTTCTCATACCATGGCCTATAGTTTTCTGTGTTTCAGCTCTTACTGTTTTCTTTTAAATGCATCAAAAACATCTAATAATAACATGATAGCAATATTTGATTTTTATGGCACTTTTGCTGCACATAGGAAAACAAGAGCTCTTAGCGACAAAACCTCATGTGGTGAATTCTCTCCATAAACATAATAAGAATGAAATAATAATATAATGTTTTATATGCAAATCAGAAAACCTTCCAATCTTTAAACATTTTTACAGAAAGATAATTGTTAATAGTGACACAAAAGAACATTTTGCAGTCGTCTGTTTTTTCAAAACAAAAGTTTTACATGCATGAAAATACTCTAATATTCAATGATTTCTAGAAAATTGAAATTCAATAATCTGAATAATTTTTAAATAGTTGTGATTATATCATTGTCCATTCAAAGATTTTGCTTTGTATTTATCAAGGTATTTCAGAGTCAATCTTAGAAATAACTTTTAGATGAATTCCCTCATCCCCATTGTGTGGACTTCACCCGTTTTTACCTTATTTCCTCCTGTATTATTCTCTTTCTGTATTTCTTTCCTCTTGCAGTACTGAGAAAGATATACAATCCCCGCCCCCCCCCCCCATCCACAGTGTTTTCTCTGAGGTTATATCAGTTTACACCTCAGTCTAAGATTTGAATATGCCTGATTTCTTTTGTTCTTCACTTTCAAAATGAGATGCATTTAGAAAAAAAATCCTTTAGAGCCTTTTGTTTTGATGAGAGTAGATTATTACTGAACTGTTACCATCTTTTCCAAGTTAAAGCTAGTTAGCTTTTCTATAGTTTATCTTCCGTGTTGTTCATTTTGACTCTTTAGATTAAGTGGGTCAACTTTTATAATATTTTTAAACTCAGTTTGAGTAGGTAAGAAATACATAAGAAAACCAAAAACATAAAGGTGTTTCAGAACCCCCACGTGAGCAAGCCTTAGACCAGGAATTAAAGTTCAGCAATCAGGACAGTGAATTGCCTCTGTCTCCAGCAACCAGCTGTGAAATGCTTGTGGATCGATAAGGAAAGCTGATGGATGAGTTCGACATGTGGGACATGCAGTACATGACCAGGACAGACCCTTCACCAAGAAACAAAGGAATGACACCAGTTGAAGAAGACCACCAATAACTTCAAAGGAGATGTCACCTTGCCCAATCAGGAACTGAAACCTGGTCTGCAGACTCCTCTCTCCATCCCCCTTCGTCACCATGTGGGACTTTTCCTTAAAAAGTCAGGCCTCTGGCAAGGCAAAGGAAGTCTTAGCCTGCCTTGGCTGGCTCCATCCTCTTACTCTCTGCTCGCCACTAATGGACCCCCAACTTGCTTACTCCCTGCACCTGTCTGATATGTGGAGCGACCCTGAACCTTCCTTGGTTGGCTCCATCCCTTTACTTTCTAATTAAATCTCTGCTTGCTCACTGGCCTAACTCTGTCGTGGATTCTTTGAGTGACCTGAACCCCACAATGTGCATATTCCTTCAGGGACTTTGTTGCCTTACCTCTCCCTGTCCACACAATCCTCTCTATGTAACACAGTCACTTCTTTTTGTCTCTTATATGTCCTTCCAATGTATTTTTGTGCAAATACATATATATTCTTACTGTTAGGCTGGCTCAGAAAGAGGGGACAGCGGGCATGCCCAGTGGGCATGCCCGGCGTGCCCGGCGGCCAAGCCCGGGAAAAAGGTGGATGACATCAGAATAAGGGATGCGACCCCCACACCTGGATTCACAGGGCCAATCCCCAATCGCGACATAGGAAGCCCGCGAAATTCCTCTGCTTAAAGAGCCGGTCCCGCTTTGTTCTAGCTCGCGACCACCCCAGGCCCATTTTGCCGACCTGGGAGTTTCGCCCGGGTGCGCAAAGTCCAATAAAGCCCTGACTATTCTGCTTTTTTGTCTAATTGAACTTTTTCTCCTCGCGGAGCCCAGAAAAACCTTACACTTACCATTCCTTGTTTTTTGTGTTTTTTTTTTTGGTTTGGTTTTTTTGGGAGGATAAAGGAAGGGAGAGGAGGAGGAAGCAGAATAGAGAGGAAGGCAGGGAGGGAAGATGAGGGAGGAAAAAAGCATCTGTCTCTCCCCATCACCCCTCAGCCACAGGGTGCACCCAACATTCTCCTTTCTAATACATAAAACTACATACTATGCTCTGAGATCAGTTCTTAGTATATATAGAGCAGCTTTATTTTTTCCTATTTTACTACAATAAGCTTTACAATAGCCAACTTTTATTTCCCATTCCCGCAATTAATAGTGTCTATTTTTTTGAAGTCTGAAGGTTTCACGAGGATATGATAAAGTGATTTGGGTTAGATATTCAACTGATGACCTTAAAATCATCTGCTAATTCATACATTATCCAACCAACATTTTCTTTGCTATTCTGAACTTGTCAGGCTGCCTGATTTTTCCCTCATATATTTTGAAGCTAAGTGTATTGAGCACTTGTATTTTGCTGAGGATTCCTGGAGGGCAATGCTTTCATTCAAGAAAGTGGCCCTCTTTTGGAAGACTTGCAAGAATGTAACAGGGATAGATATGGAGGAAGAACTATATTTGGAATGAAGTGGTTAAAAATGGTTAAGGATTTTTTTCTGGCTTCAAGTTATGAAAACCTAATTTGAACTTACATAGTATAAGGAAAAAAAAAAAGTCTGCTGTGTATGTAAATCAGAAGCCAGGGGAAGACGAAGGTCAGTAACCCTGAGAACCAGGGTTGGGACTCGCCCTAGTGTCTCATTTCAACTTCTCTCTTTGCATCAGCCTCATTCTGTCAACTCAGCTTTTTGCATACAACTGGACACCTAGCTGCTTGCAGCCCCCCGACTCAGGCCTCTCATCTCTGACAACAGAAAGTGTCTACCTTCCTTCTTTCCACACAAATTCAAAAAGATCTTCATAAATGACTAGCATTGACCTAGCTTTTATTGGCAAAAGGTAGGGTGCTATGACTGTGATTGGCAGTTTGTAGCAGATACTGTACTTTATTACTTAAGAAATTACAAAGATTTTAGGAAATCAAATTGGGATCCCGGGACAGAGATCAAAATATACATTTTTTATTATATCAAATATTGTACCACTTTAACAATTTTGTCATATACATGCACCATCTGCAGCATTAAAATATAATTGATTTATCTTTATATATCAAATGATTTTACAAACATTGTTATTTAAAAAACTTGAGTCTTAGGGCTGCACGTGGGCTGTACCACCACCTTAGCCAACAGGACACACCCAAAAATAAATATTTAATAGAAAACAAAACACAGGATTGTTGCCCATGAGCAGAAAATAACTATAGAAATAAATGTGATACCCTAAAAATTAAGATATTCTTTAAAAATACTACCAATATCTTTCAAATACACCATTAATGTGTTTTAGAGACACTGCTAAGGTCCAGCAGCGTCTATGCCTAGCCTGAAAGACTTCCAAGGGTGACTTGGGTACAGGTAGCTTGATGGGTGAATTTCCACCAACTCTCTCCTAAAACGAATTTGCCTGAGAATGCACCTGAGAGAGTCAGTTCTGTTTTCCCTTTCTTCTTTCAAAATCTCCCCTTTCCTGCTTTATAAAACAAGAACTCATTCTGTGGTGTGGTTCCTGGAGAACATGGGTCATATTTGGGGCAGAAAACAAGAGAGTAGCTTAAAATACTAGTGTTAATTAAAAAAAAAAAAGAATGGGTCTTAGGACCAGGTTTAAGAAATCCTTTTGTCAACACAGTGGCTTCCAATCCTTTGCCTTCAACAAGAGACAGATCTCACTTAAAATAACATTCAGCGATGGTAGACTCTAAGAAGTTCGGCTTAAAACTCAGGCATTCATCAAATTGAGTGATATTGTTCTACAAACTTTTCCCATCATCTAAGACATTTCTATGAATAAGGTTTCTCAGTGCTTCTATCTATGAAAACCAAATGTAGGAAGAGAATCGAACACTAGCTTATTCTAGTAATAAGTAATATCTCCCTACGCAGACATAAATGAAATTAAAAACACATCCATTACTTTAAGAGATGCACTTCAAATTCATTTTTTATCAACACTTAAGAAATTTGTCATGTATTTGCTTTAATATATTAAACAAGTATATTTGCTTAATTTAGTCTGTCAATAACAATTGTAATGATAAAACCCAGGATACATTTTTAAAACTTAGAGCCTTACAGTGACAGAAACATGTCTAAAACATTGCAACACATAGGCATGCCCCTACAGCCCTGCATTAAGACCACAGGACATAGTCCCCACGCATTCCATCTCCCACAGAGCATATGGAATGCCCTCCCTCTGTCTTCCATATAGCACAAAGCATCATTTCGAAATGTGAGGAGGTAAAGACTGCTTTCTGCCTTGAACAGATGCTATAAAATAATGTGATGACTCAGAGTTTGAAATCATAATCAATTAATGACCAATAAAAGCATTTCCTTAGAAAAGCTGCAGTTGATTAATACTCTTGGTCTATAAAACTCAAAGAGAGCTTGATGTCATTTTTAAAAGAAATTCTTCTACAAATTATGTGCTTTAGTTGTGAGCCAGTTACAATAAGTTCTTATAATACTCGAGGATAATCCTGAAGAGCCTCAAAGTACATTTGGAATCTCTCCAAACTTCAAAAATTACTAGAAGAGAATAAAATTAGAGTAATTCAACCAGTAATCTGAAGAACTAAATTGCTTCTCTACTGAGGCTGTTAAACTGTGTTCAATTATTTCCCTGAGACTCTCAGAAGGTAATCTAAGGAAGCTTCCAGCGGGGTGTCTGGGTTGGCAGTGCATGGGGAGTGGGGAAGCATCGTCTATCATTCTTGCTTTCAAGTTTTCTCCCTGGATTTGGTCAAATGTCTAGTGGTTCTAATAATGTGAGAAACATCAACCAGGTAAAATTTTGCTGCCGGATTTGTTGACTACAGTCCTCACTCCCTGTCCCAGTAATAATTATGATGCTGATGACATGACATCATCAACAGCAGCAAAAGCAGTTACCGTTGTGAGTACCATGAGCCAGCCAGTATATTATACACTTACATATGTTTTTCTGATCTCTGCACCAACCTCAAGAGGCAAATCATATTTTCATTTAACAGATAAGAATCAGACTCAGAAAGATGAAGAAATGAGCCAAGACTGGAATCTTATTCTGCGTGACTTCAAAGCTCAGGCGTTTTCAATTTCTTGGCCCCATCTTAACTTTTCAGGATGGGGAGGGCAGATGAAAAAGAGGGTGTTCTTGCTTTTCCAGTCTGGATGATCTCTCCCTAGAGGGATTTTCCTGGAGTAGAAACTCAGACATTAGGCTGAGAAGTCTACTCAGAGGCCACCTGACCCTTCCAGTACCTCCTGCCTCCTACCCTGGCCTGCACCACCTCCCTTTCCAGCTATTAAACTATGATTGTACCTCTCTCAGAGCTGCATGGAAAGACCATCTGTTCAACCAGGAGGTGCCATTATCTTTACGGTCCTTTAAAATGACCATTGCCTGAGTAATAGATATTGCATACGACAATGGAAGAAGGGATTCTGTGTCTCCGAGGGACCATAACTACATTGCTATTCTGCCTTGCCATAGAACAAAGAATTTGAAACAACTCTAATATTGAGAGAGAAAAGAAACAATTCCCTTAATAGTTATGGTAGGCAGAATAATAGTTCCCTAAAGATGTCCATGATCTTTTCCCTGGGTTTGTGGCTATGATACCTTACACAGCAAAGGGACTTTGAAGATGTCATTAAATGAAGGATCTTACAAGGCAGGAGATTTTCCACAATTAACTGGTGGGTCCTATATACTCAGAGATCCCTTATAAGGGAGAGAGAGATGCAGGAAAGTCAATGAAGGAGTGATGACAATGGAAGCAGAGGTTTGAGTAATGGGATTGCTTTCTGGAGGTGAAGAGCCAAGCAAAGCAAGAAGCCTCTAGAAGTTAGAAAAAGCAAGGAAGCGGATGCTCCCCCAGAGCCTCCAGAAGCCGTAAAGCCCTGTCAACACCTTGATTTTAGCTCTGTGTGACATGTTTCATACTTCTGACCTCTGGAGCTGCGGTTATGCTACTCTAAGGCATTGAGTTACCATTTGTTACTGAAGCCATGCACATAATACAATTTATGCAACTGACCATTAAACATCCTGGTCAGAAACTCTGGGCTAACTAGTGACCCTGCCATTTTAAACTCTTGTCATAAAACAAGTAACATCATGTACCAGTTTGTCATTGCCTTTGTCATAAGTTTCTTTCAAAAATATTAGCTTGTAGAATCCTGTTTCATACTGATAAGACTTGAAATCTTCATAGATTAAAACCATTTAGGTGGCGATTACCACCAGAGGCCCCTGTGTATCTCTTACTCTGAGGTCTAATAAATACAAATCAGCAGTGATCTAACTAATAGATGTCATAGGTCCTCTTGCTGGTTAGGCTGTCAGAAGACCAATCACACCCTGGCACCCCTGGGGAACTACCCCAGGTTTCCTGAGTCAGCTGTTACCAACAGAATTGCTTCAATGCCACGGGAACGAAAGTGGAAAATCAGAGACTCTGATGACTCTGATGAGGACCCAAAGGGAAATGTGCAGCTAATGTGAGTTCCTCTGCAGCTGACCCCTGCTGTTAGTGTGGCAGGTTAATGACCCTGGGTTGGGGCTCCGTCAGGGAGTGGGGCAAAGAGCATCTTAACTCTGTTTTAAGTTGAACACTTTGGAAACTGCCTTGCTGATTAAAGGCATGCATTCATTGTCTAAATGCCAGTTAGCAGGATAATGATTTAATTAAGCCTCCTACTGATGCTGGTGGGAACTGAAAGCAGTCATTTCCCGGTAAAAACATTTACCACAAAACAAATTTAATTGATTTCTGCCTGCTCCTCCCATTCTCTGGAAATCTGAAAGAGCAAAACAATTCTCATCGGTTAAACCAACCATCTCTCCAAGAGCACTTCAATTTGCCTGTACTTCTGGGGTCCAGAAGGTGCCAGTTCCTAATAAAATCCACTGTGGCTTTGGTGCCAGGTGTATCTCTGTGTCCTGGCCTGGCTCCTCCATGCACATTAGGGAGAATGCTCCCCATTCATTCATTAAAGGCTGCATCTCTCTTTACTGGGTGTTTATGCAAGGGTCACAGGACTGCTAAATCCTGAGTACAGCATTTTTGCTTCAAGAATTGGAAATCACCCTAGTAACTTGCTAATGCTTATAAGAATTTTTTTTTAAGGTAAGGTGCAGGCAGGAATTAAGGAGAGCAGATAGGCGAACAGAAAGAGGAAGAGAAAGGAGGAAAAAGCACACCATTAATTTTATTAGCTGTTTATCTTGGCTGTTACCTTCTGTCCCACATTGGGAACCTGAATCCCTGGGAAATGCATGGACCACGCCATGGCAAACCTATCCACAAGAACACCAGGACATGTCCAAAATTTTAGAATTTGTCATCAAATCATCAGAAGAGGAGGGAGAGAAGTTTTGGTGGTATCTGTCTGTAGTGACAGGCTAGGCATGTGTCCTTTTAAACCTATTCTCTGAATCTCTCCATGTGCTGCTTCACTTAAAGGAAGCTAACTCACCTAACATCGACATGTACAATCAGGACCCTAGATCTTAATCTCAGGAATTTCCCAGATCAGATCAATCACAGTTTGACTTTTTTTTTTTTTTTTTTTTTTTTTTTTTTTTTTTTTTTTTTTTTTTAATATTTCTATTATTTCATCAGTAGAAGAGGAATTTGCATGAAAACTGAACTCGGGGTAGGGACTCTGCTAGAAGTCTCATTTGATCGATGGAAGAGCTGTTGGGTTTTCTGATTAACAGATGCTGGTTTGTTAACACCTATGAATGATAAAAGGCAGACCAAACGGTGAGGGAGAGGCTCTGATCACAAGGCAGAGCTGACAAATTCTAAGGGCGTGGGGTGGGCTTAGAAATGGTCCAGTTCTAGTAGTGCACGGTGTCTAGTGTTGACTGGCCTCCGAGAACCAATTGCCTGGCCTCCTCTCAAATGCAGCAGGTCCCAAAGGCACTGGAGCCGCAAGTCCCGTCATCTCTACTCTCCTCATAGTTGGAGTAATGCTCTTTCTTTTCCTTTTCCCCTCCTTGCTTCCTTTCTCTTTCCTTCCTACCTTTTTGGTTTTATTTTTTATGGACTTTTATTGCAGTAACATTGGTTTACAACCTTATGTAGGTTTCAGGTGCACACAAGCTCTTTCCTGAAGAGAGACCTGAGTGACATTCCCCTCCCCAAGGGGTCACCACAGCTCTAAGGTATGTGCTGCTATTATGTGAAGGGGAGGCAGAATTTTACCTCCACCTTCTAAGAGGTTTTCAGCTGGGCCTGGGAATTAAATTGACACAAGATAAATTAACAGGAGAAAATCACACAAGCATATTTAAGTTTTATATGACAAGGGAGCTCTCAAGGAAACAAAGACCCAAAGAAATTGAGAAACCAATAATGCTTTTATGTTAGGTTGCCCAAAGGTTGCTGAGGTGAAGTTACTCAACCCTGTGGGGAGGCTAAGGGAAGATAAGAATTATTTTAACAACATCTATTTGCATAGGATTCTGTTGCTTTCAACTCTTCTTTGAAATGCACTTAAAATGCACTTTCCTTCTGGTATAGGGAGGGCATCTTCACAAGGACTTTTTATCTCTGGCTTTCAGGAAGAAAGGGGACATTACAATGTTCTTGCATCTGGTGTCTTCCGAGTACTTTTACCTCAAAATAATCTTATGCCAAAGTAGCATATTTTGGGATGTAATATTATGCTCTCCTTATGCCTATTTTATAGGAAATTAATGCAGAGAAAACTTAAGTAACTTGACCAAATTATATCTTGGCTTAAATTACATATACCTAATAAGCAGTAATTTCCATAATATCACACAATCTCTCTAACAAGACTAATGGAGATACGCTTCCTAGGATTTCTAACTGAGAGGACCAAATAGGTAATAATCAGTACTGTGTGTTTTAAATACACTGAAGAAAAATGTGCTTCATTACATCAATGGTTTTATTAACTACTGTGACAGAAGTATAGAAATTCCAATGCTGTATCGTTTGAGGGGGTCCCTTATGCTAAAAGAAGTCTTTCTTAATAGAACTGCCATCTGATCCAGCAATTGCTTCCGGGTATTTATCTGACTGGGTCTTGGACAGATTATAGGGCAGAAAGAGCAGAAACAGGAAGAACAATTAAAAAATAATTGGACTAATTCAGACAAGGGTGATGATGACTTAGACTAGGATGCAGCAGTAGGGGTAATCAAATTTAGAATTTATCTTCTGAAGGTAGAATTGATGGGATTTGCTGGTGGCTGTAGTCTAAGGTGTGAAGGAAGAAAGACACCATGCTGACACCAAGGCTGTTGACCTGAACAGTTGAAATATGGTGTCACCTCTAGGCAAGAGAGAGAAGACAGCAGGAGCAGCGGGGTCAGAGGACATTAGGAGTTCATTTAACCGTCCATTTGAAATATAGGCGATAGATACACAGGTCCATGGTTCAGAGTAGAGGTCTGGACCCAAGATAGAAATGGAGGGATCATTCACACATAAATGGTACTTAAAGCAACACAGTGAAATCACCTAGGGAGTGAAGAAAATGATGAGACAGAACCAAGATCTGAGCCTGAGACCTGCAACATTTAGAGACCAGGGAGATAAGAAGAAAGCAATAAAAGAAGTGGAGAAGATGCACAGGAGGGAAAGCAGTTAAAAGAGGAAATATTTCAAGTCATCAACTGTGCTGGAAACTGATGATTAGGCTTGCACAGTGAAAACTGAGACAATCATTGGCTTTAGAGAGACAGGTGCTCGGTAACTGAGATGAGTAGTTCCAGTGAAGAGGTAGGAATGACCTGATAACACTGGGAGCTAGAAAAATGGAAAACAGTGGACTTATGCTCTTGAGGAATTTTCTTATGAGGAGAAAATTAGGAAAATGAAAGTGAAAATAAGAGGGTTTTACAGTAAGGGCAATATTATACCCTCTTTGTATGTTGATGACAATTATTTAGCAGAGAAGAAAAAATGATGATGTAGAAGAGAAAAGGAAGAGCTTCTGGTGTGATGTTTTAAGAGACAAGAAAAAGGATTGAGTGGACATGTAGAAAGACACAGTTAGAGGATTTGGGACATGGATAGAAAGGAAGCTTTCTGAATTTGCCAGTCATTGGCACGCCTGATTATTTAGGGGTGCCTGTGTTTGCATAATACAACCCAGCTTTAATGGTCTGACCTCTTCTAACATTATAGTTCAGTTTTGAGGAGGGCCAGACAGCATTAGTAACTTATACACGGGGAAGATAAACTAATAAGATCCAAGCATGATAATCTCCTATGAAACTTTTATAACTGCAAACCACACTTACACCTCATAAATGTGTGGTCAGCACAGATGCCAATCTCTTCTTCACATCAGGCGAATACTGAGAGAATGGAAGCGAGACAGGCAAACATACATGAAAGAGGGAAGCAGCCCCAAAAGCTTGAGAACTGGAGGAGAGAAAAATCTAGAGAGATGAAGAGGGAAAACGTATAGGAAGCACAACAGTGCTGAGTGTCTAACCACAAAAAGGAGTGTTGTCAAAGAGAGAGAGGTTCTAATAACAGAGTGAAGAGTTCTGCTATCTAGGAAAACAACCAGTGTGAACAACTGAAATGGAAATAAAATGAAATGCTTCTTCCTCCTCTCTCTTCCTGCCTGTCTGCCTGCCTGCTTCATTCCTGCGTGTACGTTTCCTGAAAAAAAAAAAAAAAAATCCTACTTGGGGATGTCTTCATTCGCATTCTGCTTCTATCATACTTTTACCTTAAATTTCACTTAGTATGCCCAATTTAGTTTATTATTTACTTTAATATTTCAGTTGATCACTTTTTGTTTTTTAAAGAGGAAGAAAATAGGCAGGAATAATGGCAGGCAAAGAAGGAAATGATATAAAGTGGTTTGCAGGTTGGCTATTTAACTTGACGTAATAATACTCCAGGATTGTAGTTCATACCTTTATTTTGACAGAGGTCCTGAGTGAATGTAATTTCTTCAAAGTATAAAGAAATACATATGCTATAACTAACTGGTATCTAGAAACTGAAATGAGCAACTGTTAAGTAGAGCATAAAGTCTACACAGATTGTATCCAATTAAAATAACATGACTTCTACTGTCTAACTAATAATCAGCAAATTAGTCTATAGCCAACAAAGAATAAAGACAAACACAATCTATTACTTTTGAGACTTGGCAACTTTGCTGAAGGGAAGACAGAAATGATCTCTTATCTAATATAAGAATTAAAAATAATAGTTTTATATCATTTGTCAATGAGATGATGAAATTATTCTCAATAATTGATACTAGCAAACTGATTTATATGTATATATAAATAATAAAGCATGCGTATACATTATATAAAAACATATTGAACAACTTGGATTCAAGCTCTTAGGTCCACTTATACATGGATTTTTTTTTAATAGTACATTTCCTTCCATATCAAGGGATTGCAGAATCATGTATTCAACCAGTATTGGATGCCAATTGGTTGAATTCAGGGATGTGGAATCTACAGATATGAGAGCCAACTGTAAGGAACTTGCACATTCTTGAAGTGTGTGTCTGTGTGTGAAACCAATCCTCCAAGGAGCCAAGCAATGACTGCAGTTGAATTTGGGGGAGTCAGAAGTTATCGTGCTACTTTTGAATGCAAGGGGGTGGGTGCCTCTAACCCCACATTGTTGAAAGGTAAACTGTGTGTATTTCTTTTTTCCCTCCTACCAATTGAAAGACAGATATGAGAGAATAAAAGGATGGTAAAGGAAACAAGTACTATAAAACAGTGCTACATTTCAGTAATGAACAATTGATTTCCATTTGCAAACTTCTTTTTGAATAACTTAAAGTAAAAAATTAATAAAATTATGAGAAGAATTTACTAGCATTTCTAAAGTTATAGTAACTAGCTTAAAGGTAAAAATGATGCTTTAGAAACTTGCTCCACCCCCCCTTTTTTTTTTTTTTTTTTTTACAAATAACAAGTAGGTATTGGAAAACAACAGACTAGGTGTTTTCTTGTGGCTCAGGTGGCTGAGAGTGTTGGGAGTGAAACATGGAAAGTCCAAGGCCTGGTTAGTGACCCAGGGTCTGGGCAGGGGGCACAAATACACAACTAAATAAAAAGAAATACTTCCTCTTTCCTCCCTTTACAAAAGACAAAGAAAAAGATAGATTTAAAAAAAAAACCAACACATTTTGATACCTCTCTATTCAGTATTTCCTATATAGTGATGGCTTTTAGGCAAAGAAAATAAAGGAAATGGTAGAGATGAAATCAAATTCTGAGCTATTTTGAGGAAATCTTAAACGTGTATATGTGTGTGAGACAAGTCTAAACTATTTTTAACTGACAATACTAAACATCTGCAGAAGAAAAAGTAAAACCTAAAAGACATGAAAACATCTCAGAAAGGAGTGAGGGTAGATAGTCAAGTGTGCACTTGACTAGTGTTGTACAAATCATTAGGAGTGGTGGCCCCTTTGCAAGTCACAAGATTTAGTGATTTGACCAGTATAGAGAAGAGGAGCAGGAGGAGGAGGAATGAAACTGGAGATCTCAGGATGGTATTTTGAAACTTTTCTTTCCAGTGTGTGGAGTGTATGTGCTGAGTTGCCAAGTATCATGCACTTCCTATTCTGAGTTGTAGTGAGAAGTGCATGAATGCAACTAGAGCAGACAGAACCCCTGCAGACTGAGTCCTTAGAGACTAGAACAAAGAGCAAGTGGAGAAAGGATTCCACCTCCAGAAGATAATATTCTCCATTTCAGTGGGCAATAAGAAAGTAGAAAATTGCTGCATGCAACCAGAACCGTATGCTCTGACTCCAGACTTACACCGCTAGGTTAATGGAGATGGATTGACCTGTTGACCCACTGGGCACACCATTAATACAGTGTAGGCTCCTCATATGCCATCCTCATAAAAGAACTGCACTCCTTCCATGATGCTTCCCTGCCTGCTCCAGTGGTTGAAAGATTCTTCTTCTTCTGGTTGATGCCTTTAACCTTAACTAAAAACTCCCTTAGGCTTAAGAGGTCGAGGGGTCATCCCCTTTGGTCATGCCTGGAGCCAGTGTTTTTCAGTTAAATTAAATCATAGCAAGAACTAAATGTTAGGTCGAGAGAAGATTGCCAATAATTTGGAACATAATGCAGTGAGCTATAAAAATGCACCGGTCAATAGTGCAATGTGTTGTCTGGGTTAATAGTACAAATATTTCCATCAAACATAAAAACCAGTTTACTAAAGGGCAGAGTTCAGGGGATGAGTCACTCAGTCCTGGAAACCTCAGGCCATTAGCTATCCTCAAATATCACCCTGCTAATTATTACTAATTGATGAGTCAGGCTTCAGTTCAGAATCTTTTGGTGAAAGCCAGCCATGTGTCAGCCATCATATTGTCTGAGAGCATCAGTGGGTGAATATGTTGAGAGGAGCTGGTGCTCATGTGAAGGGAACAAGATGGCAGACTTCACACACATAATGGTGAAATTACTGCACAGTAGGGGAGATCAAGTGTAGTCTTTAAGTCATCCATTGAAAAAGAAAAGACTAATACAAAGTTATTGTCTTTATATTTTTTCCTCCTCATGTCAGAGCAGAAGTGGGGAAATGAGCTTTAGAAAGCGTTTTTTTTTGTTGTTGTTGTTGTTGTTTTGTTTTGTTTTAAATATTATTGAACTGTACAGGTCCACTTAATTTTATATCATGACCCTACAGGGGATACCAAAGAATTGAAAATACATCTGGCTAGAGACATCATACATGATTTCAAACACCTAAAGAACAAGTCATGGAAATTCTGAGCTTATTTGCCTGACTATTTTGCGATCACATCTCTGTTGGTTGATGGTTACCATGGTGTAGGCTGAGGCAGCTGCTCTTTTCATCCCGGATCTTACTTCTCCTCAACTTCTCTCCGTTTCTGTATTTGAACTTCAATTCTGGGGAGCAATCTGGCATCGCAGAAACATACAATCTTTCTTTTGCTTGGATCAAAAACATTCAAGAGAATCCGACTACAGTTGATTTTAAGAACATATGTTGTTGTTTTTCTAAAATAATTTGTGGTTGTTGATAAACGTTTCCTGGTTAGTATGTTTTAGCTTTAGTATATTTTCTTTCCTTAATAGTGTTACTGCCTCCATTTTACTTTATTGTAAGACTATACTTTCTATATTATATATAACATACAAAATGTGTGTTAATCGGCTGTTTATTGGTAAGGTTTCCAGTCAACAGTAGGTTATTATTTGACTCTGGGGGAGTAAAAAATTATCCTGGTGTTTTTTACTGTGTGGGGTAGGGTGGTCCCAGTGTGGTTCTAGGTTTGGCTGAATAGAGAGATCAGGGAATTCTAAATATAAATGATCCCTTCAAATCCTCTGCAGATTACCTTTCTTTCCTTTCCTCCCTCTCATGTATTTACCCATTCTGAACTCCCTCCTCATAAGCACTGCTGGAGTAAGAGGAAGTGATATTCTGCTGGCTGTGTGCTAACTCTGGTTGGATCCCTACTGGCATCTAATGGGTTAGAGGACTTGAGAGATCAGAGAAAATCCCAAACTGGACAAAACCTAGATGCTTACAAGACTCCCTCCCTAGGTCTCAGAATGACAATGACATTTATTCAACACATATTGATTGAGTCCATAGGATGTTGCAAAGCTTTGCCGGTAGGGACATACATTTTTTCTGTTTCCGTGATGATTTTAGTAGTCTGATAATCAAACCTCCACTCCTAAGACACTATGTCTTCTCTTCTACTTCTTGATGAGATGGCTTCTCCCTGACTTCATGTGAGCACTTGTCCAAAACTGGGCTGACAAGTTTTACCGTTGCATCTTCCACGTATCACTCTGATAAGAGAACATAGAACTCCTATCTCCAAAGCTCCCTGCCCCCGTGAAGGTGAAGTCTGGGCCCGAGGCAGCAGTGCCAGCTTCTGAAATGCACACACAGCATCTTGTCTGCTAGAGCTTCTGTGTGCTCTGAAAATCTTTGGGTCTCATGATGCCTCTACTCTGCAAAAGGATCATTGCTGAGGTCAAATGACTTGCCTGTTATCACTCAGCAACTCAGCAGCTACACCAGAAATAGAACCCTGCTCAGTACTCCTGACTCCCTGGCAGGGGCTGAAAACACTGCAGACTCCTGTGGCGGAGAAAAAAGTCACCCATGGAGACTTGCATCTGATGATTCATGGAGTGTGGGCTTCAGAGAGAAGTTGCCCAGTCGTTGGTCAGAGGGGAGGTACGTGCAGCAGAGTGCAGGGGAAGCTAAGATGGTGCAGTAAGATGACCTAAGTTCAAGTCCCAGCTCTCATACTTGCTGCTATTTACAACTGGTGGGCAATAGACAATTTATGTCACTACTTTCTTTCTCAATTTGTTCTTTCTGGGCATTGTTAGGATTAATGAGCTAACATGAGTAATACACATAGACCTGTCATGAAATAAGTATCATGGCATTTTTTACTATCATGTATTGACTTAAAGGGCTCATTTGAAATGATGACTATAAACACTGATGTGCTGATAAATGTTTAACAACCTACCCTCTGGGGAAAAACCTCTGATGTGTAATGTTCATTTATTTCCATGGCTTAAATATTCCCATCAAGGCTGATTCCAAGAACAGAGAGTTAGGAAGAACTGCTCAGAGTTCTCAAGAGCAGGCACATCGTCAGTTGTGAAGACCAGCTAATAACATGAAAAATCCTGTGCCATATTATGTGAAAAAATACAAGTAAACTATGAAATACAAAATTATTACCAACTATGTAAGATCCAAGTGTGAGCATAGAAAGCAATGCAAGGAAATACACTAACTACTGGCTATATTAGGGATGGTGGGAATGTAGTTAATTCTTTTATATTTGTTTTTTGTTTTCCTTAAAGTGCTGATGTTAATTTTATAGTGAAAAATTAAGCAGAGTTAACACATGCGATCTTTTTTCATGAGGGAAATTTCAAACATAAACAGTATAATTTACCCTATATGATCATTAACCAACAATTATCAACATTTTGTCAATCTTTTTTCATTTTAATGAGGTAGAATTAATTTCATTCCATTTATCTAACAGGTCATGTAATTTCATCTGAAATATTTCAATACATAGAACCTTGAAAGCAAAAACAACATACCGCTATCATATCTAACAAAATTAATCATTCCTTAATAACATCTAACATTCAGTTCATATTTAAATTTTCTCAATTGGGAAAGATTTGTTTATTCTTTTATGTTATCTTTTTTATTAATTTTTCTACTCTGAAAGGCAAAGAAAAGTTTCATCTCATTTCCATCTGTAACCCTTTTATTATTAGAGAGGTTGAGCATCTTTTCTGATTTACTGGCCTCTTCGATTTCTTTTGAGACAAGCACACACATACAATTCATGTCATTGGTTCAATGTTCTTGCCATCTTCTTATTGCTTTATAAGCACTCTTTATATATTATGGATATTAGTTCTTAAATATATTACAAATATTTTATATCATTCTATCACATATTCTCTTTTCCTCCATAGGAAAGTTGGGTCATATCTGTCAATATTTCACAGCTTTACTTTCTGTACAGTAATAATTTACAGCTCCTGAACAGCTCTGATCTTTATTACTGCTATCCCACCAGCTCCTAGCTTTTCAATGCCCAGCAGAGCTCTCCCATCCCAACTCAGACCCGAGAGTCCCACGGCTGATCTGAATGGGGAGTTGTCTACCTCAGCTTCAAGCTCTTCCCCAACTCTGCTGCCATTTGAGGGGCTGGAGCTTGATGGCATCCTGGATGCTGTGTGAGTCTCATTGGGGGCATCACCTAAGCACATTCAAGAACAGACAGCAGTCATCCTTAGCTCCAGGTCTGATTTCATCATCAGCTTACACAGCTGCTTCTGCACTTCCTGTGTGCACTGCACCTCTGAGAGGATTCTAGAGGCACAAAGTGGTGGCTTTGCATGCTGCTTATCAGCATCCAAGACTGATTCATGGGCAGGATCAAGCCAGTCATGGCCATCTCATAGGCCTCTTGGCTCTGCAGGTCTAGGTTGGAGTATGTCACAGGAACCTCCTGTGGGAGCCTTGAATAAGGGCCAGGATTTAACCCAGCTTCTCTCTGGTCACACAGTCAAACATTGTCTTCTCCCCCAGTGGCCTGTCCTCTTGAAGGTCACCTGTGCTTTGCCCAGGAGGCCACACACTATGTAACCTTTAGTGAGATGAGTACTATACATGTCAGTAAGGAGCCTGTACCCGTGTCTCATGCCCACCTTTGGGCTGATGGATGCTGGTCCTCATACCAGTGGTCGGTGAGGGTGGGCACTCTGACTTGAAGGTCACTTGCTCTCTTGAAACCTTCTGTGGGGGCCAGCAGGATGCACACGGGCTGTTCAGAGGCAAGCGTCTTCCCAGCATGGAGACTCTTCAGAAGCTGTGGCCCTGTAATATCCCGCAGGTGCTTGTAGCTCCGAGGCTTGCAGACCATAAAGAGCCCAGCCAGGCCTGCGGATCCCAGGCCTGAAGCCCGAGGCCTCAGCTCACTGAAAACTGGAGAAATTTCTCTTAGAGTTTGTTTCCTTAAATCAGGTTTCAAATGTGGTATTGGGTTGTTATTCTTTTAAGTCTCTTTTATTCCAAAGAGTTATCCTTTTAACCTCTTCCATGCCAGCCATTTATTGAAGAAGCTGATCATTTGTCCTGTAGAATGTCTCCCATGCTAGATTTGGCCCATTGCTTCCTGACAGTTCCTGTTCCTCCAGTTCCGGTACTTCCCACAAAGTGCTGCTTAGAGCCAGAGAGTGATGTAGGCCGGAGTCCTTCCCGGGTGGTGCCCTGGGCTTTCTACTGCACGGTGACATGACAATGTCAAACATAATGTCCGCTGATGCCCCTTCCAGTGAAGCTGAGATTGGCCCATGGATTTAGACGTGTCCAGAATTTAAAAAGAAAATTAAATAGAAGACAATAATTGGAAGAATCCCCTCAGAGGGTAAGGGACTATGGGGTTTCCCTTGGTCAGAGAAGGCATCCTTCTGTTTGTAGACAGAACTCAACTCTGGAGCCCTCAGCCGCCTTCTCTGTTGTGATGGCACAGTCCCTGATGGTGTTTGGTGACTCCTAAGTCATGGAAAGGAAGCATGCTCTCATAAAACTTGGGAGGGTCTGACAATTCTCATACAAGCTCCATTAGTTCTTTGCAAAAACAATCACTTAACTCTGGTTTGAGTCTCTCACAGAAATGACAGACACGGAATAAACAGATTTCAGGAAACATCAGAAAAGATCTACCCTAAAGTCCTTCAGCGCACTGTTTTCCCCTCCCCTCACTTGCTAGAACAGCCTAGAAAGGCCTCCCTAACTGGACAACGCCCACCCAGCTCATCTTTCACAGTGGCTGCCCGAGACTTCTAAAGCGCAAATTAGACCATTTCTCTGTCCTGGTTAGACTTGTCCTGTGACTTTCTGGAGTCTGCAAAGCCTTAAAATGCTTTCTTGGGTCCATTAAGACCTTGGTGATCTAGCCTATACCTACCTTTCCCATCTCTTCACCCACATTTCTCTCTTCTCTTCCTGCGTCATGTGCTAGTGCAATGCTCTAGCAGCGTGCCACTGCACGCTGTTCGCTAAGTGCCTTTGCGTCTCTGGACCTTTGGTTGTGATTATCTGCCTTCCTAAAATACCTTCCCTTTGTCTGCTTGACAGTGTCCCACTTGTCCTTTAGAGGTCAAGCCAATTTGACCTCCATGGTCTGGTTTGAAAGCCCCCTCTGTTTCCTCAGACGCCCCCAGCTTATCATCCTCCATTCATGGACTCTCCTGAGTCTGGCACATTGTAGTTACTCAGTAAACATCTGCAGAATGAATCAATTTTAAAAAGAACTGCAAGAAGAATGAAAAATGTGCTGGGTGAATTTGCTGAACAAACACACCTAAAAGTTTGCTAAGTGATCACGTCGGCATTGAGCAGGACTGGTTTTGTCCTTATTCCTTATTTTTATCTGCTCAACATGTTTATCCCTTTAAGAGTTTTAGTTCATGTGACCTTCACCCCTTTCTAGCTGTGTGGTCTTGGATACTCATCAGTCTCGTCAATTTACAAAACGTAGGTAACAAGAGTATCCATCACAGAGCTTGTTTTGAAGAATAAATATGCACAAAGTGCTTAGAATACGGTCTGTGATGTAGTACGTTCATTTAAATGCTTGTTATTAATATTTCCACAAAGCTATTGACATCTCTACTTGATGGTTGGCTCTTCTACGGCTAAGTTTTATTTTCCCCATAGCATTTGGCATAAAGTTCTGGAGGATGATTAACTATCATAGAACTGGGACATCGTTCAGGATGGAAGTAAAGAGGATGGGTATGGAGCCATACTGCCTGGGTTCCTAGTCTGGTTCTTTCACTGACCACATGTGACCTGTGGCACAGATGTGAGCTCTTGGTACCTCTCCCTCCTCGTAAAATGACGCTAGCCATGGGTCTGCTGCAAAGCTTTGTGAGATCATTCGTGTTAAGTTCTTAGTTCAGTGCCTGGCATGTGGGAACTGCTCAATAAGTGAAATTTGCTATTATTAGTTATTTTCTTTCTTGAGAATGCTTGCATTCTGCATGAACTAAATAAGGGACCTATTCTGGCGTAAATCAGCATTTGAGCCTATTCCAATCATCAGCCCTTTTGGGTTTTTCATTCTAGAGTCCTTGATACAATGCCAATCTTGCTTATCCTTGCATAAATAAGGTGATTGGACTCCTTTCTGTTCACCAGAATGAATAGCATCTATTTCTGTCAAGGATTGTAGTCAGTACAGCCCCTTCTACTAACGCAAAATTAAAAAATAAACAGGAAAAAATCATTAAGATCCAACAAGGGAACTAATCCAGGGAACTCAGGACAGATGTATATTTTTTTCAACAGTTCACTAATCAGCCAGGTTGGGGAGAGAAATTCCAAAGGGTTTTGACTTCATAGCTGGGGCTTTGGGTCACATACGGGCCCAGATGGAGATTCGATCAGAACTCCAGGATTGCTTTGCAGCTCTGCATTGGACTTGTGCTGAACTAACCATCCTACTGGTAATGGCTTCTTCATGGAGCAAGACCCACGTGGCAAACAAGGTGAGGGAGGCGGCGGAATCCTGGCTTCCTCATAGACTTAGCGCTCAAGAGTGCACAGTAGAAGGAATTGAGTAGGTGTCATCTCACATAGCTTCTGTGTCCTAGACATGCCATATTTTTCTCCTGAAAGTTTATCTTGGATATGTTGTAACTATATCTTTTTTGCTTTTTAACCAAAGTTCAAATGTCTTCTCATGGGATTGCTTAAAAATATTTTTCTTAAGTCTCACTCCTCACTAGCTCCCATAGAATTACCAAAAAAACCCTTATGGAAATCTTTCAGATCATTCTAAAATACTCTCTGGCTGCCAGGTGAAGAACAGAAAACAAAAACCTGTCAGGAGCGACCTGAGTGGGTAGCACTGTGGACTGGACTCCTCTTCTGAAAGGTATACATACATCAATAAGACCTTACATTGCTGGAGAATTGATGGACCTCAGTACCCAGTTCAGACAGAAGAGAAGCAAAAGCATGGTTGGCTACTATGCCTCTGAGCTACTGGAGCAGATGGCACTGTCCTCGTTGGTTTAGAAATGGTCGATGTCTCTCTGAGAGAGGATGTATGCGGCCCTGACAGCGGACAACAGCTCTCTCCGGTCTTGGTTGCTACTGGGTGTCACCTAACCTGGAACGGCGGGGGTGTCTTCCAATGGCTCCTCCCCAGTGGGAACTATGGAGGCCTTACAAGTAATTGAGCAGCGACGTGCCATCTGCTCACAGCCCTGAGAGGTACCTCAGGTAGAGTAGTTCATGGCTAAGATGAAAAATCCCGTATCATAACCTGCTCCCTCCAGGGTGTATGTTGCTCTTGTCTCTATATTGTCCCCGCTGGTAGGATGGCCAGCACGACAGGCTGCTAAACCTGTAGCTAGTCTGGAAGAGAAAGAGTGTGTGCAGCAGAAATTGGGAGTCTGCCAAGTAAAGGGGGTAAATGAGGTCCTTTAAAAAAAGGGGGGAAGGAGAGACCCATCAAGGTAACCAAAAGACAGATGTGGCTAAATTTTATCTCTTCAGGGTGAATGGCTATGTGTGATGTGTGCCGGAAGGCAGACGTGTGACTTGCCCCACATGCCTGGACATGTGTATTGAGGTGACCTTCCCACTCAGAGCTGGCAAACAGACTATCTTGGGCCATGACCAACACCACAGGGGCCCAGGTATGCTCTCAAGTGTGTTGACACAGCCACCAGATTCTTACTCTTATTGATAGTTGCCACTGCCTGTGGCCCCAGAGGTTATTCAGAATGATTAGGAAACACTTTACCAGACACGTGGTCCAAAAAGGGGCAAAAGTGTCAAAACCGAATGGAAATTTCTCACCTTCCCTATAACCCAATGGGAGTGACTTTGAGAAATAGAGTGAAGGACCTTCTCAGGACAGAACAACATTTGTTGCAAAGGTGGGCTGCTCACCTTCTCTGAGTTCTAAAAATCTTAAATGCCCTTGTGAGAGCCACCCCTCTGCTTTTCATTTGCTCACTGCAGCTTGGGACGCACCCCTTCTTGTCCCAATATGAACCACCAGCTCATCTCTCCAACACAGCAGGGAGGAGAAAATAACCAGTTACTGCCCTGCCAGAATTCAGGACAGAGGCCCCAGGGCACAGTCCCTTATAGTTGGCTCTGGGAAGACCAAACTGAACCTCATGGGTGTGCTCTCCTTGTGATTTGGGCGCAAGGCTGAGAAACTAACCTTTTCTACAATTGCATGTATTTTACCTGATAAACAAGATTTTCCTTTGTTTATGCGTATGAAACATGTCACCCTTGGCTTGGGGAAAACACACTTGTTTGATGGAAGTGTGCCTGCAGAGTTAATTGCTAGACATGTGCTGAGAAGGCTTTGCCATCCACTGCAGGCCCTCTGGAGGGGCTGTCGCACCACCTCTACTCAGTGAACTCTGTTACACGGAAATACTTGTTCTTTGCTCTAGTTGAAACCTGATTATACTTAGTTATTTTAAACTGCTCTGCCTATTGTTATGAATGCAATGTTTGTGCTGCTTCCCTGTCTCAGGGAAACGTCTGAAAAATGGTGCGAAAATGCTAAGGGCAGAAAGTCAGCCAAGGGGTGGAATGTTAGTAAAACCAGCAGCACAGTGCTCATTAAGGGGTGCTGAGCTCCTGGTGGTTTGTTTCTGAGGCAACCTCCCAGCTAGTAGCCTGGACAACTGCTATCATCAGAGATGGACTTCACATCCCTGGACACTCCCCAATATTTGATGTCCAGGACAAGACTATCTCTGTGCTTTAACTTGTGATGTTCTTTTCAAGGATTTCTGAACCCTCTTGCCCTGCAAATTTAACTTATAGCTTTGTGTAGCAGCAATATACAGCTGCCTCTTTGTCTTATCCTCTCTAAAAGCATGTCCTGACATGGGTTGGGGGTTGAGGCACAGATATGAAGTGACTGCCCACCGTCAAGTGCCTCTCCCTGTGGTCAATTCTTGCTGGAAATGGTTGACAGCAGCACAACTCCGCAAGTAAACTCATGTTTCTATTAATGGCATCACAGGTGGTGCTTTCTTCAGAATGAGAGCTCGGTATGCACAGGCCCTTAGAAGTTTGGACCTCTCATGTAACAATTTACAGTGATCAAGCAGAGGGAGAGTTTTGAGAATTTGGGGTCTTTCTAATAATGATGTGGTGGTGATGTTTCTGAATTATCTCATAGGTTCACAGGAAGTAGGATTAAGTACCAACTTCAACCCCAATTTATTTATGAGAAAAATGAGGAAGGAGGCAGAAACTTGTCCACCATCGCACAGTCAGCAAATTTTATTTCAGTTCAGAAGTGTCTGACCTAGAGGCTGAGATTCTAACCTTAGTTTCCAACATTCCTCTGTTTTTACCACTTCCACAGTTAGTGTATGCCATATGAATACTTTACCCTCCCCAAATTCTTATACTGAAATCCTGACTCTCAAGGTGATAATATTAAGATGTTGGGAATTTGAGAGAGGTTGGGTCATGAGGGATTTCTCCTTAAAGAGAGACCCCAGAGACTGCCCTTATTCCTTCCAGCACATGAGAATGGTTTACAACCAGGAAGACAGACTTCACCAGATCCTAATCATGCTGGTACCCTGATTTTGGACTTCCACTCTCCAGGACTGTGAGCAAGAAATGTCTGCTGTTTCTAAGCCAGCCAGTCTCTGCTATTTTGTTATAGCAACCTGAACAGACTACCACAGTATATATGCACAGAACAAAACCTCAGGGTTTGGAACTTGTGACCATCATGCCTTTCCCTAGTTCCCTGATGTCACAACCTTCTCCCCATTTGCCATTCATTCTTCCCATCATTCCACAAACATCTGTCATTGGACACTTACAATGTGCCACAACGTGAATAAGGTCCTGGGTGATCAGCCCGACTCATGGAGCCTGCCATTTACATTGGATGCTGATACAGATGGTGTAAGTATATGCATTAAGTAAAATTTCACTTGGGACAAGAGCTGTAAGGCATAACATAATGGTGACTCACTTATTACTCTAGTTACTTAAATCGTACCACTAATGTATAAGGTAATTCCTCTGTCTCACTAAATACAATCTTCCTTTTGGTTTCAGGTGCCATTTCTAATGCCATCTATGAAAAGTCACTTCTCTGAAAAGTTCTGTGTTTGGTTGGGTTATTTATTATTTATGCTTTCATTTCAATCTGTCTTTTAAGCTGTCTAAGGTGAGTGGCTCTGATGTGACCACTCGTCCATCGCACAGACTCAAAGTGCAGCCTTGATCCTCATCAAAATAATCTCTAAGAGACTGATACTTTTTTTTTTTTAACAGGATTATCCATTTTTAGATTTCAAAGCTTGGAGGTATCACCTAGAGGTTTTCAAACTGCAAAGAAGTAAAACTCAAATCCTTCTGGACTGAGAGGTCTGTGTTTGATTTGAATTTGCATTGAACAGTGGGCTGGAGGGAATCTCAGCCTGTAGCCTAACCCCAGTGAGGCCAGTCCCAGCTGAAATCTGTCAGAATGCCCAGGGAAGGGGAGCATCAGTTGGAAAGACAGTGGGGGAGGCGTGAGTTTTCTGTGTCAACTTTTGTCTGAGCCAACACGTGCCTGCATACTTGATCAACATTATTCTGTGTTTCTGTGAGGGTGTTTTTGGATGCATTTAACATTTAAATCAGTAGACTGAGTACAGCAGATAACCCTCCCTGATGTGGATGCGCCTCCAGCTCCCAGTGGCTGTCTGACTTCAGGCACACACTAGACCTTGCTTGACTTATTTTTTAAGTGGAGATTTAACACCCACTTCATGATCCCTTTTGCACTGAAAGCCCAGCACTGCTAGCTGCTATTAATCATCCTGTCTATTCTCTATTAACCTCAGTTTAGGAGCTACACGTCTAGAGTCAGTTATTCTATATAAGCTTTTCCTTTAAATGCTGAGACCTCTGAGGATTGAATAACCATAACTTCTATGTATTCTGAACCTCATTACTCAATGTGTGGTCTATAGATCAGCAGCAGAGGCATGACATGGAATCTGGTTAGAAAAGCAGAACTCAGGTTCCAAGTAAAGCATAGGCCTGTTAATATCCGGTCTAAGGCTCTGACCAAAATGATAAGGAACATCCCTGGCACTAGAACACTGATGGTGGTACAATGTGATGTGCACATTGATGTAGGTGTGGCTCTAGTCTCCTGAAACTTTTGCAGTATTGTAAACTAATGACATATTGCTAGAGAATAAAAACCCAGATACAGCATTTTGAAAAAATGGTAAGGGACAGGAGCTAGTGGATAGATTTCTGTGACAACAGCTTCTCCAAGTTAACACTGATTAATGCTCAACTCTGGTTGATATAATAATCAAAAATAGACTCCCAGGATGGATTCTGAATTAGAAGGAAAGGCAGAATTGGGGGAAGATGGAACCAGGATGTGCTAGGAGGTCCTGGTCTCCTCCATGGTGCTGGCATTAGCTGCCCCCACGTCACTGTGTATCCCATTCAAATGCCCTCTGATGGACCCAGCCCAGGTCAGTGTTTTCTGCTCTTGGTTCAATCAGTCCTGGCCAGGCTCCAGTGGGCTTTGGGGAAGGTGCTGAGTGAGGAGCCACCCCAGTTTTGTATCCACTACACGGACCATGTTCCAGAGAGATATGATCCCAGATTTTTGTTCCAAGTGGCCTTCACAGATGTCCCTCTAAATGAGCTATAGGACTTGACTATAAGGGATCTGGAATAAAGTTAATATAGTGTTAAGCATCTCAAATTTGCCTCAAGGAAAATGGAGAAACTAGTCCGACTAGGAGAGGAGGCAGTTATTTTTGGAGAACAGTATATTTACCCAATTAAGTTGTTGAAAAGAACTGTTAACACATTTGGTGCATGTTGCTTGCAGAGGCTTCATTTGAAGAATTTAATCATATAGAGGATTCCTTTGGGATTTTAGCTTCCTCTAGAAGAATTGTCTCTAAAGGACAGATAGCTATTAGAGTTGAAAAAGAAAGTCTGAATAAAGTCTAAACTGGGGCTATAGTAACCTGAGGGAAAAAATGAACACAATTCCTTTATCTGACCCATTGGTTAACTTCTGACATAAATATCCATGTAGATAAAATACCAACTACCTGTAACTCCAGTTGGGAAAGGTGAGGCATACTGTTGGCTACTAGTCAATGCATTAAAGGAATGCTCATAGCCTTATCTTCGAAAACCCCTGTTCTTCGGATTAGATAAACACACCTGGAGTATGTTCAGGTGTGTCCTCTGCTCTAGGAAAGGCATTGGAAGCTGAGGGATTCTAGACAGAGTGTCAGGAGAATGGAGAAAAGTCCTGGAAACCATGTAACACAAAAACCATATTACATAGAACTAGGAGTTCTATGGAAGCCAGAGAGACATCTTTATCTGGATGGTCGTATGGAACGGACTACCGCACATGCTTTTTTTCTGCTCCTGAGAGGCAAACTAAGACTGTTGAGTGACAGTTATGAAGAGAGGGATTTATGTATATATATATATATATATATATATATATATATAAAATGTAATGTATAACAAATGTAATATGTAAGTAATATATAAAAATACGTTTCTATATATTTACACATACCCCACTGCTTTATCTCTGGAACAGAATTTCTCTTGTGGAGAAAATCATCTATGACTTAGAGAATTGCCTTGGTATGTCTAATTTTGTCTGTGAGGTTACTGAAGAAGAAATGTTAGATTTTAAAGGATTGGCAGAAGGGAAACTGATCATGGGGGAGCATGTGCATGTGGAGGTGGGGGAGGGGAAATCTGTTTCTACAGTTCAATATCACTGCAAACCTAAAATTGTGCCCAAAAATAAATAGAGAGAGAGAGAGAGAGAGAGAGAGAGAGAGAGAGAGAGAGAGAGAGAGAGAGAGAGAGAGAGAGAGAGAGAGAGAGAGAGA